>JASGCC010000076.1:1163732-1505330 GCA_030067915.1 Hydractinia echinata | reverse complement strand
AAGGATTTTAATTCTCGCAGTGCAAATGTCTCATTTCTAACAATTATTCGCCAAAGTCCAAAACCAATTCACTGGGTCCAACGGTCAATCGTTTTGCCGTTAAAAGCAATGGCACCTACTAGTGACAAAAAAATCCCTAACTTCATGTTGGTACGAACATGTGACGCACCTGTGGTAACGCAAACGGACGGATATCATTAGAAAGTCAATGAAATGTAGGTTTAAAAAAAGTCTTCACTTCTTTAACGCGCGCTAATGACTATGATTGGTACCACAGTGAAAATGACTTACTCATCTTAATTTTTAAATAAAGCGCTAGAACAGCGCCCAATCTAGCTGCGAAGTTCAGTAATCATTCTAAATTGGAAAATGTTAATTCTCGCAGAGCAAAGGTCTCATTTCTCACATTTATTACGTCAAAGTCCAAAATCATTTCACTCGGATCCAACGGTCAATCGTTTTACCGTTAAAAGCCATGGCACCTACTAGTAACAAAAAAATATCGCTAACTTTATGTTGGTACGAATATGTGATGCAACTGTTGTAACGCAAACGGATTGATAGCGTTAGAAAGTCAATAAATTTAGTTTTGAAACTGTCTTCACTTCTTCAGCGCACGCTAATGGCTAGGATTGGTACCTCAGTAAAAAATGACTTATTCATCTTAATTTTTAAATAAAGCGCAAGCACAGCGCCCAATCTCGCTCTGGAGTTAAAGCAGTCATTCCAAATTGGGAAGGATTTAATTCTCGCAGTGCAAAGGTCTCATTTCTAACAATTATTCGCCAAAGTCCAAAATCAATTCACTCGGTCCAACGGTCAATCGTTTTGCCGTTAAAAGCAATGGCACCTACTAGTGACAAAAAAAATCGCTAACTTCATGTTGGTACGAATATGTGACGCACCTGTGGTAACGCAAACGGACGGATATCATAGAAAGTCAATGAAATGTAGGTTTAAAAAAGTCTTCACTTCTTCACGCGCGCTAATGACTATGATTGGTACCACAGTGAAAATGACTTACTCATCTTAATTTTTAAATAAAGCGCTAGAACAGCGCCCAATCTAGCTGCGAAGTTCAAGTAATCATTCTAAATTGGGAAGAATGTTAATTCTCGCAGAGCAAAGGTCTCATTTCTCACATTTATTACGTCAAAGTCCAAAATCATTTCACTCGGATCCAACGGTCAATCGTTTACCGTTAAAAGCCATGGCACCTACTAGTAACAAAAAAATATCGCTAACTTTATGTTGGTACGAATATGTGATGCAACTGTTGTAACGCAAACGGATTGATAGCGTTAGAAAGTCAATAAAATTAGTTTTGGAAACTGTCTTCACTTCTTCAGCGCACGCTAATGGCTAGGATTGGTACCTCAGTAAAAAATGACTTATTCATCTTAATTTTTAAATAAAGCGCAAGCACAGCGCCCAATCTGCTCTGGAGTTAAAGCAGTCATTCCAAATTGGGAAGGATTTAATTCTCGCAGTGCAAAGGTCTCATTTCTAACAATTATTCGCCAAAGTCCAAAATCAATTCACTCGGTCCAACGGTCAATCGTTTTGCCGTTAAAAGCAATGGCACCTACTAGTGACAAAAAAAATCCTAACTTCATGTTGGTACGAATATGTGACGCACCTGTGGTAACGCAAACGGACGGATATCATTAGAAAGTCAATGAAATGTAGGTTTAAAAAAGTCTTCACTTCTTAACGCGCGCTAATGACTATGATTGGTACCACAGTGAAAATGACTTACTCATCTTAATTTTTAAATAAAGCGCTAGAACAGCGCCCAATCTAGCTGCGAAGTTCAAGTAATCATTCTAAATTGGGAAGAATGTTAATTCTCGCAGAGCAAAGGTCTCATTTCTCACATTTATTACGTCAAAGTCCAAAATCATTTCACTCGGATCCAACGGTCAATCGTTTTACCGTTAAAAGCCATGGCACCTACTAGTAACAAAAAAATATCGCTAACTTTATGTTGGTACGAATATGTGATGCAACTGTTGTAACGCAAACGGATTGATAGCGTTAGAAAGTCAATAAAATTTAGTTTTGGAAACTGTCTTCACTTCTTCAGCGCACGCTAATGGCTAGGATTGGTACCTCAGTAAAAAATGACTTATTCATCTTAATTTTTAAATAAAGCGCAAGCACAGCGCCCAATCTCGCTCTGGAGTTAAAGCAGTCATTCCAAATTGGGAAGATTTTAATTCTCGCAGTGCAAAGGTCTCATTTCTAACAATTATTCGCCAAAGTCCAAAATCAATTCACTCGGTCCAACGGTCAATCGTTTGCCGTTAAAAGCAATGGCACCTACTAGTGACAAAAAAAATCGCTAACTTCATGTTGGTACGAATATGTGACGCACTGTGGTAACGCAAACGGACGGATATTAGAAAGTCAATGAAATGTAGGTTTAAAAAAGTCTTCACTTCTTTAACGCGCGCTAATGACTATGATTGGTACCACAGTGAAAATGACTTACTCATCTTAATTTTTAAATAAAGCGCTAGAACAGCGCCCAATCTAGCTGCGAAGTTCAAGTAATCATTCTAAATTGGGAAGAATGTTAATTCTCGCAGAGCAAAGGTCTCATTTCTCACATTTATTACGTCAAAGTCCAAAATCATTTCACTCGGATCCAACGGTCAATCGTTTTACCGTTAAAAGCCATGGCACCTACTAGTAACAAAAAAATATCGCTAACTTTATGTTGGTACGAATATGTGATGCAACTGTTGTAACGCAAACGGATTGATAGCGTTAGAAAGTCAATAAAATTTAGTTTTGGAAACTGTCTTCACTTCTTCAGCGCACGCTAATGGCTAGGATTGGTACCTCAGTAAAAAATGACTTATTCATCTTAATTTTTAAATAAAGCGCAAGCACAGCGCCCAATCTCGCTCTGGAGTTAAAGCAGTCATTCCAAATTGGGAAGGATTTTAATTCTCGCAGTGCAAAGGTCTCATTTCTAACAATTATTCGCCAAAGTCCAAAATCAATTCACTCGGTCCAACGGTCAATCGTTTTGCCGTTAAAAGCAATGGCACCTACTAGTGACAAAAAAAATCCTAACTTCATGTTGGTACGAATATGTGACGCACCTGTGTAACGCAAACGGACGGATATCATTAGAAAGTCAATGAAATGTAGTTTAAAAAAGTCTTCACTTCTTTAACGCGCGCTAATGACTATGATTGGTACCACAGTGAAAATGACTTACTCATCTTAATTTTTAAATAAAGCGCTAGAACAGCGCCCAATCTAGCTGCGAAGTTCAAGTAATCATTCTAAATTGGGAAGAATGTTAATTCTCGCAGAGCAAAGGTCTCATTTCTCACATTTATTACGTCAAAGTCCAAAATCATTTCACTCGGATCCAACGGTCAATCGTTTTACCGTTAAAAGCCATGGCACCTACTAGTAACAAAAAAATATCGCTAACTTATGTTGGTACGAATATGTGATGCAACTGTTGTAACGCAAACGGATTGATAGCGTTAGAAAGTCAATAAAATTTAGTTTTGGAAACTGTCTTCACTTCTTCAGCGCACGCTAATGGCTAGGATTGGTACCTCAGTAAAAATGACTTATTCATCTTAATTTTTGCATAAAGCGCAAGCACAGCGCCCAATCTGCTCTGGAGTTAAAGCAGTCATTCCAAATTGGGAAGGATTTTAATTCTCGCAGTGCAAAGGTCTCATTTCTAACAATTATTCGCCAAAGTCCAAAACCAATTCACTCGGTCCAACGGTCAATCGTTTTGCCGTTAAAAGCAATGGCACCTACTAGTGACAAAAAAAATCCCTAACTTCATGTTGGTACGAATATGTGACGCACTGTGGTAACGCAAACGGACGGATATCATTAGAAAGTCAATGAAATGTAGGTTTAAAAAAAGTCTTCACTTCTTAACGCGCGCTAATGACTATGATTGGTACCACAGTGAAAATGACTTACTCATCTTAATTTTTAAATAAAGCGCTAGAACAGCGCCCAATCTAGCTGCGAAGTTCAAGTAATCATTCTAAATTGGGAAGAATGTTAATTCTCGCAGAGCAAAGGTCTCATTTCTCACATTTATTACGTCAAAGTCCAAAATCATTTCACTCGGATCCAACGGTCAATCGTTTTACCGTTAAAAGCCATGGCACCTACTAGTAACAAAAAAATATCGCTAACTTTATGTTGGTACGAATATGTGATGCAACTGTTGTAACGCAAATTGATAGCGTTAGAAAGTCAATAAAATTTAGTTTTGGAAACTGTCTTCACTTCTTCAGCGCACGCTAATGGCTAGGATTGGTACCTCAGTAAAAAATGACTTATTCATCTTAATTTTTGCATAAAGCGCAAGCACAGCGCCCAATCTCGCTCTGGAGTTAAAGCAGTCATTCCAAATTGGGAAGGATTTTAATTCTCGCAGTGCAAAGGTCTCATTTCTAACAATTATTCGCCAAAGTCCAAAACCAATTCACTCGGTCCAACGGTCAATCGTTTTGCCGTTAAAAGCAATGGCACCTACTAGTGACAAAAAAAATCCTAACTTCATGTTGGTACGAATATGTGACGCACCTGTGGTAACGCAAACGGACGGATATCATTAGAAAGTCAATGAAATGTAGGTTTAAAAAAGTCTTCACTTCTTAACGCGCGCTAATGACTATGATTGGTACCACAGTGAAAATGACTTACTCATCTTAATTTTTAAATAAAGCGCTAGAACAGCGCCCAATCTAGCTGCGAAGTTCAAGTAATCATTCTAAATTGGGAAGAATGTTAATTCTCGCAGAGCAAAGGTCTCATTTCTCACATTTATTACGTCAAAGTCCAAAATCATTTCACTCGGATCCAACGGTCAATCGTTTTACCGTTAAAAGCATGGCACCTACTAGTAACAAAAAAATATCGCTAACTTTATGTTGGTACGAATATGTGATGCAACTGTTGTAACGCAAACGGATTGATAGCGTTAGAAAGTCAATAAAATTTAGTTTTGGAAACTGTCTTCACTTCTTCAGCGCACGCTAATGGCTAGGATTGGTACCTCAGTAAAAAATGACTTATTCATCTTAATTTTTAAATAAAGCGCAAGCACAGCGCCCAATCTCGCTCTGGAGTTAAAGCAGTCATTCCAAATTGGGAAGGATTTTAATTCTCGCAGTGCAAAGGTCTCATTTCTAACAATTATTCGCCAAAGTCCAAAACCAATTCACTCGGTCCAACGGTCAATCGTTTTGCCGTTAAAAGCAATGGCACCTACTAGTGACAAAAAAATCCTAACTTCATGTTGGTACGAATATGTGACGCACCTGTGGTAACGCAAACGGACGGATATCATTAGAAAGTCAATGAAATGTAGGTTTAAAAAAGTCTTCACTTCTTTAACGCGCGCTAATGACTATGATTGGTACCACAGTGAAAATGACTTACTCATCTTAATTTTTAAATAAAGCGCTAGAACAGCGCCCAATCTAGCTGCGAAGTTCAAGTAATCATTCTAAATTGGGAAGAATGTTAATTCTCGCAGAGCAAAGGTCTCATTTCTCACATTTATTACGTCAAAGTCCAAAATCATTTCACTCGGATCCAACGGTCAATCGTTTTACCGTTAAAAGCCATGGCACCTACTAGTAACAAAAAAATATCGCTAACTTTATGTTGGTACGAATATGTGATGCAACTGTTGTAACGCAAACGGATTGATAGCGTTAGAAAGTCAATAAAATTTAGTTTTGGAAACTGTCTTCACTTCTTCAGCGCACGCTAATGGCTAGGATTGGTACCTCAGTAAAAAATGACTTATTCATCTTAATTTTTGCATAAAGCGCAAGCACAGCGCCCAATCTCGCTCTGGAGTTAAAGCAGTCATTCCAAATTGGGAAGGATTTTAATTCTCGCAGTGCAAAGGTCTCATTTCTAACAATTATTCGCCAAAGTCCAAAACCAATTCACTCGGGTCCAACGGTCAATCGTTTTACCGTTAAAAGCGATGGCACCTACTAGTGACAAAAAATTCGCTACTTCATGTTGGTACGAATATGTGACGCATTGTGGTAACGCAAACGGACGGATACGTTAGAAAGTCAATGAAATGTAGGTTTAAAAAGTCTTCACTTCTTCAACGCGCGCTAATGACTATGATTGGTACCACAGTGAAAATGACTTACTCATCTTAATTTTTAAATAAAGCGCTAGAACAGCGCCCAATCTAGCTGCGAAGTTCAAGTAATCATTCTAAATTGGGAAGAATGTTAATTCTCGCAGAGCAAAGGTCTCATTTCTCACATTTATTACGTCAAAGTCCAAAATCATTTCACTCGGATCCAACGGTCAATCGTTTTACCGTTAAAAGCCATGGCACCTACTAGTAACAAAAAATATCGCTAACTTTATGTTGGTACGAATATGTGATGCAACTGTTGTAACGCAAACGGACTGATAGCGTTAGAAAGTCAATAAAATTTAGTTTTGGAAACTGTCTTCACTTCTTCAGCGCACGCTAATGGCTAGGATTGGTACCTCAGTAAAAAATGACTTATTCATCTTAATTTTTAAATAAAGCGCAAGCACAGCGCCCAATCTCGCTCTGGAGTTAAAGCAGTCATTCCAAATTGGGAAGATTTTAATTCTCGCAGTGCAAAGGTCTCATTTCTAACATTTATTCGCAAAGTCCAAAATCAATTCACTCGGGTCCAACGGTCAATCGTTTTGCCGTTAAAAGCAATGGCACCTACTAGTAACAAAAAAATATCGCTACTTCATGTTGGTACGAATATGTGACGCACCTGTGTAACGCAAACGGACGGATACCGTTAGAAAGTCAATGAAATGTAGTTTGAAAAAAGTCTTCACTTCTTCAGCGCGCGCTAATGGCTTTCATTGGTACCACAGTAAAAATGACTTACTCATCTTAATTTTTAAATAAAGCGCTAGAACAGCGCCCAATCTAGCTGCGAAGTTCAAGAAATCATTCAAATTGGGAAGAATGTTAATTCTCGCAGGCAAAGTCTCATTCTACATTTATTACGCCAAAGTCCAAAATCATTTCACTCGGATCCAACGGTCAATCGTTTCACCGTTAAAAGCGATGGCACCTACTAGTAACAAAAAAATATCGCTAACTTCATGTTGGTACGAATATGTGACGCAACTGTTGTAACGCAAACGGACTGATGCCGTTAGAAAGTCAATAAAATGTAGTTTTGAAACTGTCTTCACTTTTCAGCGCACGCTAATGGCTTTGATTGGTACCACAGTAAAATGACTTACTCATCTTAATTTTTAAATAAAGCGCAGCACAGCGCCAATCTCGTTGTGGATAAATCAGTCATTCAAATTGGAAGATGTTAATTCTCGCAGAGCAAAGGTCTCATTTCTCACATTTATTACGTCAAAGTCCAAAATATTTCACTCGGATCCAACGGTCAATCGTTTTACCGTTAAAAGCGATGGCACCTACTAGTAACAAAAAAATATCGCTAACTTCATGTTGGTACGAATATGTGACGCAACTGTGGTAACGCAAACGGACGGATACCGTTAGAAAGTCAATGAAATGTAGTTTGAAAAAAGTCTTCACTTCTTCAGCGCGCTAATGGCTAGGATTGGTACCTCAGTAAAAAATGACTTATTCATCTTAATTTTTAAATAAAGCGCAAACAGCGCCCAATCTAGCTCTGGAGTTAAAGCAGTCATTCAAATTGGGAAGAATGAATTCTCGCAGTGCAAAGGTCTCATTTCTCACATTTATTACGTCAAAGTCCAAAATCATTTCACTCGGATCCAACGGTCAATCGTTTTACCGTTAAAAGCCATGGCACCTACTAGTAACAAAAAATATCGCTAACTTTATGTTGGTACGAATATGTGATGCAACTGTTGTAACGCAAACGGATTGATAGCGTTAGAAAGTCAATAAAATTTAGTTTTGGAAACTGTCTTCACTTCTTCAGCGCACGCTAATGGCTAGGATTGGTACCTCAGTAAAAAATGACTTATTCATCTTAATTTTTAAATAAAGCGCAAGCACAGCGCCCAATTCGCTCTGGAGTTAAAGCAGTCATTCCAAATTGGGAAGGATTTTAATTCTCGCAGTGCAAAGGTCTCATTTCTAACAATTATTCGCCAAAGTCCAAAATCAATTCACTCGGGTCCAACGGTCAATCGTTTTGCCGTTAAAAGCAATGGCACCTACTAGTGACAAAAAAAATCCTAACTTCATGTTGGTACGAATATGTGACGCACTGTGTAACGCAAACGGACGGATATTAGAAAGTCAATGAAATGTAGGTTTAAAAAAGTCTTCACTTCTTAACGCGCGCTAATGACTATGATTGGTACCACAGTGAAAATGACTTACTCATCTTAATTTTTAAATAAAGCGCTAGAACAGCGCCCAATCTAGCTGCGAAGTTCAAGTAATCATTCTAAATTGGGAAGAATGTTAATTCTCGCAGAGCAAAGGTCTCATTTCTCACATTTATTACTCAAAGTCCAAAATCATTTCACTCGGATCCAACGGTCAATCGTTTACCGTTAAAAGCATGGCACCTACTAGTAACAAAAAAATATCGCTAACTTCATGTTGGTACGAATATGTGATGCAACTGTTGTAACGCAAACGGACTGATAGCGTTAGAAAGTCAATAAAATGTAGTTTTGGAAACTGTCTTCACTTCTTCAGCGCACGCTAATGGCTAGGATTGGTACCTCAGTAAAAAATGACTTATTCATCTTAATTTTTAAATAAAGCGCAAGCACAGCGCCCAATCTGCTCTGGAGTTAAAGCAGTCATTCCAAATTGGGAAGGATTTTAATTCTCGCAGTGCAAAGGTCTCATTTCTAACAATTATTCGCCAAAGTCCAAAACCAATTCACTGGTCCAACGGTCAATCGTTTTGCCGTTAAAAGCAATGGCACCTACTAGTGACAAAAAAATCCCTAACTTCATGTTGGTACGAATATGTGACGCACCTGTGGTAACGCAAACGGACGGATATCATTAGAAAGTCAATGAAATGTAGGTTTAAAAAAGTCTTCACTTCTTTAACGCGCGCTAATGACTATGATTGGTACCACAGTGAAAATGACTTACTCATCTTAATTTTTAAATAAAGCGCTAGAACAGCGCCCAATCTAGCTGCGAAGTTCAAGTAATCATTCTAAATTGGGAAGAATGTTAATTCTCGCAGAGCAAAGGTCTCATTTCTCACATTTATTACGTCAAAGTCCAAAATCATTTCACTCGGATCCAACGGTCAATCGTTTTACCGTTAAAAGCCATGGCACCTACTAGTAACAAAAAAATATCGCTAACTTTATGTTGGTACGAATATGTGATGCAACTGTTGTAACGCAAACGGATTGATAGCGTTAGAAAGTCAATAAAATTTAGTTTTGGAAACTGTCTTCACTTCTTCAGCGCACGCTAATGGCTAGGATTGGTACCTCAGTAAAAAATGACTTATTCATCTTAATTTTTGCATAAAGCGCAAGCACAGCGCCCAATCTCGCTCTGGAGTTAAAGCAGTCATTCAAATTGGGAAGGATTTTAATTCTCGCAGTGCAAAGGTCTCATTTCTAACAATTATTCGCCAAAGTCCAAAACCAATTCACTCGGGTCCAACGGTCAATCGTTTCACCGTTAAAAGCGATGGCACCTACTAGTGACAAAAAAATGTCGCTACTTCATGTTGGTGCGAATATGTGACGCACTGTGGTAACGCAAACGGACGGATACTGTTAGAAAGTCAATGAAATGTAGGTTTCAAAAACGTCTTCACTTCTTCAACGCGCGCTAATGACTATGATTGGTA
Source organism: Hydractinia echinata (assembly GCA_030067915.1). Lineage (NCBI taxonomy): Eukaryota > Metazoa > Cnidaria > Hydrozoa > Anthoathecata > Hydractiniidae > Hydractinia > Hydractinia echinata. Next base: position 1,495,503 of record JASGCC010000076.1, on the reverse strand, counting down.
CCACAGTGAAAATGACTTACTCATCTTAATTTTAAATAAAGCGCTAGAACAGCGCCCAATCTAGCTGCGAAGTTCAAGTAATCATTCTAAATTGGGAAGAATGTTAATTCTCGCAGAGCAAAGGTTCATTTCTCACATTTATTACGTCAAAGTCCAAAATCATTTCACTCGGATCCAACGGTCAATCGTTTTACCGTTAAAAGCCGTGGCACCTACTAGTAACAAAAAATATCGCTAACTTTATGTTGGTACGAATATGTGATGCAACTGTTGTAACGCAAACGGACTGATAGCGTTAGAAAGTCAATAAAATTTAGTTTTGGAAACTGTCTTCACTTCTTCAGCGCACGCTAATGGCTAGGATTGGTACCTCAGTAAAAAATGACTTATTCATCTTAATTTTTAAATAAAGCGCAAGCACAGCGCCCAATCTCGCTCTGGAGTTAAAGCAGTCATTCCAAATTGGGAAGATTTTAATTCTCGCAGTGCAAAGGTCTCATTTCTAACATTTATTCGCAAAGTCCAAAATCAATTCACTCGGGTCCAACGGTCAATCGTTTTGCGTTAAAAGCAATGGCACCTACTAGTAACAAAAAATATCGCTACTTCATGTTGGTACGAATATGTGACGCACCTGTGTAACGCAAACGGACGGATACCGTTAGAAAGTCATGAAATGTAGTTTGAAAAAAGTCTTCACTTCTTCAGCGCGCGCTAATGGCTTTCATTGGTACCACAGTAAAAATGACTTACTCATCTTAATTTTAAATAAAGCGCTAGAACAGCGCCCAATCTAGCTGCGAAGTTCAAGAAATCATTTCAAATTGGGAAGAATGTTAATTCTCGCAGCGCAAAGGTCTCATTCTACATTTATTACGCCAAAGTCCAAAATCATTTCACTCGGATCCACGGCCAATCGTTTCACCGTTAAAAGCGATGGCACCTACTAGTAACAAAAAAATATCGCTAACTTCATGTTGTACGAATATGTGACGCAACTGTTGTAACGCAAACGGACTGATCGTTAGAAAGTCAATAAAATGTAGTTTTGAAACTGTCTTCACTTTTCAGCGCACGCTAATGGCTTGATTGGTACCACAGTGAAAATGACTTACTCATCTTAATTTTTAAATAAAGCGCAAGCACAGCGCCAATCTCGTTGTGGATAATATCAGTCATTCAAATTGGAAGATGTTAATTCTCGCAGAGCAAAGGTCTCATTTCTCACATTTATTACGTCAAAGTCCAAAATATTTCACTCGGATCCAACGGTCAATCTTTTACCGTTAAAAGCGATGGCACCTACTAGTAACAAAAAAATATCGCTAACTTCATGTTGGTACGAATATGTGACGCAACTGTGGTAACGCAAACGGACGGATACCGTTAGAAAGTCAATGAAATGTAGTTTGAAAAAAGTCTTCACTTCTTCAGCGCGCTAATGGCTAGGATTGGTACCTCAGTAAAAATGACTTATTCATCTTAATTTTTAAATAAAGCGCAACACAGCGCCCAATCTCGCTCTGGAGTTAAAGCAGTCATTCCAAATTGGGAAGAATTGAATTCTCGCAGTGCAAAGGTCTCATTTCTCACATTTATTACGTCAAAGTCCAAAATCATTTCACTCGGATCCAACTCAATCGTTTTACCGTTAAAAGCCATGGCACCTACTAGTAACAAAAAATATCGCTAACTTTATGTTGGTACGAATATGTGATGCAACTGTTGTAACGCAAACGGATTGATAGCGTTAGAAAGTCAATAAAATTTAGTTTTGGAAACTGTCTTCACTTCTTCAGCGCACGCTAATGGCTAGGATTGGTACCTCAGTAAAAAATGACTTATTCATCTTAATTTTTAAATAAAGCGCAAGCACAGCGCCCAATTCGCTCTGGAGTTAAAGCAGTCATTCCAAATTGGGAAGGATTTTAATTCTCGCAGTGCAAAGGTCTCATTTCTAACAATTATTCGCCAAAGTCCAAAACCAATTCACTCGGGTCCAACGGTCAATCGTTTTGCCGTTAAAAGCAATGGCACCTACTAGTGACAAAAAAAATCCTAATTTCATGTTGGTACGAATATGTGACGCACCTGTGTAACGCAAACGGACGGATATCATTAGAAAGTCAATGAAATGTAGGTTTAAAAAAGTCTTCACTTCTTTAACGCGCGCTAATGACTATGATTGGTACCACAGTGAAAATGACTTACTCATCTTAATTTTTAAATAAAGCGCTAGAACAGCGCCCAATCTAGCTGCGAAGTTCAAGTAATCATTCTAAATTGGAAGAATGTTAATTCTCGCAGAGCAAAGGTCTCATTTCTCACATTTATTACTCAAAGTCCAAAATCATTTCACTCGGATCCACGGCCAATCGTTTCACCGTTAAAAGCGATGGCACCTACTAGTAACAAAAAAATATCGCTAACTTCATGTTGGTACGAATATGTGATGCAACTGTTGTAACGCAAACGGACTGATAGCGTTAGAAAGTCAATAAAATGTAGTTTTGGAAACTGTCTTCACTTCTTCAGCGCACGCTAATGGCTAGGATTGGTACCTCAGTAAAAATGACTTATTCATCTTAATTTTTAAATAAAGCGCAAGCACAGCGCCCAATCTCGCTCTGGAGTTAAAGCAGTCATTCCAAATTGGGAAGGATTTTAATTCTCGCAGTGCAAAGGTCTCATTTCTAACATTTATTCGCCAAAGTCCAAAATCAATTCACTCGGTCCAACGGTCAATCGTTTTGCCGTTAAAAGCAATGGCACCTACTAGTAACAAAAAATATCGCTTACTTCATGTTTACGAATATGTGACGCACCTGTGGTAACGCAAACGGACGGATACCGTTAGAAAGTCAATGAAATGTAGGTTTGAAAAAAGTCTTCACTTCTTCAGCGCACGCTAATGGCTTTCATTGGTACCACAGTAAAAATGACTTACTCATCTTAATTTTTAAATAAAGCGCTATAACAGCGCCCAAATAGTTGCGAAGTTCAAGAAATCATTTAAATTTGGAAGAATGTTAATTCTCCAAGTGCAAAGGTCTCATTTCCAACATTTATTACTCCAAAGTCCAAAATCATTTCACTCGGATCCACGGCAATCGTTTCACCGTTAAAAGCGATGGCACCTACTAGTAACAAAAAAATATCGCTAACTTCATGTTGGTACGAATATGTGACGCAACTGTTGTAACGCAAACGGACTGATACCGTTAGAAAGTCAATGAAATGTATTTTGGATAAGTCTTCACTTCTTTAGCGCGCGCTAATGGCTAGGATTGTACCACAGTGACAAATCACTTATTCATCTTAATTTTTAAATAAAGCGCAAGCACAGCGCCTAACCTCGCTCTGGAGTTCAAGAAATCATTTTAAATTTGGAAGAATGTTAATTCTCGAAGTGCAAAGGTCTCATTTCCAACATTTATTACTCCAAAGTCCAAAATCATTTCACTCGGATCCAACGGCAATCGTTTCACCGTTAAAAGCGATGGCACCTACTAGTGACAAAAAATATCGCTACTTCATGTTGGTGCGAATATGTCACGCACTGTGGTAACGCAAACGGACGGATACTATTAGAAAGTCAATGAAATGTAGGTTTGAAAAACGTCTTCACTTCTTCAACGCGCGCTAATGACTATGATTGTACCACAGTGAAAATGACTTACTCATCCTAATTTTAAATAAAGCGCTAGAACAGCGCCCAATCTAGCTGCGAAGTTCAAGTAATCATTCTAAATTGGGAAGAATGTTAATTCTCGCAGAGCAAAGGTCTCATTTCTAACATTTATTCGCCAAAGTCCAAAATCATTCACTCGGATGCAACGGTCAATCGTTTTGCTGTTAAAAGCAATGGCACCTACTAGTAACAAAAAAATATCGCTAACTTCCTGTTGGTACGAATGTGTGACGCAACTGTGGTAACGCAAACAGACGGATACCGTTAGAAAGTCAATGAAATGTAGTTTTGGATAGTGTATTTACTTCTTTAGCGCGCGCTAATGGCTAGGAATTGTACCACAGTGACAAATCACTTATTCATCTTAATTTTTAAATCAAGCGCAAACACTGCGCCCAACCTCGCTGTGGAGTTCAAGCAGTCATTCCAAATTGGGAAGGATTTTAATTCTCGCAATGCAAAGGTCTCATTTCTAACATTTATTCGCCAAAGTCCAAAATCAATTCACTCGGGTGCAACGGTCAATCGTTTTGCTGTGAAAAGCAATGTCACCTACTAGTACCAAAAAAACATCGCTAACTTCCTGTTGGTACGAATGTGTGACGCAACTGTGGTAACGCAAACGGACGGATACCGTTAGAAAGTCAATGAAATGTAGTTTTGGATAGTGTATTTACTTCTTTAGCGCGCGCTAATGGCTAGGAATTGTACCACAGTAACAAATCACTTATTCATCTTAATTTTTAAATCAAGCGCAAGCACTGCGCCCAATCTAGCTGCGAAGTTCTAGAAATCATTTTAAATTGGGAAGAATGTTAATTCTCGCAGTGCAAAGGTCTTATTTATCACATTTATTACTCCAAAGTCCAAAATCATTTCACTCGGATCACACTGCCAATCATTCCACCGTTAAAAGAGATGGTCTGCACTAATATGAGAAAAATATCGCTAAGTACATGTTGGTACGAATATGTGACGCAACTGTTGTAACGCAAACGGACGGATACCGTTAAAAAGTCAATGAAATGTAGTTTTGGAGATAGTCTTTACTTCTTTAGCGCGCGCTAATGGCTTTGATTCGAATCACAGTGAAAAATCACTACTTCATCTTAATTTTTAAATAAAGCGCTAAAACAGCGCCCAATCTAGCTGCCAAGTTAAAGAAATCATTTTAAATTGGGAAGAATGTTAATTCTCGCGGTACAAAGGTCTCATTTATCACATTTATTACTCCAAAGTCTAAAGTCATTTCACTCGGATCCCACGGCCAATAGTTTCACCGGTAAAAGCTATGGCACCTACTAGTAACTAAAAATATCGCTAACTTCATGTTGGTACGAATGTGTGACGCAACTGTGGTAACGCATACGGACGGATACCGTTAGAAAGTCAATGAAATGTAGGTTTGAAAAAAGTCTTCACTTCTTCACCGCGCGCTAATGGCTAGGATTGGTACCTCAGTAAAAATTGACTTATTTATCTTAATTTTTAACTCAAGCGCAAGCACAGCGTTCAATCTCGCTCTGGAGTTAAAGCAGTCATTCCAAATTGGGAAGAATTGTAATTCTCGCAGTGCAAAGGCCTCATTTATCACATTTATTACTCCAAAGTCTAAAATCATTTCACTCGGATCCCACGGCCAATAGTTTCACCGGTAAAAGCGATGGCACCTACTAGTGACAAACAAATATCGCTTACTTCATGTTGGTACGAATATGTGACGCACCTGTGGTAACGCAAACGGACGGATAACGTTAGAAAGTCAGTGAAATGTAGGGTTGAAAAACGTCTTCACTCCTTCAGCGCGCGCTAATGGCTACGATTAGTACCTCAGTAAAAAATAATGACTTATTCATCTTAATTGTTAAATAAAGCGCAAGCACAGAGCCCAATCTTGTTGTGGATATATATCAGTCATTCCAAAACTGGTAAGATGTTAATTCTCGCAGAGCAAAGGTCTCATTTCTTACATTTATTACGTCAAAGTCCAAAATCATTTCACTCGGATCCCACTGCCAATGATTCCACCGTTAAAAGAGATGTTCTGCACTAATATGAGAAAAATATCGCTAACTACATGTTGGTACGAATATGTGACGCAACTGTTGTAACGCAAACGGACAGATACCGTTAAAAAGTCAATTAAATGTAGTTTTGGAGAAAGTCTTTACTTCTTTAGCGCGCGCTAATGGCTTTGATTGGTACCACAGTGAAAAATCACTAATTCATCTTAATTTTTAAATAAAGCGCTAGAACAGCGCCCAATCTAGCTGCGAAGTTCTAGAAATCATTTTAAATTGGGAAGAATGTTAATTCTCGCAGTGCAAAGGTCTTATTTATCACATTTATTACTCCAAAGTCTAAAATCATTTCACTCGGATCCCACAGCCAATAGTTTCACCGGTAAAAGCGATGGCACCTACTAGTGACAAACAAATATCGCTTACTTCATGTTGGTACGAATATGTGACGCACCTGTGGTAACGCAAACGGACGGATACCGTTACAAAGTCAGTGAAATGTAGGTTTGAAAAACGTCTTCACTTCTTCAGCGCGCGCTAATGGCTTTGATTGGTACCACAGTGAAAAATGACTTATTCATCTGAATTTTTAAATAAAACCCTAGCACAGCGGCCAATCTAGCGGCGAAGTTCACGCAGTCATTCTAAATTGGGAATAATGCTAATTCTCGCAGTGTAAAGGTCTCATTTATCACATTTATTACGCCAAAGTCTAAAATCATTTCACTCGGGTCCCACGGTCAATCATTTCACCATTAAGAGCGATGGCACCTACTAGTGACAAAAAAAATAGCTAACTTCATGTTGGTACGAATATGTGACGCAACTGTGATAACGCAAATGGACGGATACCGTTAGAACGTCAATGAAATGTAGGTTTGAAAAAAGTCTTTACCTCTTCAGCGCGCGCTAATGGCTAGCATTGGTACCTCAGTAAAAAAATGACTTATTCATCTTAATTTTTAAATCAAGCGCAAGCACAGCGTTCAATCTCGCTCTGGAGTTAAAGCAGTCATTCCAAATTGGGAAGAATTGTAATTCTCGCAGTGCAAATGTCTCATTTCTCACATTTATTACGTCAAAGTCCAAAATCATTTCACTCGGATGCAACGGTAAATCGTTTCATCTTTAAAAGCGATGGCACCTATTAGTAAAAAAAATATCGCTAACTTCATGTTGGTACGAATATGTGACGCAACTATTGCAACGCACACGGACTGATACCGTTAGAAAGTCAATGAAATCTAATTTTGAACAACGTATTCACATCTTCAGCTTGCGCTAATGGCTATGATTAGTACTTCAGTAAAAAATAATAACTTATTCAACTTAATTGTTAAATAAAGCGCAAGCACAGAGCCCAATCTTGTTGTGGATATATATCAGTCATTCCAAAACTGGTAAGATGTTAATTCTCGCAGAGCAAAGGTCGCATTTCTTACATTTATTACGTCAAAGTCCAAAATCATTTCACTCGGATCCCACTGCCAATCATTCATCACTAATTCATCTTAATTTTTAAATAAAGCGCCCAATCTAGCTGCGAAGTTCTAGAAATCATTTTAAATTGGGAAGAATGTTAATTCTCGCAGTGCAAAGGTCTTATTTATCACATTTATTACTCCAAAGTCTAAAATCATTTCACTCGGATCCCACAGCCAATAGTTTCACCGGTAAAAGCGATGGCACCTACTAGTGACAAGCAAATATCGCTTACTTTATGTTGGTACGAATATGTGACGCACCTGTGGTAACGCAAACGGACGGATACCGTTAGAAAGTCAGTGAAATGTAGGTTTGAAAAAAGTCTTCACTTCTTCAGCCCGCTAATGGCTTTGATTGGTACCACAGTGAAAAATGACTTATTCATCTGAATTTTTAAATAAAACCCTAGCACAGCGGCCAATCTAGCGGCGAAGTTCACGCAGTCATTCTAAATTGGGAAGAATGCTAATTCTCGCAGTGTAAATGTCTCATTTATCACATTTAATACGCCAAAATCCAAAATCATTTCACTCGGGTCCCACGGTCAATCATTTCACCATTAAGAGCGATGGCACCTACTAGTGACAAAAAAAATCGCTAACTTCATGTTGGTACGAATATGTGACGCAACTGTGATAACGCAAATGGACGGATACCGTTAGAACGTCAATGAAATGTAGGTTTGAAAAAAGTCTTTACCTCTTCAGCGCGCGCTAATGGCTAGCATTGGTACCTCAGTAAAAAAATGACTTATTCATCTTAATTTTTAAATCAAGCGCAAGCACAGCGTTCAATCTCGCTCTGGAGTTAAAGCAGTCATTCCAAATTGGGAAGAATTGTAATTCTCGCAGTGCAAATGTCTCATTTCTCACATTTATTACGTCAAAGTCCAAAATCATTTCACTCGAATCAAACGGTCAATCGTTTTACCGTTAAAAGCCATGGTACCTACTAGTAAAACAAATATCGCTAATTTCATGTTGGTACGAATATGTGACGCAACTATTGCAACGCACACGGACTGATACCGTTAGAAAGTCAATGAATTCTAATTTTGAACAACGTCTTCACTTCTTCAGCGTGCGCTAATGGCTATGATTAGTACCTCAGTAGAAAATAATGACTTATTCATCTTAATTGTTAAATAAAGCGCAAGCACAGCTCCCAATCTCGTTGTGGATATATATCATCCATTCCAAAATTGGTAAGATGTTAATTCTCACAGAGCAAAGGTCTCATTTCTTACATTTATTACGTCAAAGTCCAAAATCATTTCACTCGGTCCAACGGTCAATCGTTTTACCGTTAAAAGCGATGGCACCTACTAGTAACAAAAAAATGTCGCTAACTTCATGTTGGTACGAATATGTGACGCAACTGTGGTAACGCAAACGGACGGATACCGTTAGAAAGACAATGATATGTTGTTTTGAAAAAAGTCTTCACTTTTTCAGCGCGCTAGTGGCTTTGTTTGGTACCACAGTGAAAATGACTTACTCATCTTTATTTTTAAATTAAGCGCAAGCACAGCGCCCAATCTCGCGATTGAGTTAAAGCAGTCATTCCAAATTGGGAAGAATGTTAATTCTCGCAGTGCAGCGGTCTCATTTCTAACATTTATTACGCCAAAGCTCAACATTATTTCACTCGGATCCCACGGCCATACGTTTCACCGTTAAAAGTGATGGCACCTACTAGTAACAAAAAAATATCGCTAACTTTATGTTGGTAGGAATATGTGACGCAACTGTTGTAAAGGAAACGGACTGAGACCGTTAGAAATTCAATGAAATTTAGTTTGTAAAAAAGTCTTTACTTCTTCAGCGCACTCTAATGGCTATGATTGGTACCACAGTGAAAAATGACTTATTCTTCCTAATTTTTAGATAAAGCGCTAGCGTAGCGCCCAATCTAGCTGCGAAGTTCAAGCAGTCATTCTAAACTGGAAAAAATGTTAATTCTCGCAGTGCAAACGTCTCTTTTATCGTCATTATTACGCCGAAGACCACAATCATTTCACTTGGATCCCACGGCCAATCGTTTCACCGTTTAAAACGATGGAATCTATTAATATCAGAAAAATATCGCTAAATACATGATGGTACGAATATGTGACTCAACTGTTGTAACGGAAGCAGACTGATACTGTTAGAAAGTCAGTGAAATGTAGTTTTCCAAACTGCCATCAATTATTCAGCTTGCCAACGGCTAGGATTGGTACCGCAGTGAAAATGACTTATTCATCTTAATTTATAAATAAAGCGCTAACACAGCGCCCAATCTAGCTGCGGAGTTCAAGCAATCATTCTAAATTGGGAAGAATGTTAATTCTCGCAGTGCAAAATGTCTCATTTATCACATTGATTACGCAAAAGTTCAAAATCATTTTACTCGAATCCCACGGCCAATGGTTTCACCGTTAAAAGCGATGGCAATTACTAGTATGAAAAAAATATTGCTAAATACATGTTGGTACAAATATGTGACGCAACTGTTGTAATGCAAAGGGACTGATACCGTTAGAAAGTAAATGAAATGTAGTTTGGGAAAACGTCTTCACTTCTTCGGCGCGCTATTGGCTAGGATTGTTACCTCTGTAAAAAATGACTTATTCATCTTAGTTTTTAAACAGTTCCTCCTGGACCATCGAGAAAAAACCCGGGTAGCTTGCTTATTATTATCAAGCAGTGTGGAAAGGCAAGGAGCTGTTCTGGGTTTAAAAGAGGCCTTATATTATCTGCATTACGTCTCATTTCTTCAACATTGGGCAGATCATCTGCAAGGTCTTCATGTAACAATGAAAGCCCAAAATCATTAAGGTGCTTACCAAACTGCTGAAGAACCTGCTCTACTGTAGCAAGAGCAGCCTGTTCAGCTTCTGCTTCATTAATCTTCCTCATAAAATCCTTCATCATTGGGAGACGATAGGCCTGCGATAACTCAGCAGGGTTGTCTGGTTCCCCATGAATTAAAATAAAGGAAAACATTAGGCGTATTTTGTGTGGTGACGCTATGTTCACAACATCTTGCATTGTATTGCTCCACATGGTATCATCAACTCGAAGAATTATGTGCAATGCAAGCTTCCCTAAAAGTGGGACAAATATTGCCATCAACAGTTTTTAAATAGTTGAAAGAAGTGGCACCAGGAACATGCAATAACAATATGCGGAGGAAGAATCGTTCTCCTTCTCGGATACTGGCATTATACATACTTGTGATAATTTTTTCAGCACCTCTTTGTCTTGGCCGCCATACTTTATCTTTTTAAAAAAAACAAAATGTTATGGGATATCCGTATACAAAAACTGCCTGGCATATTCCTGGTTTTGATTCAAAAGAAACCAAGATGTAAGCATAGTGTTTTGAACCTCAGCCCTTAGTGCCGCAGCACCTTCCTTTCCATCTCTGTAAAAGACACGTTGATTGTTAGGGAGATGTAAGGGAAGGCGTAAAATGCTGTGACTTTGTGAGTGCATGGGAAAAGCAAATAGGCGCCACGCAGCTTCAGGGGCAGATACATACCTGGCATCTAGGAACGTTTTTACTTCATCATGATCAATGCGCTCATTTATTTCAATATGTGCTGTGTCATAACCTTTGTAGATGTACTTATAAAGGTATTTCACACTTTTTATAGAAACACATGCTTCAAGATTAATGTGGGCATTAAATTTTTTGGAAAGGTAGGGATTGTAAGGCACAATCCACCTGTTATCTAAATCAACACCTCTGATTGTGACCGTTCTCCCATTGTCAGGTCTGGCGTAAAGTGGATAACCATCAACATTAATGACAGTCTCATCCCCGAAGTGTTTGGGAAAGTTTTTAGTACACTTACCATCAGCCATACATGGGGAGTTACTATTAAGGTGACCACAGGGACCATGAACCATAGTGGACTTTATGATAGAATAAAGTTCTGGTTCTAAGTTTGCGTCTGGAATTGTTGCAGAAATGAGAGAATCAATATCATCAGCATTCCGAAGCTTGAAGTCATGGGACAAATGTAAAAGCATGTGTGCATGGGGAAGGCCTCTTTTTTTAAACTCGATAATGTCAACATGAGCAAAGAGAAAGCCGAGAACACCATGCTTTAAATCCTCCTTCAAAGTGTCTAACTTTAAATTTAAAAACTCTTGAAACTAAATCAGGCCTATCAAATGCATATTGACCTAACAATACGTTGTCAACAATTTCGGGCCATTTCGGGTTGCAGGTGAAGGTCAAGAAGAAATCAGGTTTACCTTTTCTTGCAACTAAAGCTATAGCATCAAGGTATAACTGATGCATACTCCTAGGGCTTCCAGAAAAGGTTGAGGGTAGAACGACAATATTACCTGCTTGCAAGTTACGTTCGTTTGCAACATTGGTTAAATAGTCAATGAGGCCACTGTAAATATCAGCCCGTAGTTGGTGTTGATTGTTGCGTATAAAGTCAAGGCGTCTTCCCTCAACTTTAACATAAGAATCAACAACAAACGGTTGAAACAACTTATCAGACAAATGCATGGCAGAGAATTGTCTTCGTATGGCTATTCTGTACACGTAATATTGGAGCTGGGTCACATGATTGCGACGTGCCGTTGCAAGTTCTGCAACATGGTTCATATTTTGATCCCACCCAGGTTCCCCTCTAGGGAATAAAATGGGATAGGTCATTGGATCAATGTTGACTGACGTATAAGAAATATGACAAAGGTTGATCTCTAGGGTAAACAACAATATCTCGTTGTACAGGGGGTACCCCATCCTCAGAGATAAATGTTGCAGCTACTTCTTCAAGAAGTGGTGCATTGTACCTGCGACGTTCTGGGCCTTCCCTCATGTACATAGAAACTTGCGAAGGGGGCCTATTTTCACGAACAGCCTGTTCCTGTTAGTGCCTTTCAATAGTAGCCATATTACGATAGGCTGCTGCAAAAAGCGAAAGGCGATCAAGGACAGTTTGCACAGTGTGCATCACTTCCCTGTTGCATTGATTATTGGCAGGGTCGTCCATGCGAATATTTAAGGCATTGGCTGCCTCAATAATATACAACTGGCTGTAAGAAGGCAATATATGTTTTCATTGGGATGCAAAGTACCATATCTATGAAAGGTCTGGCCGCAAATTCTAAAACAGGGAGGGCTACGTCCTGGAGGAGGGCGAATATTTGCAGCCAAAGAAGCCAAACTGAAGGAATTATTGTAGCATTTAATTATTTGGCGAAGATTTTTAGCTAATTCAGAATTGCTTGTTAATAGATCTTGTAATTCAGGTGGATAAGGATGTAAAGGTGGAAGTTGCACTTTGCCGTCACTGCAGCAGAGATAGGGAAATGTATGTTCTAGCGCAGTCGCGTGCGCGTCACAGCAAGTCACAACAAATCCAGTACCCTGCGGTACCATACAGTACCATACCATGCTTAGCCATGCCTAACGGGGTAAAGTCCCTATAAAGTGATGACGTCATCAAATACAGCAAATGAGTTAAAAGTCTAGCACAGGGGGAAGTCCCTGAATACGGCTGACGTCATTAAAAATCAACGCATGCGCAATAAGATGCGTTAGTTTAGACGAATATGAAATCTTCTGTAAATCGAAAACTCTATACAATAAAGAAATGAACACACGCACTGTGAAACAATTACGTGATATTGCAAAAACCCGTGGAATTAGGGGGTATTACAAGTTACGCAAGGCCGAATTGATTTCTTCATTGGATGTACCGGGGGATATGGATATCTTCGAGAAACAGGAGATGGCGAAGGCCCGTCCAACTATAGGGGGTAAAATCAGGGAATGGCATAACTGGGTATTGCCCCCATCTGAGATGGACGTCTTCGAGAAACAGGAGCTGTCGAAAAATCGTTCTGTTGTAAGGGATGGGATGAAGGGATTTTATAAGTGGCTAGTTGATGCTGTCCCAATGCAACCATCAAACGTATGGTGATCAACTGTTGTAACGGAAGCAGACTGATACTGTTAGAAAGTCAGTGAAATGTAGTTAATTCCAAACTTGCCATCATTATTCAGCTTGCCAACGGCTAAGGATTTGGTTTTACCGCAGTGAAAATGACTTTATTCATCTTAATTTATAAATAAGCGCTAAACAGCGCCCAATCTAGCTGCGGAGTTCAAGAATCATTCTAAATTGGGAAGAATGTTAATTCTCGCAGGCAAAAGTCTCATTTATCACATTATTACGTCAAAGTCAAAATCATTTTACTCGAATCCCACGGCCAATGTTACCGTTAAAAGCATGGCAATACTAGTAAAAAAAATATTGCTAAATACATGTTGGTACAATATGTGACGCAACTGTTGTAAGCAAAGGATGATAACGTTAGAAAGTAAATAAATTTAGTTTTGGAAACTGTCTTCACTTCTTCGGCGCCTATTGGCTAGGATTGTTACCTCTGTAAAAAAATGACTTATCATCTTAGTTTTTAAACAGTTCCTCCTGGACCATCGAGAAAAAACCCGGGTAGCTTGCTTATTATTATCAAGCAGTGTGGAAAGGCCAAGGAGCTGTTCTGGGTTTAAAAGAGGCCTTATATTATCTGCATTACGTCTCATTTCTTCAAACATTGGGCAGATCATCTGCAAGGTCTTCATGTAACAATGAAAAGCCCAAAAATCATTAAGGTGCTTACCAAAACTGCTGAAGAACCTGCTCTACTGTAGCAAGAGCAGCCTGTTCAGCTTGTGCTTCATTAATCTTCCTCATAAAACTTCATCATTGGGAGACGATAGGCCTGCGATAAACTCAGCAGGGTTGTTGGTTCCCCATGAATTAAATAAAGGAAAACATTAGGCGTATTTTGTGTGGTGACGCTATGTTCACAACATCTTGCATTGTATTGCTCCACATGGTATCATCACTCGAAGATTATGTGCAATGCAAGCTTCCCTAAAAGTGGGACAAATATTGCCATCAACAGTTTTTTAAATAGTTGAAAGAAGTGGCACCAGGAACATGCAATAACAATATGCGGAGGAAGAATCGTTCTCCTCTCGGATACTGGCATTATACATACTGGTGATAATTTTTTCAGCACCTCTTTTGTCTTGGCCGCCATACTTTATCTTTTTAAAAAAAACAAAATGTTATGGGATATCCGTATACAAAAACTGCCTGGCATATTCCTGGTTTTGATTCAAAAGAAACAAGATGTAAGCATAGTGTTTTGAACCTCAGCCCTTAGTGCCGCAGCACCTTCCTTCTCCATCTCTGTAAAAGACACGTTGTATTGTTAGGGAGATGTAAGGGAAGGCGTAAAATGCTGTGACTTTGTGAGTGCATGGGAAAAGCAAATAGGCGCCACGCAGCTTCAGGGGCAGATACATACCTGGCATCTAGGAACGTTTTTAACTTCATCATGATCAATGCGCTCATTTATTTCAATATGTGCTGTGTTCAAACTTTGTAATGTACTTATAAAGGTATTTCACACACAGTGAAAAATCACTTATTCATTTTAATTTTAAATAAGGCGCAAGCACAGCGCCCAACCTCGCTGTGGAGTTCAAGCAGTCATTCCATATTGGGAAGAATGTTAATTCTCCTAGTGCAAAGGTCTCATTGATCACATTTATTACGCCAAAGTCCAAAATCATTTCACTCCGGTCCCACGGTCAATCATTTCACCCATAAAAGCGATGGCACCTACTAGTGACAAAATAAATCCCTAACTTCATGTTGGTACGAATATGTGACGCAACTGTGGTAACGCAAACGGACGGATGCCGTTAGAAAGTCAATGAAATGTAGGTTTGAAAAACGTCTTCACTTCTTCAACGCGCGCTGATGACTATGATTGGTACCACAGTGAAAATGACTTACTCATCTTAAATTTTAAATAAACAGCTAGAACAGCGCCCAATCTAGCTGAGAAGTTCAAGTAATCATTCTAAATTGGGAAGAATGTTAATTCTCGCAGAGCAAAGGTCTCCTTTCTCACATTTATTACGTCAAAGTCCGAAATCATTTCACTCGGATCCAACGGCCAATCGTTTTACCGTTAAAAGCCATGGCACCTACTAGTAACAAAACGATATCGCTAACTTTATGTTGGTACGAATATGTGACCCAACTGTTGTAACGTAAACGGATTGATACCGTTAGAAATTCAATAAAATGCAGTTTTGGAAACTGTCTTCACTTCTTCAGCGCACGCTAATGGCTTTGATTGGTACCACAGTGAAAATGACTTACTCCTCTTAATTTTTAAATAAAGCGCAAGCACAGCGCCCGATCTCGTTGTGGATATATATCAGTCATTCCAAAATTGGTAAGATGTTAATTCTCGCAGAGCAAAGGTCTCCTTTCTCACATTTATTACGTCAAAGTAAGAAATCATTTCACTCGGATCCAACGGCCAATCGTTTTACCGTTAAAAGCCATGGCACCTACTAGTAACAAAAAAATATCGCTAACTTTTTGTTGGTACGAATATATGACGCAACTGTGGTAACGCAAACGGACGGATACCGTTAGAAAGTCAATGAAATGTTGTTTTGAAAAAAGTCTTCACTTCTCCAGCGCACGCTAATGGCTAGGATTGATACCTCAGTAAAAAATGACTTATTCATCTTAATTTTTAAATAAAGCGCAAGCACAGGGCCCGATCCCGTTGTGGATATATATCAGTCATTCCAAAATTGGTAAGATGTTAATTCTCGCAGAGCGAAGGTCTCATTTCTCACATTTATTACGTCAAAGTCCAAAATCATTTCACTGGGATCCAACGGTCAATCGTTTTACCGTTAAAAGCCATGTCACCTAATAGTAACAAAAAAATGTCGCTAACTTCATGTTGCTACGAATATGTGACGCAACTGTTGTAACGCAAACGGACTAATACCGGTAGAAAGTCAATAAAATGCAGTTTTGAAAAAAGTCTTCACTTCTTCAGCGCGCGCTAATGGCTATGATTGGTACCACAGGGACAAATCACTTATTCATCTTAATTTTTAAATAAAGCGCTAGAACAGCGCCCAATCTAGCTGCGAAGTTCAAGTAATAATTCTAAATTGGGAAGAATGTTAATTCTCGCAGAGCAAAGGTCTCATTTCTTCACATTTATTACGTCAAAGTCCAAAATCATTTCACTCGGATCCAACGGTCAATCGTTTTATCGTTAAAAGCCATGGCACCTACTAGTAACAAAAAAATATCGCTAACTTTATGTTGGTACGAGTATGTGATGCAACTGTTGTAACGCAAACGGATTGATAGCGTTAGAAAGTGAATAAAATTTAGTTTTGGAAACTGTCTTCACTTCTTCAGCGCACGTTAATGGCTAGGATTGGTACCTCAGTAAAAAATGACTTATTCATCTTACTTTTTAAATAAAGCGCAAGCACAGCGCCCAATCTCGCTCTGGAGTTAAAGCAGTCATTCCAAATTGGGAAGGATTTTATTTCTCGCAGTGCAAAGGTCTCATTTATCACATTTATTACGTCAAAGTCCAAAATCATTTCACTTCGGTCCCACGGTCAATCATTTCACCGTTAAAAGCGATGACACCTACTAGTGACAAAAAAATCCCTAACTTCTTGTTGGTACGAATATGTGACGCAACTGTGGTAACGCAAACGGACGGATACCGTTAGAAAGTCAATGAAATGTAGGTTTGAAAAAAGTCTTCACTTCTTCAACGCGCGCTAATGGCTAGGTTTAGTACCTCAGTAAAAAATGATTTATTCATCTTAATTTTTAAATCAAGCGCAATCACAGCGTTCAATCTCGCTCTGGAGTTAAAGCAGTCATTCCAAATTGGGAAAAATTGTAATTCTCGTAGTGCAAAGGTCTCCTTCCTCACATTTATAACGTCAAAATTCGAAACCATTTCACTCGGATCCAACGGTCAATCGTTTTACGGTTAAAAGCCATGGCACCTACTAGTAACAAAAAAATATCGCTAACTTTATGTTGGTACGAATATGTGACGCAACTGTTGTAACGTAAACGGACTGATACCGTTAGAAAGTCAATAAAATGCAGTTTTGGAAACTGTCTTCGCTTCTTCAGCGCACTCTAATGGCTAGGATTGGTACCTCAGTAAAAAATGACTTATTCATCTTAATTTTTAATTCAAGCGCAAGAACAGCGCCCGATCTCGTTGTGGATATATATCAGTCATTCCAAAATTGGTAAGATGTTAATTCTCGCAGAGCAAAGGTCTCCTTTCTCACATTTATTACGTCAAAGTAAGAAATCATTTCACTCGGATCCAACGGCCAATCGTTTTACCGTTAAAAGCCATGGCAACCTACTAGTAACAAAAAAATATCGCTAACTTTTTGTTGGTACGAATATATGACGCAACTGTGGTAACGCAAACGGACGGATACCGTTAGAAAGTCAATGAAATGTTGTTTTGAAAAAAGTCTTCACTTCTCCAGCGCACGCTAATGGCTAGGATTGATACCTCAGTAAAAAATGACTTATTCATCTTAATTTTTAAATAAAGCGCAAGCACAGGGCCCGATCCCGTTGTGGATATATATCAGTCATTCCAAAATTGGTAAGATGTTAATTCTCGCAGAGCGAAGGTCTCATTTCTCACATTTATTACGTCAAAGTCCAAAATCATTTCACTGGGATCCAACGGTCAATCGTTTTACCGTTAAAAGCCATGTCACCTAATAGTAACAAAAAAATGTCGCTAACTTCATGTTGCTACGAATATGTGACGCAACTGTTGTAACGCAAACGGACTAATACCGGTAGAAAGTCAATAAAATGCAGTTTTGAAAAAAGTCTTCACTTCTTCAGCGCGCGCTAATGGCTATGATTGGTACCACAGGGACAAATCACTTATTCATCTTAATTTTTAAATAAAGCGCTAGAACAGCGCCCAATCTAGCCTGCGAAGTTCAAGTAATCATTCTAAATTGGGAAGAAGGTTAATTCTCGCAGAGCAAAGGTCTCATTTCTCACATTTATTACGTCAAAGTCCAAAATCATTTCACTCGGATCCAACGGTCAATCGTTTTATCGTTAAAAGCCATGGCACCTACTAGTAACAAAAAAATATCGCTAACTTTATGTTGGTACGAATATGTGATGCAACTGTTGTAACGCAAACGGATTGATAGCGTTAGAAAGTGAATAAAATTTAGTTTTGGAAACTGTCTTCACTTCTTCAGCGCACGTTAATGGCTAGGATTGGTACCTCAGTAAAAAATGACTTATTCATCTTACTTTTTAAATAAAGCGCAAGCACAGCGCCCAATCTCGCTCTGGAGTTAAAGCAGTCATTCCAAATTGGGAAGGATTTTATTTCTCGCAGTGCAAAGGTCTCATTTCTAACAATTATTCGCCAAAGTCCAAAACCAATTCACTCGGGTCCAACGGTCAATCGTTTTGCCGCAAAAAGCAATGGCACCTACTAGTGACAAAAAAATCCCTAACTTCATGTTGGTACGAATATGTGACGCACCTGTGGTAACGCAAACGGAGGGATACCGTTAGAAAGTCAATGAAATGTTGTTTTGAAAAAAGTCTTCACTTCTCCAGCGCACGCTAATGGCTAGCATTGATACCTCAGTAAAAAATGACTTATTCATCTTAATTTTTAAATAAAGCGCAAGCACAGGGCCCGATCTCGTTGTGGATATATATCAGTCATTCCAAAATTGGTAAGATGTTAATTCTCGCAGAGCGAAGGTCTCATTTCTCACATTTATTACGTCAAAGTCCAAAATCATTTCACTGGGATCCAACGGTCAATTGTTTTACCGTTAAAAGCCATGTCACCTAATAGTAACAAAAAAATGTCGCTAACTTCATGTTGCTACGAATATGTGACGCAACTGTTGTAACGCAAACGGACTAATACCGGTAGAAAGTCAATAAAATTTAGTTTTGGAAACTGTCTTCACTTTTTCAGCGCACGCTAATGGCTTTCATTGGTACCACAGTGAAAATGACTTACTCATCTTAATTTTTAAATAAAGCGCTATAACAGCGCCCAAATTAGTTGCGAAGTTCAAGAAATCATTTTAAATTTGGAAGAATGTTAATTCTCGAAGTGCAAAGGTCTCATTTCCAACATTTATTACTCCAAAGTTCAAAATCATTTCACTCGGATCCCAGGGTCAATCGTTTCACCGTTAAAAGCGATGGCACCTACTAGTAACAAAAAAATATCGCTAACTTCATGTTGGTACGAATATGTGACGCAACTGTGGTAACGCAAACGGACGGATACCGTTAGAAAGTCAATGAAATGTAGGTTTGAAAAACGTCTTCACTTCTTCAGCGCGCGCTAATGGCTAGGATTGGTACCTCAGTAAAAAATGACTTATTCATCTTAATTTTTAAATCAAATGCAACCACAGCGTTCAATCTCGCTCTGGAGTTAAAGCAGTCATTCCAAATTGGGAAGAATTGCAATTCTCGCAGTGCAAAGGTCTCCTTTCTCACATGTATAACGTCAAAGTTCGAAATCATTTCACTCGGATCCAACGGCCAATCGTTTTACCGTTAAAAGCCATGGCACCTACTAGTAACAAAAAAATATCGCTAACTTTATGTTGGTACGAATATGTGACGCAACTGTTGTAACGTTAACGGACTGATCCGTTAGAAAGTCAATAAAATGCAGTTTTGAAAAAAGTCTTCACTTCTTCAGCGCGCGCTAATGGCTATGATTGGTACCACAGGGACAAATCACTTATTCATCTTAATTTTTAAATAAAGCGCTAGAACAGCGCCCAATCTAGCTGCGAAGTTCAAGTAATCATTCTAAATTGGGAAGAATGTTAATTCTCGCAGAGCAAAGGTCTCATTTCTCACATTTATTACGTCAAAGTCCAAAATCATTTCACTCGGATCCAACGGTCAATCGTTTTATCGTTAAAAGCCATGGCACCTACTAGTAACAAAAAAATATCGCTAACTTTATGTTGGTACGAATATGTGATGCAACTGTTGTAACGCAAACGGATTGATAGCGTTAGAAAGTGAATAAAATTTAGTTTTGGAAACTGTCTTCACTTCTTCAGCGCACGTTAATGGCTAGGATTGGTACCTCAGTAAAAAATGACTTATTCATCTTACTTTTTAAATAAAGCGCAAGCACAGCGCCCAATCTCGCTCTGGAGTTAAAGCAGTCATTCCAAATTGGGAAGGATTTTATTTCTCGCAGTGCAAAGGTCTCATTTCTAACAATTATTCGCCAAAGTCCAAAACCAATTCACTCGGGTCCAACGGTCAATCGTTTTCCCGCTAGAAGCAATGGCACCTACTAGTGACAAAAAAATCCCTAACTTCATGTTGGTACGAATATGTGACGCACCTGTGGTAACGCAAACGGAGGGATACCGTTAGAAAGTCAATGAAATGTTGTTTTGAAAAAAGTCTTCACTTCTCCAGCGCACGCTAATGGCTAGCATTGATACCTCAGTAAAAAATGACTTATTCATCTTAATTTTTAAATAAAGCGCAAGCACAGGGCCCGATCTCGTTGTGGATATATATCAGTCATTCCAAAATTGGTAAGATGTTAATTCTCGAAGAGCGAAGGTCTCATTTCTCACATTTATTACGTCAAAGTCCAAAATCATTTCACTGGGATCCAACGGTCAATCGTTTTACCGTTAAAAGCCATGTCACCTAATAGTAACAAAAAAATGTCGCTAACTTCATGTTGCTACGAATATGTGACGCAACTGTTGTAACGCAAACGGACTAATACCGGTAGAAAGTCAATAAAATTTAGTTTTGGAAACTGTCTTCACTTTTTCAGCGCACGCTAATGGCTTTCATTGGTACCACAGTGAAAATGACTTACTCATCTTAATTTTTAAATAAAGCGCTATAACAGCGCCCAAATTAGTTGCGAAGTTCAAGAAATCATTTTAAATTTGGAAGAATGTTAATTCTCGAAGTGCAAAGGTCTCATTTCCAACATTTATTACTCCAAAGTTCAAAATCATTTCACTCGGATCCCACGGTCAATCGTTTCACCGTTAAAAGCGATGGCACCTACTAGTAACAAAAAAATATCGCTAACTTCATGTTGCTACGAATATGTGACGCAACTTTTGTAACGCAAACGGATTGATACCGGTAGAAAGTCAATAAAATGTAGTTTTTGAAACTGTCTTCAATTTTTCAGCGCACGCTAATGGCTTTGATTGGTACCACAGTGAAAATGACTTACTCATCTTAATTTTTAAATAAAGCGCAAGCACAGTGCTCGATCTCGTTGTGGATATATATCAGTCATTACAAAATTGGTAAGATGTTAATTCTCGCAGAGCAAAGGTCTCATTTCTCAAATTTCTTACGTCAAAGTCCAAAATCATTTCACTCGGATCCCACGGCCAATCGTTTTACCGTTAAAAGCGATGGCACCTACTTGTGACAAACAAATATCGTTTACTTCATGTTGGTGCGAATATGTGACGCACCTGTGGTAACGCAAACGGACGGATAGTGTTAGAAAGTCAATGAAATGTAGGTTTGAAAAACGTCTTCACTTCTTAAACGCCCGCTAATGACTATGATTTGTACCACAGTGAAAATGACTTACTCATCCTAATTTTTAAATAAAGCTCTAGAACAGCGCCCAATCTAGCTGCGCAGTTCAAGTAATCATTCGAAAATTGGTAAGATGTTAATTCTCGCAGAGCAAAGGTCTCATTTCTCACATTTATTACGTCAAAGTCCCAAATTATTTCACTCGGATACAACGGTCAATCGTTTTACCGTTAAAAGCGATGGCACCTACTAGTAACAAAAAAATATCGCTAACTTCATGTTGGTACGAATATGTGACGCAACAGTGGTAACGCAAACGGACGGATACCGTTAGAAAGTCAATGAAATGTAGGTTTGAAAAACGTCTTCACTTCTTCAGCGCGCGTTAATGGCTAGGATTGGTACCTCAGTAAAAAATGACTTATTCATCTTAATTTTTAAATCAAATGCAACCACAGCGTTCAATCTCGCTCTGGAGTTAAAGCAGTCATTCCAAATTGGGAAGAATTGCAATTCTGGCAGTGCAAAGGTCTCCTTTCTCACATGTATTACGTCAAAGTTCGAAATCATTTCACTCGGATCCAACGGCCAATCGTTTTACCGTTTCAAGCCATGGCACCTACTAGTCACAAAAAAATATCGCTAACTTTATGTTGGTACGAATATGTGACGCAACTGTTGTAACGTTAACGGACTGATACCGTTAGAAAGTCAATAAAATGCAGTTTTGAAAAAAGTCTTCACTTCTTCAGCGCGCGCTAATGGCTATGATTGGTACCACAGGGACAAATCACTTATTCATATTAATTTTTAAATAAAGCGCTAGAACAGCGCCCAATCTAGCTGCGAAGTTCAAGTAATCATTCTAAATTGGGAAGAATGTTAATTCTCGCAGAGCAAAGGTCTCATTTCTCACATTTATTACGTCAAAGTCCAAAATCATTTCACTCAGATCCAACGGTCAATCGTTTTATCGTTAAAAGCCATGGCACCTACTAGTAACAAAAAAATATCGCTAACTTTATGTTGGTAGGAATATGTGATGCAACTGTTGTAACGCAAACGGATTGATAGCGTTAGAAAGTGAATAAAATTTAAATTTGGAAACTGTCTTCACTTCTTCAGCGCACGCTAATGGCTAGGATTGGTACCTCAGTAAAAAATGACTTATTCATCTTACTTTTTAAATAAAGCGCAAGCACAGCGCCCAATCTCGCTCTGGAGTTAAAGCAGTCATTCCAAATTGGGAAGGATTTTAATTCTCGCAGTGCAAAGGTCTCATTTCTAACAATTATTCGCCAAAGTCCAAAACCAATTCACTCGGGTCCAACGGTCAATCGTTTTGCCGTTAAAAGCAATGGCACCTACTAGTGACGAAAAAATCCCTAACTTTATGTTGGTACGAATATGTGACGCACCTGTGGTAACGTAAATGGACGGATATCATTGGAAAGTCAATGAAATGTAGGTTTAAAAAAAGTCTTCACTTCTTTAACGCGCGCTAATGACTATGGTTGGTACCACATTGAAAATGACTTACTCATCTTAATTTTTAAATAAAGCGCTAGAACAGCGCCCAATCTAGCTGCGAAGTTCAAGTAATCATTCTAAATTGGGAAGAATGTTAATTCTCGCAGAGCAAAGGTCTCCTTTCTCACATTTATTACGTCAAAGTCCAAATCATTTCACTCGGATCCAACGGTCAATCGTTTTACCGTTAAAAGCCATGGCACCTACTAGTAACAAAAAAATATCGCTAACTTTATGTTGGTACGAATATGTGATGCAAACTGTTGTAACGCAAACGGATTGATAGCGTTAGAAAGTCAATAAAATTTAGTTTTGGAAACTGTGTTCACTTCTTCAGCGCACGCTAATGGCTAGGATTGGTACCTCAGTAAAAAATGACTTATTCATCTTAATTTTTAAATAAAGCGCAAGCACAGCGCCCAATCTCGCTCTGGAGTTAAAGCAGTCATTCCAAATTGGGAAGGATTTTAATTCTCGCAGTGCAAAGGCCTCATTTCTAACAATTATTCGCCAAAGTCCAAAACCAATTCACTCGGGTCCAACGGTCAATCGTTTTGCCGTTAAAAGCAATGGCACCTACTAGTGACAAAAAAATCCCTAACTTCATGTTGGTACGAATATGTGACGCACCTGTGGTAACGTAAATGGACGGATATCATTAGAAAGTCAATGAAATGTAGGTTTAAAAAAAGTCTTCACTTCTTTAACGCGCGCTAATGACTATGGTTGGTACCACATTGAAAATGACTTACTCATCTTAATTTTTAAATAAAGCGCTAGAACAGCGCCCAATCTAGCTGCGAAGTTCAAGTAATCATTCTAAATTGGGAAGAATGTTAATTCTCGCAGAGCAAAGGTCTCATTTCTCACATTTATTACGTCAAAGTCCAAAATCATTTCACTCGGATCCAACGGTCAATCATTTTACCGTTAAAAGCCATGGCACCTACTAGTAACAAAAAAATATCGCTAACTTTATGTTGGTACAAATATGTGATGCAACTGTTGTAACGCAAACGGATTGATAGCGTTAGAAAGTCAATAAAATTTAGTTTTGGAAACTGTCTTCACTTCTTCAGCGCACGCTAATGGCTAGGATTGGTACCTCAGTAAAAAATGACTTATTCATCTTAATTTTTGCATAAAGCGCAAGCACAGCGCCCAATCTCGCTCTGGAGTTAAAGCAGTCATTCCAAATTGGGAAGGATTTTAACTCTCGCAGTGCAAAGGTCTCATTTCTAACAATTATTCGCCAAAGTCCAAAACCAATTCACTCGGGTCCAACGGTCAATCGTTTTGCCGTTAAACGCAATGGCACCTACTAGTGACAAAAAAATCCCTTACTTCATGTTGGTACGAATATGTGACGCAGCTGTGGTAACGCAAACGGACGGATATCATTAGAAAGTCAATGAAATGTAGGTTTAAAAAACGTCTTCACTTCTTTAACGCGCGCTAATGACTATGATTGGTACCACAGTGAAAATGACTTACTCATCTTAATTTTGAAATAAAGCGCTAGAACAGCGCCCAATCTAGCTGCGAAGTTCAAGTAATCATTCTAAATTGGGAAGAATGTTAATTCTCGCAGAGCAAAGGTCTCATTTCTCACATTTATTACGTCAAAGTCCAAAATCATTTCACTCGGATCCAACGGTCAATCGTTTTACCGTTAAAAGTCATGGCACCTACTAGTAACAAAAAAATATCGCTAACTTTATGTTGGTACGAATATGTGATGCAACTGTTGTAACGCAAACGGATTGATAGCGTTAGAAAGTCAATAAAATTTAGTTTTGGAAACTGTCTTCACTTCTTCAGCGCACACTAATGGCTAGGATTGGTACCACAGGGACAAATCACTTATTCATCTTAATTTTTAAATAAAGCGCAAGCACAACGCCCAATCTCGCTCTGGAGTTAAAGCAGTCATTCCAAATTGGGAAGGATTTTAATTCTCGCAGTGCAAAGGTCTCATTTCTAACAATTATTCGCCAAAGTCCAAAACCAATTCACTCGGGTCCAACGGTCAATCCTTTTGCCGTTAAAAGCAATGGCACCTACTAGTGACAAAAAAAATCTCTAACTTCATGTTGGTACGAATATGTGACGCACCTGTGGTAACGCAAACGGACGGATATCATCAGAAAGTCAATGAAATGTAGGTTTAAAAAAAGTCTTCACTTCTTTAACGCGCGCTAATGACTATGATTGGTACCACAGTGAAAATGACTTACTCATCTTAATTTTGAAATAAAGCGCTAGAACAGCGCCCAATCTAGCTGCGAAGTTCAAGTAATCATTCTAAATTGGGAAGAATGTTAATTCTCGCAGAGCAAAGGTTTCATTTCTCACATTTATTACGTCAAAGTCCAAAATCATTTCACTCGGATCCAACGGTCAATCGTTTTACCGTTAAAAGCCATGGCACCTACTAGTAACAAAAAAATATCGCTAACTTTATGTTGGTACGAATATGTGATGCAACTGTTTTAACGCAAACGGATTGATAGCGTTAGAAAGTCAATAAAATTTAGTTTTGGAAACTGTCTTCACTTCTTCAGCGCACGCTAATGGCTAGGATTGGTACCTCAGTAAAAAATGACTTATTCATCTTAATTTTTGCATAAAGCGCAAGCACAGCGCCCAATCTCGCTCTGGAGTTAAAGCATTCATTCCAAATTGGGAAGGATTTTAATTCTCGCAGTGCAAAGGTCTCATTTCTAACAATTATTCGCCAAAGTCCAAAACCAATTCACTCGGGTCCAACGGTCAATCGTTTTGCCGTTAAAAGCAATGGCACCTACTAGTGACAAAAAAAATCCCTAACTTCATGTTGGTACGAATATGTGACGCACCTGTGGTAACGCAAATGGACGGATATCATTAGAAAGTCAATGAAATGTAGGTTTGAAAAAAGTCTTCACTTCTTTAACGCGCGCTAATGACTATGATTGGTACCACAGTGAAAATGACTTACTCATCTTAATTTTTAAATAAAGCGCTAGAACGGCGCCCAAACTAGCTGCGAAGTTCAAGTAATCATTCTAAATTGGGAAGAATGTTAATTCTCGCAGAGCAAAGGTCTCATTTCTCACATTTATTACGTCAAAGTCCAAAATCATTTCACTCGGATCCAACGGTCAATCGTTTTACCGTTAAAAGCCATGGCACCTACTAGTAACAAAAAAATATCGCTAACTTTATGTTGGTACGAATATGTGATGCAACTGTTGTAACGCAAACGGATTGATAGCGTTAGAAAGTCAATAAAATTTAGTTTTGGAAACTGTCTTCACTTCTTCAGCGCACGCTAATGGCTAGGATTGGTACCTCAGTAAAAAATGACTTATTCATCTTAATTTTTGCATAAAGCGCAAGCACAGCGCCCTAACTCGCTCTGGAGTTAAAGCAGTCATTCCAAATTGGGAAGGATTTTAATTCTCGCTGTGCAAAGGTCTCATTTCTAACATTTATTCGCCAAAGTCCAAAATCAATTCACTCGGGTCCAACGGTCAATCGTTTTGCCGTTAAAAGCAATGGCACCTACTAGTAACAAAACAATATCGCTTACTTCATGTTGGTACGAATATGTGACGCACCTGTGGTAACGCAAACGGACCGATACCGTTAGAAAGTCAATGAAATGTAGGTTTGAAAAAAGTCTTCACTTCTTCAGCGCACGCTAATGGCTTTCATTGGTACCATAGTAAAAATGACTTCCTCATCTTAATTTTTAAATAAAGCGCTATAACAGCGCCCAAATTAGTTGCGAAGTTCAAGAAATCATTTTAAATTTGGAAGAATGTTAATTCTCGAAGTGCAAAGATCTCATTTCTCTCATTTATTACTCCAAAGTCCAAAATCATTTCACTCGGATCCCACGGCCAATCGTTTCACCGTTAAAAGCGATGGCACCAACAAAAAAATTTCGCTAATTTCATGTTGGTACGAATATGTGATGCAACTGTTGTAACGCAAACGGACTGATAGCGTTAGAAAGTCAATAAAATGTAGTTTTGGAAACTGTCTTCACTTCTTCAGCGCACGCTGATGGTTAGGATTGGTACCTCAGTTAAAAATGACTTATTCATCTTAATTTTTAAATAAAGCGCAAGCACAGCGCCCAATCTCGCTCTGGAGTTAAGGCAGTCATTCCAATTTGGGAAAGATTTTAATTTTCGCAGTGCAAAGGTCTCACTTCTAACATTTATTCGCCAAAGTCCAAAATCAATTCACTCGGGTCCAACGGTCAATCGTTTTGCCGTTAAAAGCAATGGCACCTACAAGTAACAAAACAATATCGCTTACTTCATGTTGGTACGAATATGTGACGCACCTGTGGTAACGCAAACGGACGGATAGCGTTAGAAAGTCAGTGAAATGTAGGTTTGAAAAAAGTCTTCACTTCTTCAGTGCGCGCTAATGGCTTTCATTGGTGCCACAGTAAAAATGACTTACTCATCTTAATTTTGAAATAAAGCGCTAGAACAGCGCCCAATCTAGCTGCGAAGTTCAAGTAATCATTCTAAATTGGGAAGAATGTTAATTCTCGCAGAGCAAAGGTCTCATTTCTCACATTTATGACGTCAAAGTCCAAAATCATTTCACTCGGATCCAACGGTCAATCGTTTTACCGTTAAAAGTCATGGCACCTACTAGTAACAAAAAAATATCGCTAACTTTATGTTGGTACGAATATGTGATGCAACTGTTGTAACGCAAACGGATTGATAGCGTTAGAAAGTCAATAAAATTTAGTTTTGGAAACTGTCTTCACTTCTTCAGCGCACGCTAATGGCTAGGATTGGTACCTCAATAAAAAATGACTTATTCATCTTAATTTTTGCATAAAGCGCAACACAGCGCCCAATCTCGCTCTGGAGTTAAGGCAGTCATTCCAATTTGGGAAGGATTTTAATTCTCGCAGTGCAAAGGTCTCATTTCTAACAATTATTCGCCAAAGTCCAAAACCAATTCACTCGGGTCCAACGGTCAATCGTTTTGCCGTTAAAAGCAATGGCACCTACTAGTGACAAAAAAAATCTCTAACTTCATGTTGGTACGAATATGTGACGCACCTGTGGTAACGCAAACGGACGGATATCATCAGAAAGTCAATGAAATGTAGGTTTAAAAAAAGTCTTCACTTCTTTAAGGCGCGCTAATGACTATGATTGGTACCACAGTGAAAATGACTTACTCATCTTAATTTTGAAATAAAGCGCTAGAACAGCGCCCAATCTAGCTGCGAAGTTCAAGTAATCATTCTACATTGGGAAGAATGTTAATTCTCGCAGAGCAAAGGTCTCATTTCTCACATTTATTACGTCAAAGTCCAAAATCATTTCACTCGGATCCAACGGTCAATCGTTTTACCGTTAAAAGCCATGGCACCTACTAGTAACAAAAAAATATCGCTAACTTTATGTTGGTACGAATATGTGATGCAACTGTTGTAACGCAAACGGATTGATAGCGTTAGAAAGTCAATAAAATTTAGTTTTGGAAACTGTCTTCACTTCTTCAGCGCACGCTAATGGCTAGGATTGGTACCTCAGTAAAAAATGACTTATTCATCTTAATTTTTGCATAAAGCGCAAGCACAGCACCCTAACTCGCTCTGGAGTTAAAGCAGTCATTCCAAATTGGGAAGGATTTTAATTCTCGCTGTGCAAAGGTCTCATTTCTAACATTTATTCGCCAAAGTCCAAAATCAATTCACTCGGGTCCAACGGTCAATCGTTTTGCCGTTAAAAGCAATGGCACCTACTAGTAACAAAACAATATCGCTTACTTCATGTTGGTACGAATATGTGACGCACCTGTGGTAACGCAAACGGACCGATACCGTTAGAAAGTCAATGAAATGTAGGTTTGAAAAAAGTCTTCACTTCTTCAGCGCACGCTAATGGCTTTCATTGGTACCATAGTAAAAATGACTTACTCATCTTAATTTTTAAATAAAGCGCTATAACAGCGCCCAAATTAGTTGCGAAGTTCAAGAAATCATTTTAAATTTGGAAGAATGTTAATTCTCGAAGTGCAAAGATCTCATTTCTCTTATTTATTACTTCAAAGTCCAAAATCATTTCACTCGGATCCCACGGCCAATCGTTTCACCGTTAAAAGCGATGGCACCAACAAAAAAATATCGCTAATTTCATGTTGGTACGAATATGTGATGCAACTGTTGTAACGCAAACGGACTGATAGCGTTAGAAAGTCAATAAAATGTAGTTTTGGAAACTGTCTTCACTTCTTCAGCGCACGCTGATAGTTAGGATTGGTACCTCAGTTAAAAATGACTTATTCATCTTAATTTTTAAATAAAGCGCAAGCACAGCGCCCAATCTCGCTCTGGAGTTAAGGCAGTCATTCCAATTTGGGAAGGATTTTAATTCTCGCAGTGCAAAGGTCTCATTTCTAACATTTATTCGCCAAAGTCCAAAATCAATTCACTCGGGTCCAACGGTCAATCGTTTTGCCGTTAAAAGCAATGGCACCTACAAGTAACAAAACAATATCGCTTACTTCATGTTGGTACGAATATGTGACGCACCTGTGGTAACGTAAACGGACGGATTACGTTAGAAAGTCAGTGAATTGTAGGTTTGAAAAAAGTCTTCACTTCTTCAGTGCGCGCTAATGGCTTTCATTGGTGCCACAGTAAAAATGACTTACTCATCTTAATTTTTAAATAAAGCGCTATAACAGCGCCCAAATTAGTTGCGAAGTTCAAGAAATCATTTTAAATTTGGAAGAATGTTAATTCTCGAAGTGCAAAGGTCTCATTTCCAACATTTATTACTCCAAAGTCCAAAATCATTTCACTCGGATCCCACGGCTAATCGTTTCACCGTTAAAAGCGATGGCACCTACTAGTAACAAAAAAATATCGCTAACTTCATGTTGGTACGAATATGTGACGCAACTGTTGTAACGCAAACGGACTGATACCGTTAGAAAGTCAATGAAATGTAGTTTTGGATAGAGTCTTCACTTCTTTAGCGCGCGCTAATGGCTAGGAATTGTACCACAGTGACAAATCACTTACTCATCTTAATTTTTAAATAAAGCGCAAGCACAGCGCCTAACCTCGCTCTGGAGTTCAAGAAATCATTTTAAATTTGGAAGAATGTTAATTCTCGAAGTGCAAAGGTCTCATTTCCAACATTTATTACTCCAAAGTCCAAAATCATTTCACTCGGATCCCACGGCCAATCGTTTCACCGTTAAAAGCGATGGCACCTACTAGTAACAAAAAAGTATCGCTAGCTTCATGTTGGTACGATAATGTGACGCAACTGTTGTAGCGCAAACGGACTGATACCGTTAGAAAGTCAATGAAATGTTGTTTTGAAAAAAGGCATCACTTCTTCAGCGCACGCTAATGGCTTTGATTGGTACCACAGTGAAAATGACTTACTCATCTTAATTTTCAAATAAAGCGCAAGCACAGCGCCCGATCTCGTTGTGGATATATATCAGTCATTACAAAATTGGTAAGATGTTAATTCTCGCAGAGCAAAGGTCTCATTTCTCAAATGTATTACGTCAAAGTCCAAAACCAATTCACTCGGGTCCAACGGTCAATCGTTTTGCCGTTAAACGCAATGGCACCTACTAGTGACAAAAAAATCCCTTACTTCATGTTGGTACGAATATGTGACGCACCTGTGGTAACGCAAACGGACGGATAGTGTTAGAAAGTCAATGAAATGTAGGTTTGAAAAACGTCTTCACTTCTTAAAGGCGCGCTAATGACTATGATTTGTACCACAGTGAAAATGACTTACTCATCCTAATTTTTAAATAAAGCGCTAGAACAGCGCCCAATCTAGCTGCGCAGTTCAAGTAATCATTCGAAAATTGGTAAGATGTTAATTCTCGCAGAGCAAAGGTCTCATTTCTCACATTTATTACGTCAAAGTCCAAAATTATTTCACTCGGATACAACGGTCAATCGTTTTACCGTTAAAAGCGATGGCACCTACTAGTATTAAAAAAATATCGCTAACTTCATGTTGGTACGAATATGTGACGCAACTGTGGTAACGCAAACGGACGGATACCGTTAGAAAGTGAATAAAATGTAGATTTGCAAAAAGTCTTCACTTCTTCAGCCCGCGCTAATGGCTAGGATTGGTACCTCAGTAAAAAATGACTTATTTATCTTAATTTTTAAATCAAGCGCAACCACAGCGTTCAATCTCGCTCTGGAGTTAAAGCAGTCATTCCAAATTGAGAAGAATTGCAATTCTCGCAGTGCAAAGGTCTCTTTTCTCACATTTATTACGTCAAAGTCCGAAATCATTTCACTCGGATCCAACTGCCAATCGTTTTGCCGTTAAAAGCCATGGCACCTACTAGTAACAAAACAATATCGCTAGCTTTATGTTGGTACGAATATGTGAGGCAACTGTTGTAACGTAAACGGACTGATACCGTTAGAAAGTCAATAAAATGCGGTTTTGAAAAAAGTCTTCACTTCTTCAGCGCGCGCTAATGGCTATGATTGGTACCACAGGGACAAATCACTTATTCATCTTAATTTTTAAATAAAGCGCTAGAACAGCGCCCAATCTAGCTGCGAAGTTCAAGTAATCATTCTAAATTGGGAAGAATGTTAATTCTCGCAGAGCAAAGATTTCATTTCTCACATTTATTACGTCAAAGTCCAAAATCATTTCACTCGGATCCAACGGTCAATCGTTTTACCGTTAAATGCCGTCGCACCCACTAGTAACAACAAAATATCGCTAACTTTATGTTGGTACGAATATGTGATGCAACTGTTGTAACGCAAACGGACTGATAGCGTTAGAAAGTCAATAAAATTTAGTTTTGGAAACTGTCTTCACTTCTTCAGCGCACGCTAAGGGCTAGGATTGGTACCTCAGTAAAAAATGACTTATTCATCTTAATTTTTAAATAAAGCGCAAGCACAGCGCCCAATCTCGCTCTGGCGTTAAAGCAGTCATTCCAAATTGGGAAGGATTTTAATTCTCGCATTGCAAAGGTCTCATTTCTAACATTTATTCGGCAAAGTCCAAAATCAATTCACTCGGGTTCAACGGTCAATCGTTTTGCTGTTAAAAGCAATGGCACCTACTAGTAACAAACAAATATCGCTTACTTCATGTTGGTACGAATATGTGACGCACCTGTGGTAACGCAAACGGACGGATACCGTTAGAAAGTCAGTGAAATGTAGGTTTGAAAAAAGTCTTCACTTCTTCAGCGCGCGCTAATGGCTTTCATTGGTACCACAGTAAAAATGACTTACTCATCTTAATTCTTAAATAAAGCGCTAGAACAGCGCCCAATCTAACTGCGAAGTTCAAGAAATCATTTCAAATTGGGAAGAATATTAATTCTCGCAGTGCGAAGATCTCATTGCTATCATTTATTACGCCAAAGTCCAAAATCATTTCACTCGGATCCCACGGCCAATCGTTTCACCGTTAAAAGCGATGGCACCTACAAGTAACAAAAAAATACCGCTAACTTCATGTTGCTACGAATATGTGACGCAACTGTGTAACGCAAACGGACTGATACCGGTAGAAAGTCAATAAAATGTAGTTTTTGAAACTGTCTTCACTTTTTCAGCGCACGCTAATGGCTTTGATTGGTACCACAGTGAAAATGACTTACTCATCTTAATTTTTAAATAAAGCGCTCTAACAGCGCCCAAATTAGTTACGAAGTTCAAGAAATCATTTTAAATTTTGAAGAATGTTAATTATCGAAGTGCAAAGGTCTCATTTCCAACATTTATTACTCCAAAGTCGAAAACCATTTCACTCGGATCACACGGCCAATCGTTTCACCGTTAAACGCGATGGCACCTACTAGTAACAAAAAAATATCGCTAACTTCATGTTGGTACGAAAATGTGACGCAACTGTTGTAACTCAAACGGACTGATACCGTTAGAAAGTCAATGAAATGTTGTTTTGAAAAAATTCATCACTTCTTCAGCGCACGCTAATGGCTTTGATTGGTACCACAGTGAAAATGACTTACTCATCTTAATTTTTAAATAAAGCGCAAGCACAGCGCCCGATCTCGTTGTGGATATATATCAGTCATTACAAAATTGGTAAGATGTTAATTCTCGCAGAGCAAAGGTCTCATTTCTCAAATTTATTACGTGAAAGTCCAAAATCATTTTACTCGGATCCCACGGCCAATCGTTTCACCGTTAAAAGCGATGGCACCTACTAGTGACAAACAAATATCGCTTACTCCATGTTGGTGCGAATATGTGACGCACCTGTGGTAACGCAAACGGACGGATAGTGTTAGAAAGTCAATGAAATGTAGGTTTGAAAAACCTCTTCATTTCTTAAACGCGCGGTAATGACTATGATTTGTACCACAGTGAAAACGACTTACTCATACTAATTTTTAAATAAAGCGCTAGAGCAGCACCCAATCTAGCTGCGCAGTTCAAGTAATCATTCGAAAATTGGTAAGATGTTAATTCTCGTAGAGCAAAGGTCTCATTTCTCACATTTATTACGTCAAAGTCCAAAATTATTTCACTCGGATACAACGGTGATCGTTTTACCGTTAAAAGCGATGGCACCTACTAGTAACAAAAAATTATCGTTAACTTCATGTTGGTACGAATTTGTGATGCAACTGTTGTAACGCAAACGGACTGATAGCGTTAGAAAGTCAATAAAATTTAGTTTTGGAAACTGTCTTCACTTCTTCAGCGCACGCTAAGGGCTAGGATTGGTACCTCAGTAAAAAATGACTTATTCATCTTAATTTTTAAATAAAGCGCAAGCACAGCGCCCAATCTCGCTCTGGCGTTAAAACAGTCATTCCAAATTGGGAAGGATTTTAATTCTCGCATTGCAAAGGTCTCATTTCTAACATTTATTCGGCAAAGTCCAAAATCAATTCACTCGGGTCCAACGGTCAATCGTTTTCCCGTTAAATGCCGTCGCACCTACTAGTAACAAACAAATCTCGCTTACTTCATGTTGGTACGAATATGTGACGCACCTGTGGTAACGCAAACGGACGGATACCGTTAGAAAGTCAGTGAAATGTGGATTTGAAAAAAGTCTTCACTTCTTCAGCGCGCGCTAATGGCTTTCATTGGTACCACAGTAAAAATGACTTACTCATCTTAATTCTTAAATAAAGCGCTAGAACAGCGCCCAATCTAGCTGCGAAGTTCAAGAAATCATTTCAAATTGGGAAGAATGTTAATTCTCGCAGTGCGAAGATCTCATTGCTATCATTTATTACCACAAAGTCCAAAATCATTTCACTCGGATCCCACGGTCAATCGTTTCACCGTTAAAAGCGATGGCACCTACAAGTAACAAAAAAATATCGCTAACTTCATGTTGCTACGAATATGTGACGCAACTGTTGAAACGCAAACGGACTGATACCGGTAGAAGTTCAATAAAATGTAGTTTTTGAAACTGTCTTCACTTTTTCAGCGCACGCTAATGGCTTTGATTGGTACCACAGTGAAAATGACTTACTCATCTTAATTTTTAAATAAAGCGCTATAACAGCACCCAAATTAGTTACCAAGTTCAAGAAATCATTTTAAATTTGGAAGAATGTTAATTATCGAAGTGCAAAGGTCTCATTTCCAACATTTATTACTCCAAAGTCGAAAACCATTTCACTCGGATCACACGGCCAATCGTTTCACCGTTAAACGCGATGGCACCTGCTAGTAACAAAAAAATATCGCTAACTTCATGTTGGTACGAAAATGTGACGCAACTGTTGTAACGCAAACGGACTGATACCGTTAGAAAGTCAATGAAATGTTGTTTTGAAAAAAGTCATCACTTCTTCAGCGCACGCTAATGGCTTTGATTGGTACCACAGTGAAAATGACTTACTCATCTTAATTTTTAAATAAAGCGCAAGCACAGCGCCCGATCTCGTTGTGGATATATATCAGTCATTACAAATTTGGTAAGATGTTAATTCTCGCAGAGCAAAGGTCTCATTTCTCAAATTTATTACGTCAAAGTCCAAAATCATTTTACTCGGATCCCACGGCCAATCGTTTCACCGTTAAAAGCGATGGCACCTACTAGTGACAAACAAATATCGCTTACTTCATGTTGGTGCGAATATGTGACGCACCTGTGGTAACGCAAACGGACGGATAGTGTTAGAAATTCAATGAAATGTAGGTTTGAAAAACCTCTTCATTTCTTAAACGCACGCTAATGACTATGATTTGTACCACAGTGAAAATGACTTACTCATCCTAATTTTTAAATAAAGCGCTAGAGCAGCGCCCAATCTAGCTGCGCAGTTCAAGTAATCATTCGAAAATTGGTAAGATGTTAATTCCCGTAGAGCAAAGGTCTCATTTCTCACATTTATTACGTCAAAGTCCAAAATCATTTCACTCGGATCCAACGGTCAATCGTTTTACCGTTAAATGCCGTCGCACCTACTAGTAACAAAAAAATATCGCTAACTTCATGTTGGTACGAAAATGTGACGCAACTGTTGTAACGCAAACGGACTGATACCGTTAGGAAGTCAATGAAATGTTGTTTTGAAAAAAGTCATCACTTCTTCAGCGCACGCTAATGGCTTTGATTGGTACCACAGTGAAAATGACTTACTCATCTTAATTTTTAAATAAAGCGCAAGCACAGCGCCCGATCTCGTTGTGGATATATATCAGTCATTACAAAATTGGTAAGATGTTAATTCTCGCAGAGCAAAGGTCTCATTTCTCAAATTTATTACGTCAAAGTCCAAAATCATTTTACTCGGATCCCACGGCCAATCGTTTCACCGTTAAAAGCGATGGCACGTACTAGTGACAAACAAATATCGCTTACTTCATGTTGGTGCGAATATGTGACGCACCTGTGGTAACGCAAACGGACGGATAGTGTTAGAAAGTCAATGAAATGTAGGTTTGAAAAACCTCTTCATTTCTTAAACGCGCGCTAATGACTATGATTTGTACCACAGTGAAAATGACTTACTCATCCTAATTTTTAAATAAAGCGCTAGAGCAGCGCCCAATCTAGCTGCGCAGTTCAAGTAATCATTCGAAAATTGGTAAGATGTTAATTCTCGTAGAGCAAAGGTCTCATTTCTCACATTTATTACGTCAAAGTCCAAAATTATTTCACTCGGATACAACGGTCAATCGTTGTACCGTTAAAAGCGATGGCACCTACTAGTAACAAAAATATATCGTTAACTTCATGTTGGTACGAATATGTGACGCAACTGTGGTAACGCAAACGGACGGATACCGTTAGAAAGTCAATGAAATGTAGATTTGAAAAAAGTCTTCACTTCTTCAGCGCACGCTAATGGCTAGGATTGGTACCTCAGTAAAAATCACTTATTCATCTTAATTTTTAAATAAAGCGCAAGCACAGCGCCTAACCTCGCTCTGGAGTTCAAGAAATCATTTTAAATTTGGAAGAATGTTAATTCTCGATGTGCAAAGGTCTCATTTCCAACATTTATTACTGCAAAGTCCAAAATCATTTCACTCGGATCCAACGGCCAATCGTTTCACCGTTAAACGCGATGGCACCTACTAGTAACAAAAAAATATCGCTAACTTCATGTTGGTACGAAAATGTGACGCAACTGTTGTAACGCAAACGGACTGATACCGTTAGAAAGTCAATGAAATGTTGTTTTGAAAAAAGTCATCACTTCTTCAGCGCACGCTAATGGCTTTGATTGGTACCACAGTGAAAATGACTTACTCATCTTAATTTTTAAATAAAGCGCAAGCACAGCGCCCGATCTCGTTGTGGATATATATCAGTCATTACAAAATTGGTAAGATGTTAATTCTCGTAGAGCAAAGGTCTCATTTCTCACATTTATTACGTCAAAGTCCAAAATTATTTCACTCGGATACAACGGTCAATTGTTTTACCGTTAAAAGCGATGGCACCTACTAGTAACAAACAAAATATCGTTAACTTCATGTTGGTACGAATATGTGACGCAACTGTGGTAACGCAAACGGACGGATACCGTTAGAAAGTCAATGAAATGTAGATTTGAAAAAAGTCTTCACTTCTTCAGCGCGCTAATGGCTAGGATTGGTACCTCAGTAAAAAATGACTTATTCATCTTAATTTTTAAATCAAGTGCAACCACAGCGTTCAATCTCGCTCTGGAGTTAAAGCAGTCATTCCAAATTGGGAAGAATTGCAATTCTCGCAGTGCAAAGGTGTCTTTTCTCACATTTATTACGTCAAAGTCCGAAATCATTTCACTCGGATCCAACTGCCAATCGTTTTACTGTTAAAAGCCATGGTACCTACTAGTAACAAAAAAATATCGCTAACTTTATGTTGGTACGAATATGTGAGGCAACTGTTGTAACGTAATTGGACTGATACCGTTAGAAAGTCAATAAAATGCAGTTTTCAAAAAAGTCTTCACTTCTTCAGCGCGCGCTAATGGCTATGATTGGTAGCACAGGGACAAATCACTTATTCATCTTAATTTTTAAATAAAGCGCTAGAACAGCGCCCAATCTAGCTGCGAAGTTCAAGTAATCATTCTAAATTGGGAAGAATGTTAATTCTCGCAGAGCAAAGGTCTCATTTCTCACATTTATTACGTCAAAGTCCAAAATCATTTCACTCGGATCCAACGGTCAATCGTTTTACCGTTAAAAGCCATGGCACCTACTAGTAACAAAAACATATCGCTAACTTTATGTTGGTACGAATATGTGATGCAACTGTTGTAAGGCAAACGGATTGATAGCGTTAGAAAGTCAATAAAATTTAGTTTTGGAAACTGTCTTCACTTCTTCAGCGCACGCTAATGGCTAGGATTGGTACCTCAGTAAAAATGACTTTTTCATCTTAATTTTTAAATAAAGCGCAAGCACAGCGCCCAATTTCGCTCTGGAGTTAAAGCAGTCATTCCAAATTGGGAAGGATTTTAATTCTCGCAGTGCAAAGGTCTCATTTCTAACAATTATTCGCCAAAGTCCAAAACCAATTCACTCGGGTCCAACGGTCAATCGTTTTGCCGTTAAAAGCAATGGCACCTACTAGTGACAAAAAAAATCCCTAATTTCATGTCGGTACGAATATGTGACGCACCTGTGGTAACGCAAACGGACGGATATCATTAGAAAGTCAATGAAATGTAGGTTTAAAAAAAGTCTTCACTTCTTTAACGCGCGCTAATGACTATGATTGGTACCACAGTGAAAATGACTTACTCATCTTAAATTTTCAATAAAGCGCTAGAACAGCGCCCAATCTAGCTGCGAAGTTCAAGTAATCATTCTAAATTGGGAAGAATGTTATTTCTCGCAGATCAAAGGTCTCATTTCTCACATTTATTACTCCAAAGTCCAAAATCATTTCACTCGGATCCCACGGCCAATTGTTTCACCATTAAAAGCGATGGCACCTACTAGTAACAAAAAAATATCGCTAACTTCATGTTGGTACGAATATGTGATGCAACTGTTGTAACGCAAACGGACTGATAGCGTTAGAAAGTCAATAAAATGTAGTTTTGGAAACTGTCTTCACTTCTTCAGCGCACGCTAATGGCTAGGATTGGTACCTTAGTTAAAAATGACTTATTCATCTTAATTTTTAAATGAAGCGCAAGCACAGCGCCCAATCTCGCTCTGGAGTTAAAGCAGTCATTCCAAATTGGGAAGGATTTTAATTCTCGCAGTGCAAAGGTCTCATTTCTAACATTTATTCGCCAAAGTCCAAAATCAATTCACTCGGGTCCAACGGTCAATCGTTTTGCCGTTAAAAGCAATGGCACCTACAGGTAACAAAACAATATCGCTTACTTCATGTTGTTTTGAATATGTGACGCACCTGTGGTATCGCAAACGGACGGATACCGTTAGAAATTCAGTGAAATGTAGGTTTGAAAAAAGTCTTCACTTCTTCAGCGCACGCTAATGGCTTTCATTGGTGCCACAGTAAAAATGACTTACTCATCTTAATTTTTAAATAAAGCGCTATAACAGCGCCCAAATTAGTTGCGAAGTTCAAGAAATCATTTTAAATTTGGAAGAATGTTAATTCTCCAAGTGCAAAGGTCTCATTTCCAACATTTATTACTCCAAAGTCCAAAATCATTTCACTCGGATCCCACGGCCAATCGTTTCACCGTTAAAAGCGATGGCACCTACTAGTAACAAAAAAATATCGCTAACATCATGTTGGTACGAATATGTGACGCAACTGTTGAAACGCAAACGGACTGATACCGTTAGAAAGTCAATGAAATGTAATTTTGGATAGAGTCTTCACTTCTTTAGCGCGCGCTAATGGCTAGGAATTGTACCACAGTGACAAATCACTTATTCATCTTAATTTTTAAACAAAACGCAAGCACAGCGCCTAACCTCGCTCTGGAGTTCAAGAAATCATTTTAAATTTGGAAGAATGTTAATTCTCGAAGTGCATAGGTCTCATTTCCAACATTAATTACTCCAAAGTCCAAAATCATTTCACTCGGATCCAACCGCCAATCGTTTCACCGTTAAAAGCGATGGCACCTACTAGTAACAAGAAAATATCGCTAATATTATGTTGGTACGAATATGTGATGCAACTGTTGTAACGCAAACGGACTATTAGCGTTAGAAAGTCAATAAAATGTAGTTTTGGAAACTGTCTTCACTTCTTCAGCGCACGCTAAGGGCTAGGATTGGTACCTCAGTAAAAAATGACTTATTCATCTTAATTTTTAAATAAAGCGCAAGCACAGCGCCCAATCTCGCTCTGGAGTTAAAGTAGTCATTCCAAACTGGGAGGGATTTTAATTCTCGCAATGCAAAGGTCTCATTTCTAACATTTATTCGCCAAAGTCCAAAATCAATTCACTCGGATGCAACGGTCAATCGTTTTGCTGTTAAAAGCAATGGCACCTACTAGTAACAAAAAAATATCGCTAACTTCCTGTTGGTACGAATGTGTGACGCAACTGTGGTAACGCAAACGGACGGATACCGTTTTTCAAGTCAATGAAATGTAGTTTTGGATAGTGTATTTACTTCTTTAGCGCGCGCTAATGGCTAGGAATTGTACCACAGTGACAAATCACTTATTCATCTTAATTTTTAAATCAAGCGCAAGCACTGCGCCCAACCTCGCTGTGGAGTTCAAGCAGTCATTCCAAATCGGGAAGAATGTTAATTCCCGTAGTGCAAAGGTCTCATTTCTCACATTTATTACGTCAAAGTCCAAAATCATTTCACTCGGATCCAACGGTCAATCGTTTTACCGTTAAAAGCCATGGCACCTACTAGTAACAAGAAAATATCGCTAACTTTATGTTGGTACGAATATGAGATGCAACTGTTGTAACGCAAACGGACTGATAGCGTTAGAAAGTCAATAAAATGTAGTTTTGGAAACTGTCTTCACTTCTTCAGCGCACGCTAAGGGCTAGGATTGGTACCTCAGTAAAAAATGACTTATTCATCTTAATTTTTAAATAAAGCGCAAGCACAGCACCCAATCTCGCTCTGGAGTTAAAGTAGTCATTCCAAATTGGGAAGGATTTTAATTCTCACAATGCAAAGGTCTCATTTCTAACATTTATTCGCCAAAGTCCAAAATCAATTCACTCGGGTGCA
The DNA here is from genome assembly GCA_030067915.1 of Hydractinia echinata. Lineage (NCBI taxonomy): Eukaryota > Metazoa > Cnidaria > Hydrozoa > Anthoathecata > Hydractiniidae > Hydractinia > Hydractinia echinata. The sequence goes on along the minus strand of JASGCC010000076.1, from coordinate 1,454,665 downwards.
ACGGTCAATCGTTTTGCTGTTAAAAGCAATGGCACCTACTAGTAACAAAAAAATATCGATTACTTCATGTTGGTACGAATATGTGACGCACCTGTGGTAACGCAAACGGACGGATACCGTTAGAAAGTCAGTGAAATGTAGGTTTGAAAAAAGTCTTCACTTCTTCAGCGCGCGCTATTGGCTTTCATTGGTACCACAGTAAAAATGACTTACTCATCTTAATTTTTAAATAAAGCGCTAGAACAGCGCCCAATCTAGCTGCGAAGTTCAAGAAATCATTTCAAATTGGGAAGAATGTTAATTCTCGCAGTGCGAAGATCTCATTGCTATCATTTATTACGCCAAAGTCCAAAATCATTTCACTCGGTACCAACGGTCAATCATTTCACCGTTAAAAGTGATGGCACCTACTAGTGACAAAAAAATATCGCGAACTTCATGATGGTACGAATATGTGACGCAACTGTGGTAACGCAAACGGACGGATACCGTGAGAAAGTCAATGAAATTTAGGTTTGAAAAAAGTCTTCACTTCTTCAGCACGCGCTAATGGCTAGGATTGGTACCTCAGTAAAAAATGACTTATTCATCTTAATTTTTAAATCAAGCACAAGCACAGCGTTCAATCTCGCTCTGGAGTTAAAGCAGTCATTCCAAATTGGGAAGAATTGTAATTCTCGCAGTGTAAAGGTCTCATTTATCACATTTATTACGCCAAAGTCCAAAATCATTTTACTCGGATCCCACTGTCAATCATTCCACCGTTCTCTGCACTAATATGGGAAAAATATCGCTAAGTACATGTTGGTACGAATATGTGACCCAACTGTTGTAACGCAAACGCACTGATACCACTAGAAAGTCAATGAAATGTAGTTTTGGATAGAGTCTTCACTTCTTTAGCGCGCGCTAATGGCTAGGAATTGTACCACAGGGAAAAATCAGTTATTCCTCTTAATTTTTAAATAAAGCGCAAGCACAGCGCCCAATCTTACTGTGGAGTTCAAGCAGTCATTTCAAATTGGGAAGAATGTTAATTCTCGCAGAGCAAAGGTCTCATTTCGCACATTTATTACGTCAAAGTCCAAAATCATTTCACTCAGATCAAACGGTCAATCGCTTTACCGTTAAGAGCCATGGTACCTACTAGTAACAAAAAAATATCGCTAACTTCATGTTGGTACGAAAATGTGACGCAACTGTTGTAACGCAAACGTACTGATACCGTTAGAAAGTCAATAAAATATAGTTTTGGAAACTGTCTTCACTTCTTCAGCGCACGCTAATGGCTAGGATTGGTACCTCAGTAAAAAATGACTTATTCATCTTAATTTTTAAATAAGGCGCAAGCACAGCGCCAAATCTCGCTCCGGAGTTAAAGCAGTCATTCCAAATTGGGAAAAATTTTAATTCTCGCAGTGAAAAGGTCTCGTTGCTATCATTTATTACGTCAAAGTCCAAAATCATTTCAGTCGGATCCAACGGTCAATCGTTTTACTGTTAAAAGCGATGACACCTACTAGTAACAAAAAAATATCGTTAACTTCATGTTGGTACGAATATGTGACGCAACTGTGTTAACGCAAACGGACGGATACCGTTAGAAAGTCAATGAAATGTTGTTTTGAAAAACGTCTTCACTTCTTCAGCGCGCGTTAATGGCTTTGATTAGGTCTCATTGCTATCATTTTTTACGTCAAAGTCCCAAATCATTTCAGTCGGATCCAACGGTCAATCGTTTTACCGTTAAAAGCGATGGCACCTACTAGTAACAACAAATATCACTAACTTCATGTTGGTACGAATATGTGACGCAACTATTGCAACGCACACGGACTGATACCGTTAGAACGTCAATGAAATCTAATTTTGAACAACGTCTTCATTTCTTCAGCGTGCGCTAAGGGCTATGAATAGTACCTCAGTAAAAAATAATGACTTATTCATCTGAATTGTTAAATAAAGCGCAAGCACAGCGCCCAATCCTGTTGTGGATATATATCAGTCATTCCAAAATTGGTAAGATGTTAATTCTCGCAGAGCAAAGGTCTCATTTCTTACATTTATTACGTGAAGGTCCAAAATCATTTCACTCGGATCACACTGCCAATCATTCCACCGTTAAAAGAGATGGTCTGCACTAATATGAGAAAAATATCGCTAAGTACATGTTGGTACGAATATGTGACGCAACTGTTGTAACGCAAACGGACGGATACCGTTAAATAGTCAATGAAATGTAGTTTTGGAGATAGTCTTTACTTCTTTAGCGCGCGCTAATGGCTAGCATTGGTACCTCAGTAAAAAAATGACTTATTCATCTTAATTTTTAAATCAAGCGCAAGCACAGCGTTCAATCGAGCTCTGGAGTTAAAGCAGTCATTCCAAATTGGGAAGAATTGTAATTCTCGCAGTGCAAATGTCTCATTTCTCACATTTATTACGTCAGAGTCCAAAATCATTTCACTCGGATCCAACGGTAAATCGTTTCATCTTTAAAAGCGATGGCACCTATTAGTAAAAAAAATATCGCTAACTTCATGTTGGTACGAATATGTGACGCAACTATTGCAACGCACACGGACTGATACCGTTAGAAAGTCAATGAAATCTAATTTTGAACAACGTATTCACATCTTCAGCTTGCGCTAATGGCTATGATTAGTACCTCAGTAAAAAATAATGACTTATTCATCTTAATTGTTAAATAAAGCGCAAGCACAGAGACCAATCTTGTTGTGCATATATATCGACCGACTGGTGGCCTTGTGGTAGAGCGTTCGCCTCCAGTGCGGAAGGTCTTGGGTTCAAACCCTGACCGAGTCATGCCAGAGACTATAAAAGTGTGAATCGATCCTTTCTGCTTAACGTTCAGCATGAGAATAGGATTGATATCTTAGGCGGTTGTTTAGTTGGGCGGTTGTTGTGCTTGCACGCCTTCCGTAGCTCAAATGGGAGCTTTAAATGCACTAGGACCCCCTTCGCAGGACCCTCATTGATAACAGTTCCTATAGAAACTGAAGAGGCTATCCTGGGTAAAAATAAAATAAAAATAATAATCAGTCATTCCAAAACTGGTAAGATGTTATTTCTCGCAGAGCAAAGGTCTCATTTCTTACATTTATTACGTCAAAGTCCAAAATCATTTCACTCGGATCCCACTGCCAATCATTCCACCGCTAAAAGAGATGGTCTGCACTAATATGAGAAAAATATCGCTAAGTACATGTTGGTACGAATATGTGACGCAACTGTTGTAACGCAAACGGACGGATATCGTTAAAAAGTCAATTAAATGTAGTTTTGGAGAAAGTCTTTACTTCTTTAGCGCGCGCTAATGGCTTGGTGTGGTACCACAGTGAAAAATCACTAATTCATCTTAATTTTTAAATAAAGCGCTAGAACAGCGCCCAATCTAGCTGCGAAGTTCTAGAAATCATTTTAAATTGGGAAGAATGTTAATTCTCGCAGTGCAAAGGTCTTATTTATCACATTTATTACTCCAAAGTCTAAAATCATTTCACTCGGATCCCACAGCCAATAGTTTCACAGGTAAAAGCGATGGCACCTACTAGTGACAAACAAATGTCGCTTACTTCATGTTGGTACGAATATGTGACGCACCTGTGGTAACGCAAACGGACGGATACCGTTAGAAAGTCAGTGAAATGTAGGTTTGAAAAAAGTCTTCACTTCTTCAGCGCGCTAATGGCTTTGATTGGTACCACAGTGAAAAATGACTTATTCATCTGAATTTTTAAATAAAACCCTAGCAGAGCGGCCAATCTAGCGGCGAAGTTCACGGAGTCATTCTAAATTGGGAAGAATGCTAATTCTCGCAGTGTAAAGGTCTCATTTATCACATTTAATACGCCAAAGTCCAAAATCATTTCACTCGGGTCTCACGGTCAATCATTTCACCATTAAGAGCGATGGCACCTACTAGTGACAAAAAAATCGCTAACTTCATGTTGGTACGAATATGTGACGCAACTATTGCAACGCACACGGACTGATACCGTTAGAAAGTCAATGAATTCTAATTTTGAACAACGTCTTCACTTCTTCAGCGTGCGCTAATGGTTATGATTGGTACCTCAGTAAAAAATAATGACTTATTCATCTTAATTGTTATATAAAGCACAAGCACAACCCCCAATCTCGTTGTGGAGATATATGGGTCATTCCAAAATTGGTAAGAATGTTAATTCTCGCAGAGCAAAGGTCTCATTTCTCACATTTATTACGTCAAAGTCCAAAATCATTTCACTCGAATCAAACGGTCAATCGTTTTACCGTTAAAAGCCATGGTACCTACTAGTAAAACAAATATCGCTAACTTCATGTTGGTACGAATATGTGACGCAACTATTGCAACGCACACGGACTGATACCGTTAGAAAGTCAATGAAATCTAATTTTGAACAACGTATTCACATCTTCAGCTTGCGCTAATGGCTATGATTAGTACCTCAGTAAAAAATAATGACTTATTCATCTTAATTGTTAAATAAAGCGCAAGCACAGAGACCAATCTTGTTGTGGATATATATCAGTCATTCCGAAACTGGTAAGATGTTATTTCTCGCAGAGCAAAAGTCTCATTTCTTACATTTATTACGTCAAAGTCCAAAATCATTTCACTCGGATCCCACTGCCAATCATTCCACCGTTAAAAGCAATGATACCTACCAATATTTGAAAAATATCGCGAAAAACATATTGGTATGAATATGTGACGCAACTGTTGTAACGCAAACGGACTGATATCGTTAGAAAGTCAATGAAATGTAGTTATTGTAATTCTCGCAGTGCAAATGCCTCTTTTATCATATTTATCACGCCAAAGTCTAAAATCATTTCACTCGCATCCCACGGCCATTCGTTTCAACGTTAAAAGCGATGGGGTCCCACTAATATCAAGTAATATCGCTAATTTCATGTTGGTAGGAATATGTGACGCAACTGTGGTAAAGCAAACGGACTGATACCGTTAGAAAGTCAATGAAGTGTAGTTTTAGAGAATGTCTTCACTTCTTTAACGCGCGGTAATTGCTATGATTGGTACCTCCGTGAAAAATGACTTATTCATCTTAATTTTCAAATCAAGCGCAAGCACAGCGCCCAATCTCGCTGTGGAGTTAAAGCAGGCACTCCAAATTGGGGAGAATGGTAATTCTTGCCGTGCAGCGGTCTCATTTTTGACATTTATTACGCCAAAGTCCAAAATCATTTCACTCGGATCCCACGGTCGGTCGTTTAACTGTTAAAAGCGATGGCACCTACTAGTAACAAAAAATATCGCTAACTTCATGTTGGTAAAACTATGTGACGCAACTATTGTAACGCACACGGACTGATACCGTTAGAAAGTCAATGAAATTTATTTTTGAAAAAAGTCTTCACTTCTTCAGGGTGCGCTAATGGCTATATTTGGTACCTCAGTAAAAAATAATGAATTATTCATCTTAATTGTTAAATAAAGCGCAAGCACAGCGCCCAATCTGGTTGTGGAGATACATCAGTCATTCCAAAATTGGTAAGAACGTTAATACCCGCAGAGCAAAGGTCTCATTTCTTACATTTATTACATCAAAGTCCAAAATCATTTCACTCGGTCCAACGGTCAATCGTTTTACCGTTAAAAGCGATGGCACCTACTAGTAACAAAAAAATATCGCTAACTTCATGTTGGTACGAATATGTGACGCAACTGTGGTAACGCAAACGGACGGATACCGTTAGAAAGACAATGAAATGTTGTTTTGAAAAAAGTCTTCACTTCTTCAGCGCGCTAGTGGCTTTGATTGGTACCACAGTGAAAATGACTTACTCATCTTAATTTTTAAATTAAGCGCAAGCACAGCGCCCAATCTCGCGATTGAGTTAAAGCAGTCATTCCAAATTGGGAAGAATGTTAATTCTCGCAGTGCAGCGGTCTCATTTCTAACATTTATTACGCCAAAGCTCAACATTATTTCACTCGGATCCCACGGCCATACGTTTCACCGTTAAAAGTGATGGCACCTACTAGCAACAAAAAAATATCGCTAACTTTAAGTTGGTAAGAATATGTGACGCAACTGTTGTAACGGAAACGGACTGATACCGTTAGAAAGTCAATGAAATTTATTTTTGAAAAAAGTCTTCACTTCTTCAGGGTGCGCTAATGGCTATATTTGGTACCTCAGTAAAAAATAATGAATTATTCATCTTAATTGTTAAATAAAGCGCAAGCACAGCGCCCAATCTGGTTGTGGAGATACATCAATCATTCCAAAATTGGTAAGAACGTTAATACCCGCAGAGCAAAGGTCTCATTTCTCACATTTATTACATCAAAGTCCAAAATCATTTCACTCGGTCCAACGGTCAATCGTTTTACCGTTAAAAGCGATGGCACCTACTAGTAACAAAAAAATATCGCTAACTTCATGTTGGTACGAATATGTGACGCAACTGTGGTAACGCAAACGGACGGATACCGTTAGAAAGACAATGAAATGTTGTTTTGAAAAAAGTCTTCACTTCTTCAGCGCGCTAGTGGCTTTGATTGGTACCACAGTGAAAATGACTTACTCATCTTAATTTTTAAATTAAGCGCAAGCACAGCGCCCAATCTCGTGATTGAGTTAAAGCAGTCATTCCAAATTGGGAAGAATGTTAATTCTCGCAGTGCAGCGGTCTCATTTCTAACATTTATTACGCCAAAGCTCAACATTATTTCACTCGGATCCCACGGCCATACGTTTCACCGTTAAAAGTGATGGCACCTACTAGCAACAAAAAAATATCGCTAACTTTAAGTTGGTAAGAATATGTGACGCAACTGTTGTAACGGAAACGGACTGAGACTGAAATTCAATGAAATGTAGTTTGTAAAAAAGTCTTTACTTCTTCAGCGCACTCTAATGGCTATGATTGGTACCACAGTGAAAAATGACTTATTCTTCCTAATTTTTAGATAAAGCGCTAGCGTAGCGCCCAATCTAGCTGCGAAGTTCAAGCAGTCATTCTAAACTGGAAAAAATGTTAATTCTCGCAGTGCAAACGTCTCTTTTATCGTCATTATTACGCCGAAGACCACAATCATTACACTTGGATCCCACGGCCAATCGTTTGACGGTTTAAAACGATGGAATCTATTAATATCAGAAAAATATCGCTAAATACATGATGGTACGAATATGTGACTCAACTGTTGTAACGGAAACAGACTGATACTGTTAGAAAGTCAGTGAAATGTAGTTTTCCAAACTGCCATCAATTCTTCAGCTTGCCAACGGCTAGGATTGGTACCACAGTGAAAATGACTTATTCATCTTAATTTATAAATAAAGCGCTAACACAGCGCCCAATCTAGCTGCGGAGTTCAAGCAATCATTCTAAATTGGGAAGAATGTTAATTCTCGCAGTGCAAAATGTCTCATTTATCACATTGATTACGCAAAAAGTTCAAAATCATTTTACTCGAATCCCACGGCCAATGGTTTCACCGTTAAAAACGATGGCAATTACTAGTATGAAAAAAATTTTGCTAAATACATGTTGGTACAAATATGTGACGCAACTGTTGTAATGCAAAGGGACTGATACCGTTAGAAAGTAAATGAAATGTAGTTTGGGAAAACGTCTTCACTTCTTCGGCGCGCTATTGGCTAGGATTGTTACCTCTGTAAAAAATGACTTATTCATCTTAGTTTTTAAACAGTTCCTCCTGGACCATCGAGAAAAAACCCGGGTAACTTGCTTATTATTATCAAGCAGTGTGGAAAGGCAAGGAGCTGTTCTGGGTTTAAAAGAGGCCTTATATTATCTGCTTTACGTCTCATTTCTTCAACATTGGGCAGATCATCTGCAAGGTCTTCATGTAACAATGAAAGCCCAAAATCATTAAGGTGCTTACCAAACTGCTGAAGAACCTGCTCTACTGTAGCAAGAGCAGCCTGTTCAGCTTCTGCTTCATTAATCTTCCTCATAAAATCCTTCATCATTGGGAGACGATAGGCCTGCGATAACTCAGCAGGGTTGTCTGGTTCCCCATGAATTAAAATAAAGGAAAACATTAGGCGTATTTTGTGTGGTGACGCTATGTTCACAACATCTTGCATTGTATTGCTCCACATGGTATCATCATCTCGAAGAATTATGTGCAATGCAAGCTTCCCTAAAAGTGGGACAAATATTGCCATCAACAGTTTTTAAATAGTTGAAAGAAGTGGCACCAGGAACATGCAATAACAATATGCGGAGGAAGAATCGTTCTCCTTCTCGGATACTGGCATTATACATACTTGTGATAATTTTTTCAGCACCTCTTTGTCTTGACCGCCATACTTTATCTTTTTAAAAAAAACAAAATGTTATGGGATATCCGTATACAAAAACTGCCTGGCATATTCCTGGTTTTGATTCAAAAGAAACCAAGATGTAAGCATAGTGTTTTGAACCTCAGCCCTTAGTGCCGCAGCACCTTCCTTTCCATCTCTGTAAAAGACACGTTGATTGTTAGGGAGATGTAAGGGAAGGCGTAAAATGCTGTGACTTTGTGAGTGCATGGGAAAAGCAAATAGGCGCCACGCAGCTTCAGGGGCAGATACATACCTGGCATCTAGGAACGTTTTTACTTCATCATGATCAATGCGCTCATTTATTTCAATATGTGCTGTGTCATAACCTTTGTAGATGTACTTATAAAGGTATTTCACACTTTTTATAGAAACACATGCTTCAAGATTAATGTGGGCATTAAATTTTTTGGAAAGGTAGGGATTGTAAGGCACAATCCACCTGTTATCTAAATCAACACCTCTGATTGTGACCGTTCTCCCATTGTCAGGTCTGGCGTAAAGTGGATAACCATCAACATTAATGACAGTCTCATCCCCGAAGTGTTTGGGAAAGTTTTTAGTACACTTACCATCAGCCATACATGGGGAGTTACTATTAAGGTGACCACAGGGACCATGAACCATAGTGGACTTTATGATAGAATAAAGTTCTGGTTCTAAGTTTGCGTCTGGAATTGTTGCAGAAATGAGAGAATCAATATCATCAGCATTCCGAAGCTTGAAGTCATGGGACAAATGTAAAAGCATGTGTGCATGGGGAAGGCCTCTTTTTTTAAACTCGATAATGTCAACATGAGCAAAGAGAAAGCCGAGAACACCATGCTTTAAATCCTCCTTCAAAGTGTCTAACTTTAAATTTAAAAACTCTTGAAACTAAATCAGGCCTATCAAATGCATATTGACCTAACAATACGTTGTCAACAATTTCGGGCCATTTCGGGTTGCAGGTGAAGGTCAAGAACAAATCAGGTTTACCTTTTCTTGCAACTAAAGCTATAGCATCAAGGTATAACTGATGCACACTCCTAGGGCTTCCAGAAAAGGTTGAGGGTAGAACGACTATATTACCTGCTCGCAAGTTACGTTCGTTTGCAACATTGGTTAAATAGTCAATGAGGCCACTGTAAATATCAGCCCGTAGTTGGTGTTGATTGTTGCGTATAAAGTCAAGGCGTCTTCCCTCAACTTTAACATAAGAATCAACAACAAACGGTTGAAACAACTTATCAGACAAATGCATGGCAGAGAATTGTCTTCGTATGGCTATTCTGTACACGTAATATTGGAGCTGGGTCACATGACACGTGCTGTTGCAAGTTCTGCAACATGGTTCATATTTTGATCCCACCCAGGTTCCCCTCTAGGGAATAAAATGGGATATGGGATAAAATGGATCAATGTTGACTGACGTATAAGAAATATGGCGCAAAGGTTGATCTCTAGGCTAAACAACAATATCTCGCTGTACAGGGGGTGCCCCATCCTCAGAGATAAATATTGCAGCTACTTCTTCAAGAAGTGGTGCATTGTACCTGCGACGTTCTGGGCCTTCCCTCATGTACATAGAAACTTGCGAAGGGGGCCTATTTTCACGAACAGCCTGTTCCTGTTAGTGCCTTTCAATAGTAGCCATATTACGATAGGCTGCTGCAAAAAGCGAAAGGCGATCAAGGACAGTTTGCACAGTGTGCATCACTTCCCTGTTGCATTGATTATTGGCAGGGTCGTCCATGCGAATATTTAAGGCATTGGCTGCCTCAATAATATACAACTGGCTGTAAGAAGGCACTATGTTTTCATTGGGATGCAAAGTACCATATCTATGAAAGGTCTGGCCGCAAATTCTAAAACAGGGAGGGCTACGTCCTGGAGGAGGGCGAATATTTGCAGCCAAAGAAGCCAAACTGAAGGAATTATTGTAGCATTTAATTAGTTGGCGAAAATTTTTAGCTAATTCAGAATTGCTTGTTAATAGATCTTGTAATTCAGGTGGATAAGGATGTAAAGGTGGAAGTTGCACTTTGCCGTCACTGCAGCAGAGATAGGGAAATGTATGTTCTAGCGCAGTCGCGTGCGCGTCACAGCAAGTCACAACAAATCCAGTACCCTGCGGTACCATACAGTACCATACCATGCTTAGCCATGCCTAACGGGGTAAAGTCCCTATAAAGTGATGACGTCATCAAATACAGCAAATGAGTAAAAGTCTAGCACAGGGGGAATTCCCTGAATACTGCTGACGTCATTAAAAATCAACGCATGCGCAATAAGATGCGTTAGTTTAGACGAATATGAAATCTTCTGTAAATCGAAAACTCTATACAATAAAGAAATGAACACACGTACTGTGAAACAATTACGTGATATTGCAAAAACGCGTGGAATTAGGGGGTATTACAAGTTACGCAAGGCCGAATTGATTTCTTCATTGGATGTACCGGGGGATATGGATATCTTCGAGAAACAGGAGATGGCGAAGGCCCGTCCAACTATAGGGGGTAAAATCAGGGAATGGCATAACTGGGTATTGCCCCCATCTGAGATGGACGTCTTCGAGAAACAGGAGCTGTCGAAAAATCGTTCTGTTGTAAGGGATGGGATGAAGGGATTTTATAAGTGGCTAGTTGATGCTGTCCCCAAACCTATAAAAGAGGGGGCCAAGAAAACATATGCAACCATCAAACGTATGGTGATGAATCTCTATAACGGGGCAGCCAACACAAGGCCTACACTTCACGACGAGGTAGAAAAAGAGCCCGAGGAAGACTATATTGAAGACATCCAAAATCCCTACAATCAGCCGGGGCAAGATTTTACACCTCAGGAACATAAACATGCTCACAACAGGACCTTCCGAAGTTTCCGCATTCCCGGCATAGGAGGGGCCGACGTTGACGGCTATATAGGGATGGTGCGACCAAATGTGAAAACCTTGATTGAGGGGCAGGTAGAAAATATGGGGTCGGCAAAGATACAGCTGTCACTATGGATTATGTGGAAGAAGTCATCAGATATAGAGGGGGCCAACGACGAGGAGTATATTGAGGCGAAAAAGGTCTTCCATAGTAATATGGCCTCGGTATTCCAGGGTAGCGACGTAGACGATGTGCTAGATAGGATGTTTACTCAGGTTAAAACACATGTGGAAAATCCAGCACTACCCAAAAGTGGCTTTACAATTAGTTGAATCCTACACCTTGATGTAGACTTTCACAAATTGAGGCTAACAAGGGGCTCATCGTATATACAAGCACCTAAATGGATAGCTTCGAAAAAGGCAATTTTTAACCCCTAAAAACGAGGATGAGGAGTGCTTCAAGTGGAGTATCATCGCTAGCCTATATCATACGGAGATTGAAAGAAATCCACAGAGAATCAGTAAGCTGAAACCCTATGTAGACCTATACAATTGGCATGGTATAGAGTTTCCTACAAGCACCAAGAGTATATACAAGTTCGAGGAAAGTAACCCGGGCATTGCGGCGAATGTCCTGTATATGACGGGAAAGAAGATTAATATCCTGAGGCGATCAGATTATAGCGGACGGGGTAAGCAGGTAAATCTACTGCTCCTTACGGATGACAAAAAGACTTACTATACAGCCGTCAAAAGTCTATCACGGCTCCTGGGTATTGAGACCTCAAAAAATACTGCAAAAATGCACTTCTGCTTGAACTGCCTACAGGCCTTTCCCACAGTTGAATCGAGAGACAAGTACCATGGCTACTGCAAGGACCACGGGGCTGTTAAAATTACGATGCCAACAGAGGCTGAAAAATGGTTATATTATAGGGATGGCCAGATGCAATTTAAGGTACCCTTTGCCATCTATGCTGATTTTGAAAGCTTATTGATACCAGTAGAGGATGCCAGGGAGATTAAAACTAAAGAGCTAAGCAAGCATGTACCATCTGGCTGGTGCACGTATAGTACCTTTGCCTATGGGGATGTACCGGATCCCCTAACGGTGTACCGCGGCAAGAATTGCGTCACCCGCTTCGTGAACCACCTGGAGAACGAGGTGAAGCGTCTCTACTATACCTACCCGCAGCAACCCATGCTGCCCCTAACAGAGGTGTTAAAAAAGGAACATGACGAGGCATCGAAATGCCATATCTGTCTAAAGCCCTTCGATGACTGTGAGAATAACCGCAAAGTTCGGGACCATTGTCACTATACAGGGCTGTACAGGGGTGCCGCGCATAACAGCTGTAATTTGAAGTATAAGATACCCAGCCATATTCCCATCATATTCCATACTCTCTCGGGGTACGACGCACACCTGTTTATCCGAGAACTAGGCGAGAAGTACGACACCCAGGACATCGGATGCATTGCCGAGAATGCTGAGAAATATATCAGTTTCAACGTGAAAATTAAGGTACCACTTGGTGGTATAGGGTATGGTGATGGCGAGACATACAAGACCATAGAGATTCGGTTCATCGACAGCTGTCGGTTCATGCCCTCAAGCCTGTATAAATTGTCAGGCAACATCAACGTTGAACAGTGTAAAAATCTCCGTTGGTTTTTCAATGAGGATGACACGTTTCAACTCATGCGCAGAAAAGGCGTGTACCCCTATGAGTATATGGATGGATGGCAGCGATTCGAAGAGTCGGAGCTACCCCCCAAGGAGGCATTTTATAGCAAGCTAAATATGAAGGGTATCAGTGATGAAGATTATCAATATGCCAAAGAGGTATGGAATGCTATCACCCCAGAGGGTGATAACGTAACCATGGGATACTATCATGACATCTACCTGACCATGGACGTCCTGCTATTGGCCGACGTATTTGAGACATTTCGAGGTGTGTGCCTGACGAACTACAAACTTGACCCGACACATTTTTATAGCGCGCCCGGCCTAGCATGGAAGGCAGCACTGAAATTTACGGGTATAAGGCTGGAGCTTCTAACAGACCCCGGCATGCTATTGATGTTCGAAAAGGGTATCCGTGGAGGTATAGTCCAGGCCGTGCACCGGTATGCCAAGGCAAATAACAAGTACATGGGAGACCAGTATAACCCAGACGAGGAGTCATCCTACCTCTAGTACCTCGACGCAAACAACCTGTACGGCTGGGCGATGCGTCAATACCTGCCAACGGACGGCTTCAAATGGATGTCAGACGTTGAGGCCTTTACTGAAAGGTAGATCGGTAGGCTCGTTGAGGAAAACAAGCACGGGTATATCCTGGAGGTTGATATCGACTACCCAGGGGAGCTGCACGACAAACATAACGAGTTGCCATTCCTACCGGAGCGCAGGACGGTCCACAAGGTCGAGAAGTTGGTACCAAATTTTGAAAACAAACGAAGGTATGTGGTACATATCAGAGCCCTTCACGAGGCCATAAAGCATGGGCTTGAATTGAAGAAGGTCCATAGGGCCATTAAATTCAACCAGAAGGCCTGGCTTAAAGGATACATTGATCACAACACGAGGCTGAGAACGGATGCCAGAAACGAGTTTGAGAAGGACTTCTACAAATTGATGAATTTGAGCGTTTTTGGCAAGACGATGGAAAATATTAGAAACCACCGCAACATCCAACTGGTTACCAATGAGGACAATTATACTAAACTTGTAATGAAACAAAATTTCAAAGGTGTAAGCAGGTTTAGCAAGCACCTCCTCGGGGTTGAGATGGGCAAGACCGAAATTAAGATGAATAAACCGGTATACATTGGCCAGGCCATCCTAGATATGTCGAAAATGGTCATGTATGAATTCCATTACGACTACATGCGCGTCAAATATGGTAGCAAGCTGCACCTCTGTTATATGGATACGGACTCGGTCGTCTACCATATTAGAACCGAGGAGTTTTACAGGGATATAAAGGACGATGTTGAAAAAAGATTTGACACAAGTGCGTATAGCGAGGACGATAAAAGGCCTCTCCCCAGAGGGAAAAACAAGAAGGCCGTGGACGAATTAGCAGGGAAAATCATGACTGAGTTCATCACCCTGAGGGCCAAGGCATACGCCTATAAGCGTCTTACGCCTGAAGGCGGGGATCGCAAAGCCAAGGGCGTCAAAAGATGTGTAACCAAAAAATCTATCACCTTCGACGACTATCAACGATGTCTGGAAGAAAGCGTTGACGTCTACAAGAGTCAGGTCCTAATTCAAAATAAGAACCAGGAGGTGAGAAAGCTAGCCCTTAACGGGGAGGATGACAAACGTATCGTGCAGCCAGACCAGATTACAACACTTGCTATAGGCCATTGCGACCTGCTGCCCGAAAGGGAATAAAATGGAGGTGTGCCTACTAATTGCTATAATCCTACCATATGTCCTGATCGTCTATGTTCTTTTTCGATATCAACGTATAATAAAGAGAATGTCAGATCTTGCACAAGTATTCGACGATGCCTCCACAGAATATGAAAATATTGAAAAGCCCATCGATAAACGCCAGGCCTTGAAAGAGGTCCTGAGGAAAGGCAAGGGGTAACTTTTGCCGAATAAATGTACAGTGGGGTTTATTGACAAGGCTCCTGATGAAGCTATCGGAAAGGTACATGCCGAGTACGTACAACGTGAGCTTCAAGAAAAAGGAGAGAAGACGGCAAAAGCGTTGACTACACACGTAGTCAGCCTGTATGCAAATTTGATTGGAAATATAGTGGATATCGACAGTGTTGACGAATTGCGCAGAGATATTGAAGAGGACTCCATCATTAAGGATTCCATGACAGATCTCGGGATCCTTGTATACGTCACTATTGGGAGGTGTTTAGCCCCACTCCTCGTAGCAGGCCATACCGCAAGACATATGAAAAAGAAGGATGAGGTGGTGGAGGATAAGGAAGAGCCTCGGGCTACTGTAATAAATGAGTGAAGAGATTCAGCAGAAACAGGAAGAGGAGAGAGTCATAACCAAGAAAAATGAGGGTCGTGTTGCTGCTGGCAAGAGACTTTCCGAATGGAACCGAAAGAACAAGGCCGACCTACAGAAGAACGTGGGGAAAGTTACTTCACAAGATGATCAAGAACCTGTCGCGGGTCCTCACAAGTCAACGGATATATACCTTTATGGTGTAGATACGCTTGCCGTGCTTGCAATAGCCGTTGGCGTCTGGTATAAATTTGGCAGGGGTGGCAAAAATGGCGGAGAAACCCACAAACCAACCCCCGAACCTCAAAAAAGGGGTAAGGCTCATCCCGAATTCTTTAAAATGCTCTAATATAAATGACAAGCAACGTAACCCCAAAAGAGAAGGAGATCCTGGATATGCTATATGAGACCGTTGTGGACCTTAGTTTTACCTTCGCCTATGCCCTTGGGAGCAAGAAAGTCCTGGGTATTTCACGCCCATCTGCCAAAATGGACATGAATGATGGCCTCAAGATGACGGCGTACTTCGCGGCGGGACGGGCGAGTCGCGAAATGGCCGTCAAAAAAGGCTGGTTGCCTGCAAGTATCGTGCCGAAACCAAAATAGACCACACGGTAAAATGTTCTATTTGTCCTTGGGGACAAATAGAAAATGGAGGAGGGTAAAAAGTGTACAAAATGTAAAAGAAATCTTTCCCTTGATAATTTTAGGATCAAGCCTTGTGGTCAGCTAAATCAACAGTGCATATATTGCCTCAATATTAGCAAGACATCACGCAAGCGTTGTACAAAGTGCCACCCCGGCAACCAGCCCCTGTATGAGCTAATGACTATCTGTAGAGCCCATATTGGGGCCCAGTTTTCCGAAGGTTATACCTGGGAGCTCTACGAATATTTGCATATAGATAACAAGGTTCCGTTTAAGTATATTGGGACCGGTATTAGTCCAACGCTTGCTGAGGTTGCTAAGGCATTACATAGGGCGGGCAAATGGATAGTAAATGGAAAGTAAAAAATTATGTTCCAAATGCAAAAAACTGCTTTCCCTGGACATGTTCAAGATTAGGGGTAATGGTAGGACAAAAAGCTGCATAGAATGCTTGGATAAGGCAAAGCGGAATCGGCATGTTAAAAAGGACCCTGTTATCGAGCAAAAGGTAGACATCCTTGCCACTGATGCGGAAATTAGGGGGATTAGACAGGATGATAATTACCTACTTTTGTATATATTTTTAACCTATGACATCATACCCAGGTACGCCAAACTCGTTGAGGCACAACCCGATGTAGGCCATGAAAAAGAGCTACTTGTTAAGATGTATCGCAAGGTACTCCAGTGCCTTGTGGGTAAATTAAAATTTTCTCATCTACCCCTCGAATATCAGGCTCGAAATACCAAGCTATGCACTGCATGTCATGGCCTCCTGGAAAATAAGCATGTGGGTGTGCTGATCTGCCGCGGCTGTGCCGGCACATATTCAAAAGTCTCCGATCAGAAATGGTTATATTATTAGGTAAATGAATATTGTGAAGGAACCTCATACGGCAATTTTTACAGGCCCGACAGGATGTGGCAAGACGCAACGTGTCCTGGACCTCCTCGAAAATGAGTATAAAAAACATTATAACAACATCGTAATAGTGTGCCCCACCCTACGATGGAATAAGACATACCGTGAGAGGGCCTCATTATGGAGGGATAACTATGTGTTCATGATAGACCCCAAGGATCAGCTGTTTGAATGGATACGGAGATTGTCATCGCTACTGGCTGGCGAGAATACGTTGTTCATTGTGGATGATATGATATCGGATGAAAGTCTCGATAAGCGTCGACAACCCTTGCTTGAATTGGCTATTTCGGGTAGGCATCGCAAACATAGTTTATGGCTACTCACGCAGTCGTACACTGCATTACCCAAGAATCTGAGGAGGTAAGAGAAGCAGTTGTTTGCCTGGTATCCCTCGGAAAGGACCGACATGAGGATGCTAGACGAGGAAACCAACCTTATTTCAGACTGGGATAATATCAAGGCTGAATTGAAAAAATCCCCGCATGCCTGCTTGTATGTGAAGTTGGAACACCCTCGAACCTGGAGGATTATCGAATGACCATACAAAAAAGCTACCTGAAGATATGGCTACTAAACAATGGAGGATGCCAAGAAATGTTCAAAATGTAAACATTTTTTATCTATAGACAATTTCAAGATGAAACGTAATGGCCGGCAGACAAAATTGTGCATCAAATGCTTGAACGTTCTAAAGACGTCAAAGGAGCGTATAAAGTGTCCACATCAAAGGCGGAGGTCCACATGTAAAGAGTGTGGGGGAAGTGAAATATGCCACCATCAAAGGATGAGATCCACCTGTAGGGATTGCGGGGGGAGTCAGATCTGCGGGGAACATGGTAGGCGAAGATCAGAGTGAAGGACTGTTGGGGTGGTGGTAGATGCAGCGAACATGGCAGGATAAGATACACCTGTAAAGACTGTGAGGGTGGAGGCATCTGCGACCATCAAAAACATAGGGCAATATGCCCCATCTGCAGCCCTCCCGGACAGATCGCTGGTGTTGTACGCACCCGAACCCGCGATGCCCTGAAGGGAAACAAGGAACTCGGCTCTCAGGAGTATCTAGGTTGCGATATCGCTACGCTGCGGGACCATATCGAGGCCCAGTTTTCCGATGGGATGACATGGGACAACCATGGGGAGTGGCACATTGATCATAAAATATCAATTAAATACAAGGAAAATGGCAATGCCCCATCGCTTGATGAGGTAGCGAAAAGATTACACTACACCAATACCCAACCCATGTGGGCAGGCGAAAATATAGCCAAGGGTAACCGATATGTCTCTGAATAGGACGCGCACGCCAAACCAAACACAATTTCACTACTCTTACGGGTAGTGAAATGACCATGGTTAAAACCCACGGCCCGGCATTGGATATAGAAAATGTCTTCACAGCTCGCCTTATTCAACACAATACCCGCAGGATCGATTGAGACCTTGTTCGATAAGCAAGGTCATCCCTGTTCAAGCGTGCTGATCTCGAGAAATTCCTATGCATTCCAAATGCTAGGAAGTATGGCCTTGATCGTGATATGACAATATCAAGGGTAGAAATAGAGTGTATACAGGGAACTGTACCCGGCGGGTACAGCCGGTCAGGTATGCTAGGAGGAGGTAAAAATCCCCATGACATATTTGTTACGCTTGACGGGGCCCTCGAAATTACCGTCAGGTCAAGAAAGCCTAAGGCCGTATCCTTGACAAAATGGTTGAACGGGAAGGGGTGGAAAAATTACAGGAGGAGCTCAAGGAGAATCGCCAAGCCCTTGAGGATAAAGATATTGCCATGGCGCTCCTTGAGGATGACCTAGACGATAGAGACAAACAGCTTGTGATGCTGGGGAATGAAATTGAGGAGCTACAGCAACGTGCCGTACCCCATCTCGAGGATCCCGGAAAAGATAATAGTATGGTCGTTATCCAGAAGAAAAACGACGATCCCTGGCCATACCTGGCCATATGTGGCCAGCAGGGGTATGTAGCGCAAAAGATTCGGAATAAGCTTGTTGACTACCCCAAGGGTGAGATTGTGGTACTGGCGGAGACCCCGAATTCTATTGTCCATTACAACTTCGAGAACGTGGATGTATCGAGGTAAACCCTGAGCGTGTGAGACATTTCAGGCTTGGCGAACACTACACACATGAACGTCTGCTAGAGCTCGCGGAATGAGTGATGCTATAACCAACCCAGCACAATTTTTACAATTATAGGCAAAAGTAAGGGGGGTGCCACCCTCCCCTTGGTAAGGCCTCATTTAGTGGTGGGTTCCCAACCCCTCCTCTATTGACCAGTTTTGGTATATGTTAAAAGACAGTGAAATATCAAAAAGATGGAAGCCTATGTACAAAGCAAGCAAAAGAATTATGATATCAGCATACCTGTGCTACGATGCTGCATAAAGGCAGGATCGGTGACAGGTTATTGCCATACCTGCCTTGAAAATTTTAGGTGCCGGGATGGGAAATACTATGAAGGTTTTGAATATCCTACCGATGACGACCTTTTACACAGGATAGCGTCAGGCATGAAGGCGTGGGGTACACTTGCAAGAAGCGGGATAGATGAGAATCTTGAGGATGATATTCAAGCCCTAGGACTTTATATCGTTTCGGTTAAAGAGAACAGGTATGAGGCACTCTGCTACGAGGTTATCAAAGATAAGGCATTGAGGTTGTCGGATTTGGCCGACATAGAAATAATAGCCAATATCCTCAATTTTCCTATACCAGATAGATGCTTGGTTGATATTGATCTAGATATTGAGCCTGATGTCATTAAAGGCATGGTTTATGGGTACCCATTCTATACCGAGCCCCCTTTGCTGTATATAAGGGATCCGAGTAAAGAGTTGGAGGATGAACCTCTAGAGGTACTCTTGAAATTACTCTTTACCAATCCTTGATATGCTCCGGAGGTACCTGAACATCCTCTGGAATAAGCATCAATTCCTCCGACACGAAGCTGCGATCGGGACCATCCTTTAAATAGTACAAAATACGATTACCTGCTACTATTTTATCCAACCTGTAAGTGTGTTTGCTGTAAAAGGCGTCAGTTGCGCGTCTTTTAGAGTCACCGTGCTCCTCTCCTGGTTGTAGCAGATACAAGTACAACCCATCCTCGGGTAGGGGCTTTTCCTCGGGATATTGCTGACTTTTTGCAAGTGGGTCATCTTCGAGTTTAATCGCCTTGTTGGGCTTTATACCGATCATGGCAGTCTTTGTACTATTGAGACTTTTTACTATAGGTGTTTCACCCATATGCTACTAGGCTCCCCGGAGACCAGCTCTTGTGCATCCTGGGGCCTAAAAAGCTATTCCGCGAGTACCTTGTTGTAGGACTCTACAAATGCGGTAAATGTATGGTGATATTTGGTGGTGGCCCGCTTAATTTCAACTCCCTTGTCCTCCAGCAGCTTCGTTACATCTGATTTGAATTCGGAGCCATTATCACATTGAAAAATATTAGGGTATCGTAAAGGTCCCGCTTTGTAAATGTCTTTAATCATCCCTGCAACCTCACTAGCCTTTTTGGTACGTAGGGGCCTAGCTACCTGGTACCTTAAAGCAACGTCAATGCCTGTCAGGATGTATTTGTATGTGCTTCCATATAGCTTGTCATGTGGCATATACAACAAGTCAAACTGATGCATTTCATTGGGTGTTGTAATGGTGAAGTGTGGATAATCAATACGTTTTGGCCCCTTGATGTGCCTCAGCCACAGCAGCTGCCTGGATAGCCAGTGGGTAACCTTCTTTTTTGATAGACCGCTCTCCTTCGCAAGCAGCCTGATACCTTTGTGGCCGGCCCACAGATGCTCTGGGGTATAGTAAATTTGACTTAGTTTTTCCGCCTCCTCTTCAGTAATACTATGTGATGCTTTTGACATGTTTTATTATACATGTTAAAAACGTTCCTACAAATACTTATATGCCACGAAGCCTAGCAGAGATAGGGAGCCAAGGATGAATATGACTTCCCCATCCTGTTGCTCCTTTAAGGGCGTGTAAAAATCCTTCAATTGTGGAGCCTTCTCACTTGAGGCTATATAATACCTGTACATGTCGTCGTCCAATTGTCTCAAGCTCTTCCCTGCCTGTAGTTGTAATTGCCGTTGCTTGCCGAACCAATCGAGCTTGGCTTGTCTGTCTTGTACCCATTTTGCCTGAGCTGCGTTAAGCTTTTCCATAGCTTCATCATGACGCCTTCGTTCGGCCTCACCGTGCCCTGAGAGTTTACTGAATAGAAAATTTGTTCCGGAGAATGCAAGGGCGTTTATAGCCGCACCGGCCACTATCACAGCTATCGTTGCCATTTATTCTTTGCCCTTCTTGCATTCCTTGCAGCGATACCTCCTTTTTTCATGCTGGCAGATTTGACTGCCCTTGCACTCCTTACATTCACCCCTCCGTTTTTCATGGGGGCAGATTTGACTGACCTTGCACTCCTTGCACCGGTATCCTATCCTTTCATGTTCGCAGATTTGACTGCTCTTGCAGTCCTTACATTCGCCCCTCCGTTTTTCATGGGGCACCTATTGCGTTTCTTTGACGCTTTGCTAGCATCCAGGCATTTGATGCATGTCTTTGTCAATTGACCATTTTTCACCACCTTGAATGCATCTGGTAAAAGACTCTTTTTACAATTTGGGCAGCTCCTGGTTCCCTACAAATGTTTGCATTCCTTGCATTCCTTGCAGCGATACCTCAATTTCCCAAGGGGGCAAATCTGACTACCCTTGCATTCCTTACAGGTGGATCTCTGCCTTTGATGCTGGCAAATCTCACCCCACCCCCCCCCCCCCCCCGCATTCTTTACATATTGATCTCCGCCTACCATGGGGGCACTTTGTACGTTCCCGCGACGCCCTCTTAATATCGAGGCATTTGATGCACAGTTTTGTCAATTGGGCCAACATTTTTTTACAATTTGAGCAGCTCTTGTTTTCTTCCATATTAAGTCGTATTTGTCCTCAGGGAACAAATACGAGTTGTGGTCACTAATATTCCACAGAATGATAACGCCTAACCAGGATGTTTAATTGAGCATCCATCAGCAAGTACACATAACAGCGTATATCCCCAGTTCCGTCGGCTTTTTTGGTCATGTGCAACGTGATGCCGTCACTAAGCCTCTATAGGGGTCTCCCGCTACCATGTAGGGTATGGTCGGGAGATGCTCTGAAATCGATAAAGAACGCATACCGTTCATTGAAGAATTGGCCAATTGTCACATTCGAGTCGTGACTACCAAAGAGGTTGGCAATCTGCTCCAGGTGATCCTTGGGAAGCATGGCATGGCTATACAGTTCGTTAGGTTCACCTTCCACCGAGATGGATATCTTCTATATCGTAAGCCTTCACTTTCACAGGGTCTATAAAGAGTAACAAGACACCCTTGAGAGTCTATGCGGGGTATCGATTTGGAGGTTGTTGCTTGTATCGGCCTTTTTCATGGTCACCACCTTGCTTCGTAGGATCCTTTCGTAGGGCAACGCGAGACGATTATACCTTGACATCATGGCACTTGCGAGACCTTCATGGGTGATCTTGTCAAACTCCAGCTTGATGTTGGTGATCTTGTACGCTGCATCTGCTGCCTTTGCTGCAGTAGATCCCACGGCTGCTGTCCCTGTATCTTTGATGACGTCACTGTGCTGTGCGAAATGTAGGACAAATTGTAGCCTGTCATGTAGCTCTACCGGGTAAAACGGTAAGTCTCTGGTGAGTTCAAAGGGTTTGCCGAGTGGTATGCAGAAAGTGTTGCCATACACCGCAGCGATGGCTTTCTCCTCATCTGTCCCAACGTACTCAGTAGCCTTGACCTGCAGGGCTCTGATTGTACCATCGTTGGGGTTGATTCCCTCTAGGATGAGGTTGTTTTCACGATAAAACTTAGGTATCCAGAGGTCCCGGTACACTGCCAGGATATTGTAATCCGAGATATTTTGTACCTCATTGCCGTCCAAGCTAACTCGCAGATTTCTCACCAGGCTTTTACCGATATTGCTGACTAGGGTACGCTTCGTATTGGTCCCCGTCAGCGTCAGGTCAAATAAGAGCTTGAGGCTGCCAGGAAAAATGACATCGTTCTGAGACATGTTGGGAATATCCACGTATAGGTCCTCATCTATATAATAATACGCTAAGTGTGTCTGTCTGTCTGTGACAGGCAAAGTTGATATCGTCATTTTCCTTTGATGTTGCCGAAATTCTCCTTGAAGTCGCCGAAAAAATTATGTCCATTTTGCTAGCGGGTTTACTTTGTTTACATCACGTGATGAAAACGACTCAATTTGATTTGCTGAAATAAATTTAACGGCTAACTTTCGAAAAATGGTGTCCTCTCGCCACCAAAAAACCCCACAAAAGAACGATCTTGAAAGAAGTAAGATAAGTGGTTCAAAAAAAAGTCCAAGTGAAGAAGTAGAAAAGTGAAGTTGGAAGTGAAAGTGGAGCGACGTGGTGTTAGAAGTAAAGTAACTTTAGAAGTAGAAAATAAAGGCCACCAAAAAAAAGCACAGAAGAACGATCCCTTTACCTTGAAAAAAAGGTAGAAAAAGTGGTTTAAAAAAGCATAGCTATATATTTAAAAAGAAAAGAGACTAAGTGAAGAAGTAGAAAAGTGAAGTGAGAAGTGGAGCTAGATGTAAGGTAAAGTTAGAAGTAGAAAACAAAGGCTAGAGTTTAAAGTGGATTTGAAATCACAAATAGTAAGAACTTTGACATTTTTAGACGTTTGGTTTTTATGTCGGTGGAGCAAGCAGACTCGCATTTCCCGGGAAAAGCAACAGTTATATTTTACCGCGTATGTAGCCATATTTGTTTACGTTTTGTTGCATAATTCATGTGCCCTGGCGTGTAACTAATGTATTGTCCTAAAATTCAAAATGCTACATAAAGCTGTTGACTGACTAAAAAACGGAAAACTTTGGTTTGTTGAACTGTAATGTTATTAATTTTACATTAATATTGCTTCTCTTTATATGTGTTTTACTAAGCATAAATAGCTAGCTTTAGTTTTAGCTAAGTGTTCCCAGTTTAAGTATATTTAACTGAGTGTCTTAGCTACTGTTAGCTAGCTACTGTTAGCCTCCAAGTCCAGCTCCCCATCCCATGGCTAGCTCTAACCTATGACTTCTGTCTTCCTTCTTCTGTCCTTTTTAATTATCTATAGCTAACTACTATAGTTTACAAATTTCTCTTCTTTTATGAGCACGAATTATGATGTAACAAGCTAACTAGCTACCTACAAAATCTTTCAAAGACTTGAACTTTTGCAGGATAGTAGGATGTATTTTACCTGTGCACTTTACAAATGACAAGTGGAACGAATTTTATAGAATTTAAAGTTTGTGTGTTAAGTTATTTATTATTGTTTTGTTTCTGATTTTGTAATCTAATGGGAGATGACTGTATGCACTGAAATGACTGATTTTTCTAAATTTTGATGTGTTTCATAACCTTTTTGTAGAAGATTGATGGGTAATGGCAATATACGACATGCTGAATGAAATTATTTTTGTTGATTTAGATGTGTTTCTCAAAAACCAATCTGTTTTACATTTTGTGTAAACTTTTGTTTACGAACCGTATACAATGTTTCCAAAATAATGATCTTTTTTAATTCAAGTTTATTCTTTGCTTATTGATTTTTTGACATTTAGGTTCAGAATTGTTGGTAAAGGGCAGTATGGATCATCATACTAAAAAAGAAAAAATTTTGTGTTCTTAACTGGTTGATTTTTACATTTTGTGTAAATTTTTGTGGGAGAGAATGGTATGCAACTGAAATGACTGATTTTTGTAGATTTACATTTAATGTTTTCTAAACTATGGCTTTTTCATATTTTTGTATAAGCTTTTAAGAGAAAGACAATATTTAAAATGTGTAAAGAACTTATTTTTGTTGATTTGTGCTAACTCTTGCAGGCCAACTTTTTGACATTTCAGAATAAAATACTGAGGGTTTTCAACACAATCACTTATAAGATGTACATATTTGAGATGCGTTATGTCTGACATTGTTATTATCCGTGTTGTGACTGTTAGTGTTCTTACTGTCGGTTTTGTGAGTATTGGTGTTGTGAGTGTTGATGTTGTGAGTGTCGTTATTGTAACTTTTTATCAACTAGATTTTGCACCTTGCAAGCTGTTTTTTTTTTGTGTGTGTAAGATTTGACATTTGACATTTTGTGTAAGATTTTAGAACATTTTTTTTGTATATGCATTGCTTACGTCAGCAAAACATCTAAAAGCAACTTATTTTTTTAATAGCCTTTTGCCTAAGTGGATTTTTCCACGGGCCTTATCGACTAGTTTTGATTAATTGTCGAGGGTATATGACTTATCTGAACTCGCTGCTTTCGTTCTTTGATCCCAAAAAGCTGTTTCGTCTCTGCGTAGGGGTCTAGGATTGTTCCGAATGCACTCTTGTCTATTATATATGGGAATCTTGTAATAAATGCCAACTAATCCAGTATTTGATCATGATCTTCCGGATGAGGTCGGAAGAGATGATAAACCCGATGATACCACGTCAAAACTCCCATCAACACCGGGCCTTCAACTCAAGGAGAAGAACAGGGCGTCCCGGGGCTGGCCTTTCAGAGCAGAGGCAAAAATTGCTAAAGGATAAGGTCGATGACCTCTACGAACGTTTTTAGGAGAGGCTGGGGAAGCCTATTGCGATACCCTACGACGAGTTTAGGCTGGAGGGGAAACGTCTTTTTTTCAACGATATGGACATTACAGCATTAATTACAAAAGATAAGGGTGGGCTGCGAGCTACTGGGGAGATGATCAAGAGATTGAAATCAGATCTCGTGCGAGCCCTAGGCTTTCCCGACTATGTTACTACGCCTAACAGGGTTAAGGCAGCTGCCCAGGCACTTGGGCAAAAAGTGACATGACATTGTGAGGAAGGATATGGCCGATGATATCATTTCGATGGAATCGATAGAGGAATTTGTGGATGCCACGGAGACCTTTATGGAAGAAACTTCATTTGGTGGTGCTGATGATGAAATCACTGAACGTGAAAGAAGGGGGCTTAACCTCGAACTTCAAACTATGAGGGGTAACCTGAGAAGCCTAGCAAGTAAGATCATTTCGTTTGATACCGGGATTGACAATGCAAAGAATAAATTGAAAGAACTCGAGAGGGATAAGGCCGGGGCAACCGAGGGGCAAAAGACTAAGATTGATATAGATATAGAAAATCTTAATAATAAGATCGAAGAATTAAATGATAAAAAGGAGGCCACGCAGAATGCACGTAGCCTATCTTCCAAGGAAATTTACAGCCAGCTGAGGATCATCAAGGAAACGTTGATGAATATTGCTGGAGATGACACGTCCCTGCTGGAGAAGCTAAAAATCCTCTTCAGGGAGCAGGGTATAACCATAGCGAGCATAGTCTCCGCTATTGGTCTATTAAAAAGCACCATCGTACTTGCGGCTACGGGAGGGGGTGCCGCGGCGGGTGCTGCAGGAGGAAGTGCCGCAGGGAAGGGTTTTGTAGAGAAGCAGCTTGAAAGGCTCGGAAAGTTCCTGAAATACCTAGCAGGTAAGGCAGGTGTTGCATTGCGGGGAATTATGGGTACCATAGTCTCGTTCTTTTTGAGGGTAGCGGCAACCGTTGTCGAATATGCAGCCAAGAATCTGTACATGGCCATCGCGGCCGCTGCCGGGTTTGCCGTGTTCTATGTTAGGGGGGTCTAATATTTTTTAAGCCATATGTAGGCAATAATGATTCCTACCCCTGTCGTGATTAATGCGGCCTTCGTATCCTCGTGCTGGTTTTGTGGGGGTTGCTCGGGAGGATGTATAGGAGATGTATCATGTTTGGGATGTAGTTTGATATCTGCCACATGTCTGATGGTATGCTTGGTGTGCCTAAGTGGTTAGCATGTATAGGTGTTTTGGTAATATGCTTGGGATGTGTGGTATGTATAGGTGTTTTGATAGACTGCCTGAGGGGTGCGGCTGCCCAATGCCTGACAATAGATTTGTTGTTCACATCGATCTGTGTGCTATCAGGATATTGTTGTTGTACCCTACAATCCTGCCTATGCGCAGGTTCATGTCTGATGGCAACATGTACACGCTTGGCATGACGGGAAAATTCACCGGCGTTCTGGCATATTGCAACACCTTCGGAAACTCAGTGATATCATTCCCCACATTCTCTTGGCGTTGTACCATGGCTTCAAACTTCTGCATTAAAATCTGCCTTGCTGTGTAGTTGTCTGCACCAGACCCAATTAAGGATGCCTTGGCCCCTGCCTGCGATCCGAGCAACAAGACCACGTAAACCCTTATACTCTCACTTAGCTTGGTCAGGCCTTCCGACGTCAAGCCCTGGCTGCTGGGGATGATGAATTTAGCCCAGTCCCCATCAACCTGAGGCCACCATCTGCCATTAGTGAGCGAGGCACCTACTGCCTTAAACTTGTAAATGCCATTGGGATCCGCGCCATATTCTCTACATACTTGCGCATACCCAGAGGTTGAGTATGGATTTTTATAGTTTGAAAACCCATCGTCATATGGCATGGGTACTTTCATCCTTGCTAGGATGCAACGCATGTGGTAGTAGACATGGAATTTAAAGATGGCGTTGACAAGGGGTACGGAGCCCGTTAGGTGCTTAGTAGATATTCCCAATGCGGTGCTTGCACAGTGTGTGGCAAAATTAACCTGGATATTCCAGTAGTCCAGGGCTTGTCCCCTCCAACCCACCCTGACGGGGTCATTCAGCAGATTAGTCGGAATCCTTATGGGGTATTTGGTAAACCCAGGGAATGCCACAGAAATGTGTGAGCCTGTAGATACATACAGGTCCTGATGCTCCAGGCTAGTTACGACAAGTGGCCATTCTCCCCTGTTGGGATTGTACTTTGCCTTGGGGTTGTATGAATATATGTTCATCTTTTGTTTTAAAACAAAAGATGAAGCAACTCTACATCACCGATATATACAAACCTACAATATTTGAGGACTACTTGGGGCAGGATAGTAGAATTGCCCTGAAATCCATTAGCATACGGTGTGAGTGGCTCAATATCTATAATAACAACGATTTCACCATCCGTAGGGCTGGGCCTGATCAAAGAGAGACTAGAATACGGATTATGGCTGGCCTGTATAGGATTGAGGATGTGGTATCCATTGTCAACGCCCAATCAGAAGATAAGATTAAGTTATTTATACTTAAAAGTGGTTTATGCACCATGAGGGTCAGTGATGGGTACACCGTTGCATTTAACCGGCAGCTGCATGAACTCCTTGGATTTGCATACGATCCCTCGAAAAAGTACTATCAAAAGGGTGACTATACTGCAACTTATAAGACTGATATCTATATAAGACTAAGACTCGTTTGCCCTCAGTTGGATGAGGATGACTGCCTGTTAGATGGCAAGAAGTCAAAAATTTCTCGCCCTGTTTCCCATCAAGGAATTAAAAGCTAGGGGGAATATGCTGACATGGAGTTTTTATACCCCAATTTACATGCCATTGAAAGGCTCTACGGATAGCCTCGAGTTTATGCTGAAGGACGAGTTTCATCATGACAATAATGTAGCCTTCACCGGGCTAACGATGCATTTGCTGGTAGAATAAATGGCTGACATAACGAAGCTGTACCCAAACCTACCAAGTGCACCTGCGCAGGGCGCTGACATGCAGGATGAAAGCCAAAAGTATAGACTTGATGAGATTGGTGAAATTGAGAAGTATCTGCGAAGTGAAATTAAGGAGTGGGACAAATTGGCAAGATGCATGGGACCTGGTTGCGGTACTGCGATCATGGTCTGCTGGGCATCAGTGTTATAACCTCAAGCATTGGTATAGGAACAATGCTGTCAGGAATGGGTATACCGCTGGCGGTGGCAATGGGCGGGCTGACTGTGGCTGTAGGGGTAGGACAGGCAGGTCTTAGGACTGCTGGGAAAAAAATGGGCGTCAAGTCCAAGAAGCATGAGAATATAAGACTATTGGCGGAATCCAAGCTTAACTCTATTATTGATCTAATCTCAAAGGCGGTAGAAAATGGGGTGATTGATAAATATGAGTTTAATATGATCGTGAAGGAGAAGCAAAGGTATATGTTGTTAAAGGAACAGATGCGGCAACGTTTTAACCGTATTGTGAACGCCCTTAATGAAGAGGAGCGGGCTCAGCTGGTTGCGAAAGGGAGGCAGGAGGCACATGATGAGATTTTAAAAAACGTCAGGTCTGTACAGTATGTAAGCACTACCTAGAATCCCCACGTGAGTATAAGCCTTAATTAATTATATATTTTATATCCCATATAAGGGTTATAAAATATTTCAATCCTCATTCAGCAGCCATTCTTTTTTGAAGTCCTTGTACCGACATTCCACGACATGTACCTGTGGGTAGTGGTTTTTACCCTGCACGTACACCGATGAAATGGCCATGATTGCACTGGCTTGGCACGGCTTATCATAGGGTACTGACATACCATGGAAATTAGTTGTGATCGCGTCTTTGTATTATTGGAGCTTGGCGTTCACGTAACGGTCCTTTTTTCACGCGCTCCGTCGTCAATTGCTCAGAAATCAACTCTTCGATTTTGCTCCATATTTGACGATACTTCGCAACCCAGTCGGGGTACTCTTCAAAATCAAGACTCATCGCTGGTACGGCATTAGCGTTGTACCGGGTCACTCCATTCGGAGACCAGATTTTAGGTGTCTTTACCCTGAGTGCTACCACGAGGTCTATTGTATGGTACCCTATGATGTACCGCTGATCCTTGCCCCCGTTGGCAGGTATTGGATCTGACACTGTCAGGCAGTCCACGTTGATATCATTTATGTCTGTAAAGGTAGCCGCAATGTTGTAGAACATTTTAGTGCTGACGATCTCATTCTCAAATTGTAGCATCTTGTTTTATTGTAATTCGAACGACCTCAGAGGGTTGCATGTCATCGTATAAACGCAGCCGCCCCCGTTATATATGATATATTCCTGATAACAGTACCAGCATAAAAGTTTAGCATTTACTTCAAGCCTGCGCCCGCATCTACACCTATCATATTCATCCAGCATACGTTCACAGTCCTTACATTGTTCCATTTATCTTATGACTATTAATGCTATGTGATATTTCTCTAGTTATTTCGCAAAGGCTATCAATGTCATCCCGCATCTCCCTAATCCTAGGATCATTACACTTTTCCTTGTCCGATTCTTTTACTAATTCCAGGGCCATAAGGGGCAGGGTGATGCCGATGCCAGCTATAAAGGTCATGACTACTGCGCTTCTAAATATATCAAATTTTCCCTGACAGTTAATGCACATTTATTATTATTTTGATTTCATCCTATAACCCCCCAGGGGTTGTAAGATAACTTATGAATTTCACCTACATATCGAACCTTTCAGGGACATGCCCTAACATATAGACCTTCTACTCGATGGCCTTGTTGCACATGTCCTGTGTATTGAAACGATATGGCACATATTTGAGTGCCAGGGGATCCCTTTCAACAGCCCTGCTACACATGTCTTGCGTCTTGAACTTGTCGGGAACATATTTGAGCATCGGCTCATAATTTTCGGAGGCCTTATTGCATATGTCCTGAGTCTTGATATGATCTGGTATATATTTGATCATCGGCTTATACTTTTCAGAGGCCCCGTAGCACATACCTTGCGTCCGGAACCTGTCCGGTACATACTCGAGCATTTCTTCATCCTCCTCAACAGCCTTGTTACACATGCCTTGCGTCTTGAACCTATCCGGCACAAAATCGAACATCCGAGGATACTCCTTAACAGCCTTGTTGCACATGCCTTACGTCATGAAATGATCCGGCACCTAGCCCAACATGCGGGGGTCCTCCTCAACAAAGTTATTACACATGTCCTGCGTTTTGAACCTTCTCATTTATATATACAGATTTCAACAAAGTCCGAAGATTACATTTTTATTGCGCATGCGTTGATTTTTAATGACGTCAGCAGTATTCAGGGAATTCCCCCTGTGCTAGAATTTTAACTCATTTGCTGTATTTGATGACGTCATCACTTTATAGGAACTTTACCCCGTTAGGCATGGCTAAGCATGGTATGGTACTGTATGGTACCGCAGGGTACTGGATTTATTGTGACTTGCTGTCACGCGCACGCGACTGCGCTAGAACATACATTTCCCTATCTCTGCAGCATTTAAAATTCTTTTCATTTTGAAAGTGTAATGCAGAACAATGGTCACAGAGGATATTAAACGGACCTAAGAAATTAATATCGGGCAAGGGCTGTATATTATTTCTGCGGGCAAGATTCAAGTGATTGCGATGCCTATTTTGCCTTAGACATGCTAAACGTACCTGACGACCTGCATTAGCTTGCTGCGGATTTTCGTTGGCACGTCGATTTACATATCGGAGAG
Source organism: Hydractinia echinata (assembly GCA_030067915.1). Classification (NCBI taxonomy): domain Eukaryota; kingdom Metazoa; phylum Cnidaria; class Hydrozoa; order Anthoathecata; family Hydractiniidae; genus Hydractinia; species Hydractinia echinata. The sequence continues at coordinate 1,423,455 of JASGCC010000076.1, read as the reverse complement.
CGTCAAGTTGTTGGCGTGCGCGAGCAGCTTGAGGATTCTCATTAGCACGACAAAGTCTATGTCGGTGAGCATCAAGTTGTTGGCGTGTTTGAGCAGCTTCAGGATTCTCATTAGCACGATGAAGTCTTTGTCGCCGAGCATTAATCTGCTGCCTCCTAACGTGCGGGGGTTCTGGGAGGGTGTTACCTGAGCAGCACGATTAGGATGTTGTTGCAAGTATTGTTGGTCTTTACGGGCATCACCAACATCCCTATCAAGGTCAGTTCCAGGAAGAGCATTATGATCAGAGCTATGTGATGAGGAGCTATCAGGAGAATGTGTTGACCCTTGCATTTCTTTGCAAGGATTTTAAAAACATAAGGGGGTGAAACGTTAAGGTGTAGCTAAGTGTTTCAAAGAAAATGGGAAAAGATTGAGGAAAGATTAAGTTTGTGAAACCAAAAAACCAATCCGTCCTTGTGGCCTCGTGGTTGCGATATTCTAGTGGTCTCGTGGACGCCCCGGCCTAAATAAAACGCCAGGGTGCGTAAACACGTGGAACGAAATAGGCTTCTGATTGGCTAAGGAAATCAAGGACCGGCACAAAAGGGCTGATGGGCTTAATACTCCGGATTAACGGCCCGGATAAATGGTCCGGAGTAATGGTCGGGATGGCAGGTCGAAAATGTCGATTTTTGCAGTGGCGAAGATCGTGGTAAAAATGGATGCGACTTTAAAAAGATGTATAAAAAGGTTGGTAGAACGATGAAAAGGTTTGGAAAAAAAAAATACTATGGTTTTTATAATATATTTTAGGCGTAGTTAGAAGGGAAGGAGCGATGCGCAGCTAAGCTATCATTTTGCGTGACAGACAGACGCACACGGGTATATTTCACCGTTCCCATAAATAAATACTTTTGCAATGCATTATGGTAGTTGTAGTTAGAAAGCTGCCGGCAAAAAATCGAAAATATTCCCGTATTAGAGCGAGGAGCGGGGTGCGTATGATTACGGAGCTAATACATATATAGTAGAAAAAATCCATTATCTCCCCAAGCTAAATCAGCGTAAAATCATTATCTCCCCAAATTGAGTAACTAGGTTATCATCAAAACAAGTCATTTAAAGAAGAAAGTCGCTAGTAGAGCAGTGTTTTAAATATGAATATCATTGAAGATTTAAGTATATATTTTAATGAATTTGAAACAACCTTCGAGCCTAGATTTTCCCAAAGCTCTAGCACGGGTTCAAGTTTTCAGAGAAATAACCAACGAGGAAGTCAGAAAAGAAGAGAGGAGGAAGAAGACTCCTTATCTTCCAGTATAAAAGAATGGTCTGAGAGATCTTTCATCGCTGCCTGCTATATCGCACAAAAGTTTACACAAATAAATGGTAGTAGACACGCTGTCTGTCGATAATAAATCTACAAGTGCTAACAAGCACAAATTTTCGGGTACAGACTTCATCAAAGAGAACTTCGTCAAAAAATTAAGAGTGAAACCAAGTGTCACTGCAAATAGAATGTTGTTTGTTGTGAAGTGTCACAGCAGTATACACTCACGTGTCAAAACATTTGTGGAATTTTATTTGCAAAATGTAATCGTAAAGGTTGTTGCAAACATGTCACAGCAGCTCTCTACCAACATGTGCACTATAAGAAACTTGATTTAAAAAGAGGAAGAGACTGATAGTGTCTGATGGATGTAACCATTTGTATTACTTGCAGCGGCAAGGTGTTATGGCGATAGCTGGTATAAGCAAACTGGATGTTATAGTGTATACGACACAGTCAGTACATATTGAAACTTTGAAGTTTGAACATGAAAAATGGAGTTACACAATGGTTACGATGTTTAACCCAGTTTTATTTTCATTTATGTTGAAAGAAATATTCAAAGAATAGTCCATCATATATTATATATATATTTCACGATCAAATATATAACATAGTATGTATTACATAGTATTACATAGTATGTATTACATAGTATGTACATACATAGTATGTCTAAAATATTTTTGGGAAAAAAATATGTATAGCTATATATATATTTTTGTTCTCAAATTATTTTTTATTCATCATTTTGAGCTATAGGTGGTAGGAGAAAATTGACCAAATAATAACACATTACCCACACTTTATTCAAATCTGGTGCCCTTGATGGAGGAAAAATTGTTTGTAAAATACGAAAGTTTTTCACTCGGTTTAAACATTCGATAACTTTCGAAGCCAGTATAAAATTGAAATGTGCATTGTTATGTTTGAACCTATCCACTGTAAATTTATTTTCATGTAGTTCAATTTTTAAAGAAGCTATTTATTCAAGCAATGATTTTTTCTTTTAGTTCAATATCGACTTTCATGTTTATAATAAGATCCTCTAATTTTTTGATATCCCGCTGAAGTTTTTCTTCAGCACTGATCACAGGCTCTTTTGGTTTTACAGGGGAAGGTAGCTTCCTTTTTAAGCCACAACTGGCCATGCTTCTCCGTTTTTTAATAGGTGTTGGTGCTATAGTTTTTGGCACAATAGTAGGCACATTGTTCATGTATGTTTTTTTGCCAGTCTGGAAGCGGGATGAACATACTCTGTGAGCAGCTGTTGGTTTGAAGTTTTTTCTGCTAATTTTTGATAGCCAGACTTTTCTTAAGCTTTTATTTTTTAGAATAACGTAAAATGAAAAATCCTTGTTTCTTTTAGAGTTATTGTAGCAGAGGGCAACACAACATGTGAAACCCCCACTAGCTGCGGTTTTCGATGTGGCTGTTTCTGAGGAATTTTCACTTCCTGTAACGCGTTCTGTTGAAAAATCTGTCAGCGAACTAACTGAAGATGCCTCTAAGTTAATTGGAGATGTGTAGCTTTCAAAAAGGCTGTTGTCTGGCGTTGAAGAAAGTAATAAACTTTCAGCGCACTGCATATCTTCTCCTAGCGACTCCATTTTGTGTTTACGTTTTGACTACAATTACCACAATGCATTGCGCGATTTCGAAATTATGGGAACGGTGAAGGTCACAACTATATTAACAACTTGAAATACATGACAAATTGGAAAATAAAAGAAATCAACAGATACACTTTTGTAAATTTTTTAAGAAGAAGCAAAAAAAAATATGCATTATTTATTACTTTAGAATTACAATCGATTACACATATTTAAGAGTTCTAACTTATCACACATATTTGAACTCATATTTCCAATCGCAATCATTATTAAACACCAATAATCTTAAATAAAGAAACAAATCAAAAGAAGATAAATACGAAATAATAATTTTAATACTTTTTTTTCAAGTACCAGTAAAATTTTTATTTTATTTCTAAAGTTGTATCAGAGAATGTAAATAAAATTCAATTACAAACTTAAAAAGGAAGATTTATTGTGGGTGAAGATATATTTATATACAGTGGGTATGCACTACAGTGAAATAATTTGAACGCTGACTTAAATTATATTATTTAACTTAACTTTAAATGTTATGACTCAGTCCTCCTGTAACGATATATGCGTTTTCGTCATCATCGACATCATCTTGAGAACTATTATCACCACCATGGCCACTTTGGCTGCTTTTGACTTTCTTTTCATCTTCGCCATTATTACTCCATATTTGGTCATATTCGCTCACATTCATCGCATTTATTGCCTTATCGTCAACATGTGACGCTTTTTTTTCACCGAACACATTATAATAGTTAGAATTTTTGTTTATATCGTTTGTGTTGTAATAATGACTGTCTTGTTTTTGTATTTTATGTTCGTCGCTTTCATCTCCCACTTTTGCGTATAAATTGATTTTATTACCGTAGGTTATATTTGGAAATTCAATTACTTCGCTCTCGCCTTTCCTTTCGTCTCCTTCTTTCTTGTTGACTTTGTCATAAATATTTTCTTCAATCTAAATGAGAAAAAAACGTTCGATAAAAAAAAAGAAGAGATAAAAGAAGGGAAATAAAAAAAATCCATTAACTAGTTTTTAATTAGCTACTTCTCTATTAGCTACCTTTAAATCAGCTATTTTAAATTGTTGCAATTTAACCACTTACATTTGTTTTGGTATAAGCTACTTTTCTGCTTGATGACCTAAATTGAGTGAAATAAAAAGTACACTTAAATTGAATTACTTCATACTTTAAGAAATGAGTAATATAAAACCAAGAAGATCTGCATAAAAATAATTATTTTTGGTGTAGACCCTTTCTTCAATATACTTGTGTTTGCATTGAATTCATGGATGAGTTTTGTACAAGCAGTAATCACAATTAATACTTATATAACATACTTTCTGTCGAGTTTCCTCTTGTAACATATCAAAATGATTATGATAGTAACTAGAATCAAAATTACAGTCGCTGCAATTCCTGCTGCCATAGCGATGTCTCTGTTGTCGTTGTTGTCGTTGTTATCTTTACTTAAACCTGTTGTTGGACTTGACAGTATTGAGGTTTTACTGTGAGTTGTAGAAGTAGAGTCTACTGGAGTAGAAGTTCCCAAGCTTGTATGTGTAACTTTTGTATTGCTTTTAGCAGCTGTGGTGGTCTCTTGTGATCCTGTCGTTAGTTTTAATATGGTAGTTGTTGTTGTTGTCGTAGTTGCTGTCGTCGTTGTGGTCGTTGTTGTTGTCGTTGTTGGCATCGTTGTTGTTGTCGTTGTTGTCGAAGATTTGGGCGCAAACGATGATAGATTTAAAGGATCTATAAAGAAAAGTAAAAGTAAACCTTTCGAATAGCTAAACTTTAAGCATTTGTATTATCTCTGAAAATGAATGGCATAATACCTTGTTTGCTTAATTTAAAGGGCTTTGAAAGGAAGTTCACTCAAAAGAAAATCAATTTTCTGTTTAACACCGACCACGTAACATTAAAATTTATTTTTTATGAAGATACGAAGTTATCAAAGTTAATATAAGTTATATTTAACAATATATAATCACCGTGGTATGAAAAAATATTTTTACTTAAAAGTGCAACAAGTAAAGTCCTTGAGAAAAGTTTATTAACTAAGATACTTCAGAAGATATATTCCCACTTACACGTTGCTGTACCTTCATATTTGAAAATAACGCAATTTTCACGTGGTGTGTATTCTTTTCCATTGCTTGCTTTACACTTGACTTCAAGTTTTATCACCAATCCAGACCATACTTCATGAAACAATACCTTCGCCTAGCATTAAGGTAACGGCTAAATTATTAATACGAACCAACTTTCTTAGTGACTGTCAAAAAATGAAAACAGTTTTGAGTTTGAAAAGAGAATATAAATTTATTTTGTTGGCATAACTGTAAATTCATAAAGTTAACTTACTTCTTTGACATTAGGTATACTAAATGAGGATAAGTTTGACATAAATGTTGGAACAACTTCCCATTTATCTGTCAGTGCTAACATTCTTACACTTGATGCTTCATATGTGCCTAACGTATTTGGACAAAGATTTTCACCACCATTAAAAATGCGAAACACTGTTTTGTTGAGCATGCTATTGGTTATTAAAGGTACATTTGTTGTGTATCCATCCACTCTTAAGGAACACCCTACAAATGAATACAAGATAAGTAAGTAGTATTTCAGAAGTCTTAATAAACAAGAGTTCATTTTTCCTTCCCCAGTCAAATCTCCTTGGTCAAATATACAATAATCCAATATAATTTTCCCATACCCAAATATTACCTTATATTGAATTTAAGTGAAGAAGTCGCGAGTCAAATGTTCAGAAATTCGTCAAAAGGGTGAATATGTTCATAAAATACTTTTCTGAACATGATTAAAAATTTTAAAGGAATAGAACAGAACATAGACTACAAAATTTCCATTCCGTTTCAATAAATGTTTAAATACACACAAAACTTATGGTAATCAGATATTTGAAATTGCGATTGTTAATAGCAACAGCAGAATTAAAATTATTTTAGAGCGATCTCAACTTTACCTAATTCACGTGGTTTCACAAAGATTGGACAGTGATGTACTTACGTATGTATAGCAATTTGTTAAGTTGCATTACTACAAAGAAAATTTCTGCCATAATGTCTGAAAGGTTACGACAAAAGGGAATCCATTACCTGTGCATGTTACATCTCTACATTTTTTATCACTTGGTAAATTAAAGTAAGTTTTGTAATCATTTGGACGGAAGCAGTTTTCATTACAATATATGCCTCCTTTTAAGTACTCGCCATCTTTAAGCCGAGTCACTATTTCTTTAGGATTTCCAGCTTCATTAAGACAAATACGCAAGCACAACAAAATGAAGTAGAATGTAATTCTATTACTAAGTACCTGGAATAACCATGACTAGTTTATAATCACTATCTGTTCATATAAGCTTCCTTTCGACCCTCGTTACTTTACTTATTATTTGATAACAACAAGACATTCTGCATGAATGCCTTTCCAAAATGCATAAAAGATGCGAAACTTCCTTCGTTGTGCAGGAAAGAAGGAAATGAAGTTTCTTTCCGTTTCCGCGGAAGGAAGCTTCGCATCTGCGAAGGAGATGTCTTCACGCGTGCGCCGTGAAGACACGTTTAAAAAAGGGCGTTTATAAACTTGTGAGACCTCGGTTTGTTGGGACAGCACGATGAAGAGAAGGAGAGCAACCAGTCAAGTTATTCAAACGACGCACAACGCTACACAGAACTAATATAATCTATGTATAAACGAGTTTAAGGAACCCGTGCACGACGGGGTAGCAGTACTGCATGGATCGTGTGGATGTTCCATCACAGATATCTGTTTTTGGTTTCGCTCCCGGCTTTACTGCATCAGTTTCTTGTAAAAATTATAATGTAAGATATGAGTTGTCAAAGAACATAACGGTTAGAAATTAACAGAATGCAAGCGTTCTGACGTGAAGTGAAATTTGCAAATATAAAACCGTGCGTGCTGTCACCTCCAACAAATACCAACAAATACCAAAAACGGATGTTTTTATTTATTCTGCCCGAATAAGGAATAGGACAGAATGTTCAGGTTTGTTGATTGAATGAGCTTACTATCATATAACATTATTGCATCGTCAAGGGAACAAGAACAATTTGCTTTTAATTTGTCAGCGTACATAGCGAATTAGCCGTAATTAAGTTATTTACAACTTTAATTAGTTAAGTCTGGATATACACTTACTTAAAGTTTAGGCATATTTCATGTTAGTTCTATTCTATTTCTTACTTACTTACTACTTCTTAGATTATTTTATATATTAATTCCATTGCGTGAGTAAGCATGGTTGTCCACGGCGCAAAAACCACTAGTCACTTCCTTACGACTCGCACATTGTTCCCCTAAACCGTGGCTACGCTAAAATTTACCAAATAGAAATAACACATAAGCTGTAGCTATATAAGCGCCGCTATTTACGATATAAATAGATATAACCGTGTAGCAAGATATATAGGCATACATATATATGTATACAGTTTTGATATATACACGGGCTTATATATCAACAAACTATACGGACTGTTAAATAGATATAACCGTGATAACTACATGACAGGTACAATTCTTGCGCGACATGTTTGGAGACCTTTTAATAGTTTTTAGTTCTCATACAAAATTTTTTCCAATTGTTCCTCAAAAGTTTAATACTATCTTTGGTTATATTAACCTGGAATTTTAATGACCGTAAGTAACAAAGTCCCGCAAAAATACTGGATACGTGACACGTCTTTTATTTGATGCATAAACGTCTAAATTTCAGCTGATGCTGGAGGTACTTTTTTTTTTTAATTTTTCAGCCTTCTTCTGAAATCTGTTTTTCTGAAATGTTCCTATCTCTTTTCTCTATGATAATAGCCGTTGTCTTTCTGTCAGCCAAAGCTGGGTCATGCTGAATCACCATCGAAATCTTTAAGCTACAAATAACCAAGGCGAAATTTTCATTGAGTATGCTGTGACGCGCAAATTCAAGTAGTTCATAATTAAAAAAAATTTAAACATCAAATCTAATTTTTTGTTTTTTGTTTTTAACTTATGGTTGTGATTATATAAAAACCTACACATAATTCTCGAACGTGAAAGTTTTACTGAGGTCGGTTTACACAATGGTGAAGTATACTCATTCAACATACGGTTTGCTTTGTTATGCGACTACGACTACGATGGCGAATAACCTTATCCTGGAAAATTCTTATTCGCCAATGAGACGAAAGATGCAGCAAAAAATACTTAATAATTTTTTTTTAATCCTGATAATTATTATAATTTTTTTTTCTATAAACAATGTCATCTTAATAAGAAAGCTAAGTAATCAAACCTGTTCCATTTGCAGCTATACAATTTTCTTCTCCTTGCAAATTAAAGTAAGTTGCAGTGGGACTTCGACAAGTACACTTATTTCTGCATGCTGCTACTCCTTCTTTCGCAAAATCAAATTGTTCACCTCTCGTCACAGTTATGCTGTGGCAAGAATGTAAACACAACAAGATAATATAAATTATCATTTTACTTGTTGATAAACCAATGATTATAACAACTTGTAGAAACGAAAATGTACAGAGAAGTTCTTTAGTGACTAAAAACTTATAATTCTCTCCCTTGTCATCCATGCATTCAAATGATCTCTTTTTTTACTTTCCCTGTAACATAATTTTATTTGACTGAACTTTCTATATTGGTATCTTCTATAAAAGAAAACCATATGTAATAGGTAGTTAAAAATTTTAAATTCTAATTAATTGAATAAACGCTTTTGATTTAAACTTTTTTGCAGCCTCATGGGAAGATGACAATAGAGTTATCAGCTTGACGTATAGTTACAGAAAAGTGGCCACATGTAAATACAACCTTAATAAAGCATTTGCTTGCAGTATAAACTCTATGTATTTATTGTCTCAAACGTAAGTGTTGGAAGTGTTACTATTTTTATGAAATATGTTTGTACTTTTAAGAAAGTAAATCTAAGGAAGACTATAAGTTTAAATTGATACTTGCAAACTACAGTCCTATTTACATTTTGATTAATCACCATTCAAGCACACGTAATTAAATTAACGAAACCTCAATTATTCTTGCTAAAATTTTATTTTGCAACATATAAACAGACAATCATTATTAGTTAACTGGGTAACAGAAAGAATCGCTGTGCATTTTACTCGCTTCATTTTAAATCAATTCATAAAAAAATAGGAAAAGAGAAATAAGAAATCAAGGACTTCTAAATGTTGACACCGTGTTTGCAGCGTTAAGTCAACGCTGCAGCCATGTTTAGTTTGTGTTATAATGACCTTTTCGTTCTTTTATTATCAATAAGGAGGTTAAATCCACGCGGGCAGAAAACAGAAATAAGTCTAATGAATCATCTTGATAGAAAAATCGCGTATACGCGAGACGTTTCGAATAAAACTTGTGAGGCAATTTTCTAGCTGCCGAACCTCTGTATCGGCAAAATTCTGTCAAAACCTAAAAATGGCGATTTTAAAGCTATTTTTAATATATATTTTCTTGGTTACCAGGAAATAGCTGGAAAAAAATAAAATTAAGAACTTAAGAAATTTAAACCACGCGAAACAACTAAAAGCTTTGCGCGTTTCATGCTGCAAATGAAACTACTCAGTTGATAAATTTCAGTATTGAATTCCAAATACATCCAAACAGGTTCACAACAAGATTAAAACTCCCAAAGTAAAAACTTTTAGTTTTCGGGGCCCTTAAAAATCATTTTCACTTCTTTACTGTTACTTTTTCGCTTTATTTATTATTGTAAAAAGTGAAAAGTTCTATCTATGGTTTTTAGTCGCTTACTTTCGACCTATTTAGGCTGTTTTATTAAGCAAGTAGCAAATAAACCCTGTGTTTTTGCCTTCCATTGTCTTTTGAAGTCATAAAAACAACCAACTTGCATAAATAATAACGCCTAAGTTTACGTCTTCGAAATTTCGCGTGACCTTAAGGAAGTGTATCTTAAAGCTCACATATTTATGTCAGGAGAGTAACTTCAATTATTAGCGAAATGAATTATTAAAGAATGAATTTTCGGCTTCCTTTGGGAACAAACCATTTAAGAGTTACAGCACCAATGCAGATATGGTGTTTTATGCTACTCCGAACTTATGTGTTACACCCTCCTTCTCTTACTTCTTTAAGGCTTTGCATATCTCAAGTTGTGACATTGACTTTACATATGTTGTGAAGTTTTTCTTTCTTTTTTAATCATTTTCTTGAAAAAAGGGAGAATTATGCTTAAAGAGGCATTTTCTTTGAAGGAGTAAAACCTCTAGTTTGTTTCCAAAGACCTAACTGGTTGAGTAATATCTTGTTTATCCCAGACATGATGCAGTTTAAAAACGAGTAGAAAATTGTAAACATTTGAAATCTTGTTTTTGGTAAGTTTAAGAAATACGAACGTTCGAAAGGAATTCAAAAAATTACAGAACAGGACGAGATAACGCGATAAAATGTGCTCAAGGGGCCGCACAAATTGTTAAGTTCGAGATAACGGGTAGTCGAGATATTGGACGTGTGTTAGCCGACAGAAGGGTGAAATGCCTAGGGGACTGACGCAAATTGTTCGAGAGAGGAAAATTTCGAGATAACGGATAGTCTAGATAACGGATAATCTAGATAACGGGCGTCGACTGTATATGTTAACATTTTCTCAGCCATAGAAGAGTGACAGAAAGAAGTTCTAGTGTTTTTAATAACATATTGACCTTCAGTCAGACTGTACGGAAAATATACAAAGTAGACCATTGGACGACAGAAAAATGTAATTGTAAATGCAAAATTCAATTTTAACGGTTCTTGTTAAGCAAACATTAAACCTGTGTTAAGCTAAACAGATTTTTGATATAAATTGAATTAAATAAAAATAACGCAGAGCTGGCATCTTCTCGGCTAAATAAATCGAACTAAAATACTTTATCATAAAAAGTAGTAGCCGACCAGAACTGGAAGCATTTTGTTGTGTGACCGCTTGGAATTTGAGATAGACGTTGGTCTAATGGCTATTACAATTATGCAAATAAGAGATCCAGGTACAAATCCTAAACAGGTCTAGGAAAAATATATTTATCTTGCATCTAGAACAACGAAATAAGAATGAGTATATGGAATGTATATAGCTATTTTGAGGATAAAAGGTATTCTTTAAATCGTAGCGCGTATTGTTGCATACATTCATCACTTTCATTTATAGAGTAAAAAAATGCCATGTCAAGCAAAGGCAGCTATACTTGTTCGACTTGCCCTGTCTCAAAGTATCTTTTCTGAACAAGATTCACTACAAATTTTCGCTTGCGAATCTAGAGGACCATGTCCCCTTCTCCGCAACCCTTTTTAATACTGATTGCAGAGCGGAGCAAAAACGAGCGTAAGCGAGTGGAGCAGAGCAAAGCCCATTTCCTTATTTAATAAGGCAAATATAAGTGAGAAGTAAGTACGGTGGAGAGTAAATAACATTTCCGCGTCTTGTCCCACTATACATCAAAATATCAATTGTTCTGTTTTCCAGCGTTTTACTATTGTCATTTTTTACTACATTATTTAGTCAGCGAGACAATAGAGTTAAACATGGCGATGGAGTGGTATTGTTGTATTTTAAAGATGATGCCAAGCCTTCACTGGCTAGAAACGAAATAAGATATTTTAAGATAAAAATGGAGGTTATGTAGCAAATATGTTACTTTTTTTTAAATGTTACGGTCCCCTTCTTTAGCCCCATTTACACTTAAAGCTAGCTAGGACAGCAGTAGCAACTTAGCTATACTTGTTTCGTTTAACATTTTTTTAGCATTTTCTGATACATCAGGTTCTAAACAAAACATGTCACTGGCCCATAGAGTTTTGCGTTCGGAACAGACTGCAGTTCTGTTAATGTAGAAACCTCGGGACACAACTTTTCAATTAATTTTGGGAGAGTCTTTTATATCTTTTCTTTAAAATATTTTTTTAATTCTTTTTTTGAGAATTCTTTTTGCTCGTGATCGTATATTTAACTGGAGAATAACACAGACTCGCCTAATACTAAATCTAGTCTGTATAGATTCTGTTAATGACGTGTACTGCAAGCGCCATTATGATTATGAATCCTGGAAGAGTAGAAAAGGCTGTAAGTTAAAAAGTAAATTTCAAAATACTTCTGTTCGTGGCAAATTTAGAGAAAATCGTTATTTTTTTGTTGTATAGGAAGGTACTCTGTTTGGTATACTTTATTAGTTTTGCATGGAAATATCCCTTTAAGTATGGGAATAACCATAAGCAGTACTGTATCTTCCCTCGATCTGGTGACTCTTACCGATTTATTAAATCACCCGATCGAGTAATTCGTTACGAGCGGTAAATATTTTCACGACACCCAATCAAGTGATAGCAATAGGTAATTTTCGCGAATTTTCACGGCTTATGCACTCAATCGCTCGGGATATTGGTAGAATCACTCGATCGTGGAAAGATCCTTAACTAATAACTAGTCTGTTATCGTTACGTCCTTATCCATATTTTGTTATTTCGGTTTGTTTACCTTCTTGTGTTTGACAACGATATGAATTTCTGCATTGGTGTATTTTAAAAATAGATAAAAATTAATTTAGTTTTGTTGATTTATTAAAATGACTTTCATATAACTATGTCCCATCCAGGGGCGGATCTAGGATTTTTTTCTGGTTAGGCAAAATTTGATAGATTTTTTGGCAAAGTAATATCAAGGGTTTGTTGTACGAGGTAAAGTGGGGGTTTTGTGTTTTTGCTGTAAAAGGAGCTAAAATCTTCCCAAAAGTAAGGTTTTTAGTTATTAAAAATCCTTCGTAGATTAGAAACGAAAGTTTCTTTCTAGCCCAATAAATAACAGTAACCTCCGTAGTTTTAACACTTGTGTCCTTGTTAAAACATCCGGATGGAAAATGCGTCCGTTTAGTGAATTACATTCGAAACAGGGTATCATCATCTAAGCATCTTTTTTTACGTTTTACGCATTTAATACGAGTACAAGTAATCGCCAAGTTACAAATTCAGTAAGTTGGGGAGTTGCTTTATTTCAAAATATGCAATAAGTCTAATAACTAACAATACAACAAAAAATTACATTACAAATCAATTTTAGGAATAGATAGTCAACAGTAGTGCAACGCAGAAATATTGTTTTGAAAATTATAGCCTGTGTTAACAACCTGCAAATGTAAAAAGAAAAGCAGCATATAAAAATATGAAAGCTTTTCAGTAGACTTACAATGCAAGATAGCAACGCATAATAAACGTCTACAAAAATTACCCCTTTATGAAGTTAATACAGTTTAATATAAAGGTTACTGGTGTAGTTTTGTACCAATTTCTATTAAGCAATAATTTTAATGTTATGAAATTCTCACAAGAGTAAAGCAGTTTATTAAGCCAGAAAAGAGTTAGATATCAGAAAAATAACATCAAAACATTTAACATGTCTGTATATTATTTACCCTCACATGTCAACTATGTTTGAAAAATATTTTAATACTGTAAAATCGTTACGAAATTTTTAGTAACTATAGGCTAATTCTGAAGATTCTCATATAAAAAGCAACATATATACAAATCCTACTCATATCCATAAGTTAACATGACATTTTCATTAGTTTGCAGTCTGTAACAGAACGTTCTTTAACATGCAATTCTTGTTTTGATCTGTATTGTTTTGCGTAAAAATCATTTTTATCAGTACAAGTTATTTTGATTGATTTTTTTCACCTTCTTAGTTCCTCTTATGAAACACAAATTTGTGGATTATACAAATATATATCCATTGTTTACAGTTTTCCAATATTATAAGGATTCATAAAGAATCTCCTGTGTTCTTTACTTGATGGTGATATTCAGAATATTCATCATAGGTACCAGGATGACATCAAAATATCTTATCCTAAAACAAAAAATATACGTTGTATTGCTCAACAAGAGAATAAGGAATATTATACAACAAACTTGGACTATTCTTAGATTAGGTACCGCTTCATTCTTTTGTTTTTAGCAATTTTATCACAATTAAAAGCAGTATGGGAAAGTTAAAGATCTCCTCGTGTTCTTAAAAGTTTAAAAATAAGCAGTGGGATGTTGTATATAAAATCCACTGTTTAAAAGTTCCAACAAAGTTAAAGTTCTTAGGGACACTCACAATCGAAAAGTATATGCTAAACGTATAAATTTGGCGTTGGGACGAGGTAGAATCCTTTGACGTTTAAGTATATATACCTTATACTGTAAACATTGATTTCTTAGAGAACAGAAAGTATTTTGAACTTGTTGTTGTCTACCTGCTTAACAGGAGCACATGTCCGAGTGCTTATGGTTTCAAGGACTGACAACATTCAAATATTACCTTTTTTGGATTTTGATCTTTAGGGGAGGGAAAGGGTATCTACAGATCTATTAACATTTAGCTTAGACTTTTGCGTTTATGAAAGAGCTGTCCCTTAGTTATTTTACAAGAATTTTTCTCTCCCAAACAGAAATAAAGATACACAGTTGCATAAACGGCTACACGAAACCTGTAACCTTAAGACAATAAACAAAAAAACTAATAAAATTCCAACAAATACACATACTCTAGCTATACCAAACTTAAAATACACATCAAAACATCTTTTGACCGCTAAGACAGTGTTTACATAAATTGCCTCAGTTATCTCGTTTAGCATTGGGTTTTCTTAAACAAACAATCCATTTGATCAAGGTCAAGTTAAAACCTTTTGTTTTGATAAGAAAGAGATTTAAATCACACGTTTTGTAAGAACATCTGGTGGTTTACCACTTTTAAAAATAACTCTTGACACAAGTGCCTAAAATCCAGGAGCAGCAAAAACTAAAATATTTCAAGTACTACTTACTTCAGCAATTAATTTATTGTCTCTTTCAGAGGCAGGATAAAGGTTTGGTTTGAGACAACAACATGGCACACGTGGCGAAAATACTTCTCTTCAGCATTTCCAATCCCTTCAATATCTGAAAGTTTCAATCCTTTCAATATCTGAAAGGGTTTCCAAATTCAAGGTACCTAGGTAGCATACAATTGCTTTGAAATTCTAGCCATTTGAAGTGCTCCCTGCAATTGGACCTCAACCTGACCCAGGTAAACCATGTTGAAAAAGAAACATTCACTTGTCCATATAACCATACCCGTGGTCGTTTTAGGCGTTTAAACTTAAAGACCCACGGACGTTTTAGGCGTTTTTCTTCCCATTTCAGAATTTCATTCATTGGAACTTGAAAACCCGCGGACGTTTTAGGCGTTTTTTCTTCCATCTGTGATTTTCATTCATTCGGAACTTTAAAACCCGCGGATGTTTTAGGCGAATCGACATTTTGCCTAAGATCGCCCCGGGTTTGCTTGCTATTTGAGTAGAGTAAAATATCAATAAAAAAATCGACAAAAAGCCGCATCGTCATGAAGTCGAAATCGCGGCGGATGCGAAAACAAATTTACAGAAATAATTCAGTTTTTTTTTTATAGATTATTCTATCTATATAAAAAATTTTTCTAGGTTACAAAATTAGGCTTAGGCAAATGCCTAGGCTGCCTAACCCTAGATCCGCCCCTGCCATCATGATGGGAACAAAACCAATCTGTTTTAATATGTTGGCGTTAAATTTGAAAGCTGTTTAGTAAGGTTGTATTACGCGATATGAACTATACTCACACACAAAGAAAAATATTAATCGAGAAAAAAAAGAATAATCATACAAAATAAAGTCCATGTTGTTATGCGACAAAAAAACAAGGTAAAGCAAACCTGTTTCATTGGCAGCTATACAGTCTTCTTCTCCTGGCAAGTGAAAGAAAGTTGCAGTGGGACTGCGACAAGTGCACGTATTTTTACACACTACTTCTCCTTTTGCATGTTCAATTCGTTCACCTCTTGTAATAATTGTGCAGTGACAAGTATGTAAACACAACAAGACAATGTAAAAAATCATTTCAACAATTACTAAACCAATGATTATTACTAAAGTGTAGGAACGGAAATATACAAAAACTTGACTTTAAAACTTATAATTCTCTGATGTGATACACTTGTCATCCATGCATACAAATGATGTCTTGTTTACTTTCTCTTTAATTATTTAATTGAACTTTCTCTATTGGCATTTTCTATAACACAAATGTACTTGTAGTAGGTAGTTAAACGTTTAAATCCATTCTAATTAATTGAATAAATGCTTTTACTTTTTTGCAGCCTGAAGGGAGAAGAACAATAGAGTTATGATGTATCAGCATATTTTTATCACCAACAAAAAATGTAATTAGTTTAAGAAACCGTCAAAAGTGTATCAAATTTGTATATGTAAAACAAGCCAAAAGAGTCGCTATTAGCAAAAACGCTTGGTTCTGGATTAAAGACACGTTACCCAGCACACCATGATCCCGAACTTAAATATGCGTGAACACATTTGGTAAAAAGTGCTTATTGTAATGGTTATTTAAAAAAGAGAACTCTAGAAGGTGCTGAAATCCGTATGGGATAACTCTGATGTTACAACAATGCTTTTCTGCTTCAAAGCTTTGTATTTGATTATTTTTTTTAAAAAATGCAAAAAACTTTTGTAACAAAAACGTTTGTTAAACCTTTATCAGACATTGTTGGATTTTAGCGGGTGAAACTTCAGCATGCTTCCTACGTTGGAGGAAAGCAGCGTTGTGCATGGAATAAAAGGAGAAAATTGGCATTCCAACGACAAGTGAAAAAAGGTTGTCCGCCCCAAGAAAATCTTTTAAGTAGAATATGTTCGTCTACATAAAACACTTTTGCACACATGAAGCAACGGGTTTATCTACGAAAAATGAGTATTGTAGCAACTGTTTCTTAAATACCAATCAGAAATGATTACCATATAAACCTCTTTTTTGAAGTAGCTATGGTATTAAGTTTCTTGTGCATCAGATTTTTTAATGAATTGTTACATGTAATTTAATCATTTATTAAAAAATTAAAGAACATCAACCGAAATGTTTGGACATATACATATATATGTTTATTTCTATTTGCGATAAGGTACTATAAAGTTTTAATTATGTACGCAGCGGTAACAAAGCGAAGTAAGCAATCATACCTAGTTCACTGGCATGTACACATCTTTTATTTTCTGTTAAATTATAGTAAGTTGAATGAGCAGCTGGACATGTACAATCTCTACAAAATGTTGCATCTTTTATTTTATCACCAGCTTCAAGTCGTATCACCTCTTCACTTTGACAAGTATGGAAACACAGCATGATAACGTACAAAATCATTTTTACAATTACCGAAAATTTATGTAGTGACTTTGAAGCACAGAATGCTCTCATGTGATACGCTTGTTATCCATGCATTCAAATGATTTTACTTTAACATAATTTTCTTTAATTTAAATTTCTATATTGGTATCTTCTATAATACATATGTATTTGTAATAGGTAGTTAAAAGTTTAAATATATTATAATTAATTAAATACGCTCTTTTAATTTAGTTTTTCTTTGCAGTCTAATAGCTAAGGGTCGACAAAATTTATAATGTATCAGCTTGACGTATATAGTTAACAGAAAAGGTGTGATATTATTAACATCTAGCATTTTATAAATTTACTTTACATGAAGCAAGTGAAATGTAAAGTGTTTTTTCTGTTACCCAGTCAATAAATAATTATTCTCTGTGTATCTGTTGCAACAAAAATTCTTTCTTAGGATTTTAACATGAATAACAGGGGAAGATTCAGGATTTTTTGACTGGTGTAAAATAGCCTCGAGGACGCTTAATTGTTTGAAAGGGTGGTCAAATACAACTGAGGGGTCGAGGGGCGTTCAAAGCTCCCCCCTCACTTTTTTGGCCTTACAATGGTCAGAACAGCGTAAAAATTAAAACATGAACGTACGTTTTACTTTTTTTGTACAACGTTGTTTTACTTAAATTAAATATTACATATACGTCTTAAACATCGCTTAAAATCGGGGACAGAATTGAGTTTCTTAAGCGTCGCGTACAGTAGATGATGCATATTGATACCACTGTACTTAAGTTTTGTTGTTGCAGCTACAAGACACATCTGAATGTAATCTGGGAGCATTTTCTGTACAAAAATGCAAAATGGAAGATCGAAAAAAGAAGCGAAATTTTTATTAAATTAGTCACAGTTAATTCCGCTACTGCATAGTTTTTTAACCAAATCAGCTTGATTTCCTGAGAATTTTAACCAAATCATAACAAGCCGTGAAGCGCAGTTAACTTTATTTGAAAACTAAGGTCAATTTTTTTTCAAATATAAAATCACCAGAACCCTAAAAATATGACAAAAACAAATAATTTGCTTAACCAGTTCGGTATGGAAGATGTAAAAAAAGCTTAACGAAAATTTTAAGCTTGGTGTCTATTTAAAATCTCAATATTTGGTAACTAACGAAATGTGAGAAATTTTGTGGACGGTATTTATAAAGATACACGCTAGAAATTAGCTAAACAAAAATTGTAGCAACCTGATATTACATATAGTTAAATTCGCCACAAAATTGACGGAAGAATATTTTTATTGAACCAATATAGATCTCTGTTATTATTTCAATCATTGTGTCTTACTATTAGCTCTACCAACACTGTTAACTAGCTACATGTACTTTGGAATATCCAACAGCAAAATCCGACTTACAATGTAAAAATACGATATAAAAAGATTGCTATACGTATACGTATACGTATAAGATTACGCTGCTCTTTAATGGATCAGCCAAAAGTCGCTTTTTTTGTAGCCAGGAGATTCAGCATAATTTTTCTTACCATCAGAAAATCGGACTAATTAAGATGGGAAAAACCACGCTAGGACTTAAACGGTTTTTCTGCTGTCAGAATACTGACCACACTCTTTGAATGGTTAATTCTATTGATCTTTGGTTAATACGACATCCAACCGTTGTGTAGCCTTTGAAATCGAGTAATCTAGAATTTTGACATTATTTTCACATACTGCAGTAGTTCATCTTTGATAGAATTGATGCTTCTGCTAACGTCCTCCGTATGCCGAATAGTGACATGCAGTAAATGCACATAAGACCGGCAGTATTCCTTGCGTTGACTTTATTAAATTACTTATGTGAACATTCCAGTTAAGTTTTTTATCAAATTGAATTTCAAGTAGCTTTACATAGATTTATGAAAAAAGCGAAAGTGATAGAATCTATTTTTATCTCTAAGTTGACTTACCAAATGTTGTGAATAAAAAAATATGAGTTGGAGCTTGTCACTGTTAAAACGTTCGTTGTTGTCACGTGACTTAATAAAACCCCAAGGTACCCAGGACAGAACGATAAAACAACAGTTTTTATACGAGCAAACGTTTCATTTTGAAAATGTTTATGGATAAAAAATGTTACTAAACGACAATACCTCTATCTTCGAATCTTTGGTAGTAAATAAAAATCCGTCACACAAGTTGTTAAATTTTCTTTTTTTAGCTATTAAAATTTCCGCTAAACTAAGTTTCAGTCTCAATTTCCGGTATATTGACTCCAAATAATCCAAATTCAAATTTTCAAATATTTCATCTCTTCTCTTAAAATCGAAGCCTTCTTCTCATAACTCTCCTTCAGAACTCTCTAAAAACTTCTGTTTGCAAAATTATAAGTTCAACAATAAAACATAACAAAGCCCTATTATACTCGCAAACTCTAAACAATAAACACCATGTTAGTATTTCACTCGTATGACGTACTACTAATTACGCAGTTCAGCATGATTTCTAACAGCTGTGATAACAATAACTGTGACAACTTGCATAAAAACAGTCCAAGGATGCTACCTTTAAAATTCATAGTTTAACCCTATTCGGTCCGGGGGGGGCGGATTCCGCCCCCCTGACTCCTTATTCCTATGTTATATGGCTATGAAACTTACTAAGTTTCAATATTTATCTATTAGACACCTGCATGCCAAATTTCTAGGTCCCATACCTTTCAGAGGCTTTGATATTGGCCATTACTCGAAACTACCCCTAAAAATCTCTATGAAATCCTTATAATGGGGAAAATTTAATAACTCTTGTTAGGATTATCCTTAGAACTTGAAACTTGCAACACAACTTTATTTTATTAAGAAGAATCATTTTGCCTAATTTGGACACGTGATTAATCCGATTTCCCGATTTTGAAAAAAACCCGGATTTTCGGGCAATTTTTGGCAATATTTTTATGCGATCCACGTAAAAACTGGAAAATATGTTACAGAATGCAAAAATTCGCTCTGGAACAAAAGTAATTAAATTTTAAGCAGATAGTGGCATTTTTAGCAAATTTCAAGCTTCTGATGACGTCACAGAAAATGTGCTGACGCAAGGAAAAATTTATTGCTGCCATTTTGTTCCTTTTATGACGTACTATAAGTGTGCCAAGTTTAATTCAATTTGAACAACCCTATGAAAAGTTATTGAGTCATAGTATGTTCGAAAAACCCCGGACCGAATATGGTTAAATTGAAGATTTTTTTTTTTCCATCTGTGTGTATTAAAAACGGTCCTTGAGATAACAGGAAAAAGTTTTGATCGAATCTTTCGAAAAGTAAAGTTCAGATTTTGCAGTTTTGTGAGTAGCATTCCCTGATTGATTGTGGTGAATGCATTCGAATAATCTGTTAGAATTGACAACGTGACCTGACATTTAGCCTTTGCTTTCTTAAAATGCCATCTCTTAGTTTAAAGAACAAAGTCGTTGTCGTGTGTCTTTTTCAGAAACTAGATTGCGATTCACTATAAATATGATCTTCCTCAATGAACAAGCAAAGTTGTTTTTGAACGACCCTTTCGTAGACTTTAGACAAAAGCAGAAAACACTGATATTGGGCGATAG
The DNA here is from genome assembly GCA_030067915.1 of Hydractinia echinata. Taxonomy (NCBI): domain Eukaryota; kingdom Metazoa; phylum Cnidaria; class Hydrozoa; order Anthoathecata; family Hydractiniidae; genus Hydractinia; species Hydractinia echinata. The sequence goes on along the minus strand of JASGCC010000076.1, from coordinate 1,402,700 downwards.
TAAATTGTATATTTTTTCTGAAGATAAGACTATGATGCGAACAGTAAGTAAAACAATCACATAGAAACCGGTTTCATTCAAGAAACCTTATCGTGTTCAATAGAACAGTCATTTTTTAAAAAGTTGAGAATTTTCAAACTTCCTTGTAGGCAGTATGCTTCACTATTTTCTTATTCTTCACAGGTTAGGTTAACTCATTCATTTTCGATAGATGATGTTTAACTGTTTTTGTTGATTCTTAAGAATCCGGTTTATGGTATTGCAAACGCATTGGGAATCTCAAAACAGCGATTTTACAAGAAAGAACTTTTACTTCTTTAATAATCTTTTTGTGCTTAGTTTTTTATATTGATAGGGCTTTCGGTTCGCAAGATTGTTAAAATCACGATCGCTGACGCAACATATTTTCAATTATTTGAAGACTCGGTAATATTTTGATCTATCATTATGGGGTGGATTAAGCTTAATACGTGTTAATTTGTCATTTTAATTTCAATTTAACCAATGATTATATATTTTCAATACAAGCGTCGTGAAATTAGTATCAGTGGGCACAGTATGTGTCACGTACAGGTAAACGGATAAGTGTCTAACACTGATGCGAATAAATTTGTGACGAAAAGACTTTGGTCTGTGTAAACAGGCGGTTTTAAGGGCTTTTTGTTGTACATGTTCTAAATGTTATCAATGTTTTTTTATATTTTTAAACAAAATATCAAAATTACAGTCTCCAAAATAGTGTGTTCTTAATAATTAAAAAGAAAGTTGTTGCGGGCTATTTTATGGCAGAGTAAAATAACACGCAATTAAAATTAGCGCATCTAAATCAGGCGTTAAATTAAAAGGCATCCGCCATGATGCAATTACTGTTAATTGCATGTTAAGTGGGATGAAAACTAATTCAGCTAATGGTTTTTAATTCCTGTGATGATTTTGGAAGGATAGCAATGGAAGAAAACAATAGAAAACAATGGAATTTATTCAACAAAATGTGATGAAAAGTCATGTATATTTTTTAATGAATATATAGAAAGAGCTATATAAAAATATGGTAAAAGGAAGGCAAATGACACATAAACATTTTATAACAGAAGTAACGAATCAAAGCAGTGTTCTGTATATTTTTTTTTGGTCTGTTTATGATTGATCCAATGATTTTTTACAGCATTTTTGTTGCGTCTGCATTTTTGTCACATTGAAATAGTGACGCGATTTCCACATGGTGATGGGATTAAGGCGACATTATTTTATGTTTAAGTGAGTCCACGGTATCACAAACTTTAGCTAGTGTTTTGTTTATTAAGGTAGTAGAACTGTTGAAGTTACATCCGATCAGATCTGACCGTGACTTGAAAGGTTTACGCATGTTCTATGTTACACTCGAAGGCCAAATCCGAAGTTTTCTCAGTTTGGATGTTTGACAGCAGAAGCTACGGAGCGTTATTGGCGCCGATTGTGATGGAACGTCTTCCTCACCAGGTAAGGCTTATTCTTACAAGGGATCTTAAGGATAAGGGTTGGGAACCTTACATTGCTCCAAACTGCTCTAAAAACTGAATTGCTAGCTCGTGAATCGTGTTCAAGCTCAGAGGAGATGTCAAATCATAATCACATAGTAATCGCCAAACTAGTGGTTCTGCTCTTTGCTAATCGTAATGAAAACAAGGTAATCTGTGTGTTTTGTAAGGGCCGACATTATTCCGATAAATGTTCCATTATTACTGATGTTGCACAGAGAAAAAATTTACTAAGAAAGGCGGGAAAATGTTTTAAATGTTTACGTTCTGACACTTGCAACGAAAATGTTATAGCGCAAAACTGTGTTTTTATTGTAAGGGAGATCATAATTCTGCGCTATGTGTAAATCGAGAGTTCGAAAACACCAAGGAATCGAGGAAATTTATTAGTCAAATCTAGTACTTCCGTTTTACTGCAAACAGCCGTATTTAATGTTAGTAATAAAAATAAACAATCTGTTTTCGCACGCGTTGTTTGGTACTTACTAAAACAGGAAACGACCAAAAACGACCAAAAACGAGCAGAAACACCAAAAACCACCAGGAAACCACCAGGAAACAAGCAGAAACGACCAGTAAACGAGCAGAAAACCATCAAAAAGCCCAAAATACAACCAAAATACAAGAGCAAATGGCTATATGACAGGCGAAAAAGATTACTAAAATGCTTGATTATGCGCCCAAGTTTCATTCATTTTTTGTTTTTTTCTGGGAAGCCATTGCATTGATGTCTCACTTAACAGAAGTTTTTTTGCTCAAGGGACCGTAAAAAAGGTCCTGCTTATCCGGGGTTTTTTCTCTTAAGCGAAGTATATTTGCTTGGATTTAGTAAGGAGGTTTAATGGACCGAGAAATTTGGTCCCAAATTAGTGAAAGTTCCACTTATCTTAACTTGATATCCGCTTTTACTGAAAGTAGGAACCAGCAGTAACCAGCAGTGAAACCAGCAGTATTTTGAAGTAACCACCAGAGAACCACCTGTATTTTGAAGTAACCAACGGAGAACGAGCAGTTTTTTTAAGTGACCACAAGAGAACGACCAGTTAAATAGATAAAACGAAATAAACGCAACTACCGCTTCGAATGTGAAACATTTTATATATGTACACAACAGTTCATGACCCATTTTTCTGAAATGTTTATGTCTGGTGTAACTCGGGCTTTATGCAACAGTTGAGACAGAAGGCTTTTAAAACTACACGCGAGAATGAACAAAAACAAAATTAATATTTTAAATAACGAACTAATATCTGAATTGAAAACCAAATATAACGAAAAACACTATACGGAGGAGAGTCCAAAACGAGACATTGTTTTCTTGTGGTAGACGTTAAAGTTCGAATGAATTGAATGAATTAATAAACTGCACAGTTTGAAGTCATCGAGAGTGGTGATACCTCTACGGCCATTGTATCCACTGTTGAAGAATCCATATGAAATTTTAGTTTATTTTTCGCAGCGATTACACACTTCCTTCAACGCTTCCTAAAACATTATTCCGCTTAATCTGAACCAAATAAAACGCTATACGGAGGAGGGTCCAAAACGAGACATTTTTTTCTTTTGGTAGACAAAGTAAAGTTCGAATGAATTAATAAATGTTGTGGAGAAACATCGTGGCATCCGGCAGAAAATATTCGGGTTTTTTTTCTCACATGGTTTCTGTTCAAGTAAAAAAATTATGCTTTCGATATGAACGTTTTTTCCTTAAAAATTGTTACATTTTATTTCAAAGAATGAACTTTAATCCTGAAAACACTATTTTCGTTCTGTTCTTCTTGTTTCCATTATTGCCTTTAGGCGAAATACATAAATAAATAACTTAAGTTGGTTAATTCTGCGAATTTTATTCATATTTTCGAAAATTAATCTTCGCGGAATCCATTTATTGGACCTCGTGAAAACAACTTAAAAGTAGCTGGTTAGCAAGAGCAAAATATAAAAAAAGCCCTGGGAACTAGGTGCCCTTTTATTTATATTTGGTAGTTTAAGGTCATGAAGTGTTGTGCATAAAAATCACAACACCTTTGCGCCGCTGTTGCTGCCTTATCTGGAGTAAATTAATAATAACTGCTGGTTCTCTTGTGGTTACTTAAAGAAACAGCTGGTTCTCTGGTAGTTACTTCATAATACTGGTGGTTCTCTGGTGGTTACTTCGAAATACTGCTGGTTACTGTTGGTTCCTACTTTTAGTATCTACGCTTGATATCACCTTCAACTTTTTAAACCCAACAAAAATAACCGCTGGAAAATAACAACCTGCGCGGCAGAGGAAAAACTGGAAAAGAATGAATGGTGAAATGAATGAAATTTTTGTTTCACGCATGTCTGGAAATTTATAAACTTTTTCTTTTGGTTTTTCTATGTCTGGCGGGTATGATACATATATAGATGATAATCTCGTCTCCAGGGCTCTTCTACGCCTATGATATGCCGACACATAAGCGTACAAGAGCCCTGGAGACGAGCTTGTATGATATCTTAACATTCCTGCCCTATTAACGGTTTAAGCAGACAACTAAAAATGACATGGATCATGCATATCGCGAGCAACACCTTTTTCATATTGAACAAAAACTAAACAAATTTAGAAGTTTCTTCATGAATGATTTTGAAATGTCTAGACATGTTTTTCTTACTTTTTTCTTCCACACGAAACTTTTTTCGCAAAGTCACGAGAAAATCATGCAGTTAATTACATGAAAACGAAGTTTCGGCCAAATTTAAAACGACCTCGGGTTTTGAAGATATTATCTGTGAAAATAAATATTGCAGAGTAAAGCGCTAATTTACTTCTGGTGAGTCCTCCGTGGGTCATAGAGAGAGAGAGAGCACAGGTTTTATTATTTGTTAACTGCTGGTTTCTGGTCGTTTCTGTTTGTTTCCTGCTCGTTTCTGCTCGTTTCCTGGTGGTTTTTGGTGGTTTCTGCTCGTTTTTGGTCGTTTTTGGTCGTTTTCTGTTTCAGTAAGTACGCGTTGTTTTTGATTCTGGATCGGAAATATCATACATATCGGAACGTGTTAAAAAACAATTGTCTTTAGAAGAAATCTCAAGTGAAAATCTAGCCCGGCCTACCTGACTTTTTTTTCTTCTAATTCTTCTTCTGCAGTTTTTAAGTGAGGGAAGAAAAAAGAGTCAGGTGGACCCTGATTTCAATTTTTGACAGTTAAAAAAAAACGAACTTTTAATTTTCGAAATTTTCCCGCATAATTTCGTAATAACTCATAATTATGCGAATTTAAATGTTACTTTAAAAATGGTAGGGGTAATAGAAGCAGTGATCAGAAAACGAAGAAGCTTTTACCCTAAAAAAGGCCTTCCAGCGCTTGAAATGAAATTTCATACCAAATGCAATGTTATTCACATGTTTAACGAATATGAATTCACAGGTTTAACGAATATGAATACACCGCAACATGATACCATTATACAGATTTACCTCAATGAGTGTGCTTGTGTCGACTTTTTCTCTCTTTTTTTTGAGAAATCTCCTCTGTATCTTTCCTTTTCAAAACACATTTTTAACTGCGCTACTTCGTCCGCTCTGTTTGTTGAGCACTTTGTTTTTAACGCTGTGGACATGCTATAGGTGTATTTCTTTGAAGAAACCCTTGTTGTTTTTTCATAGTACATGTGAGCATTATGTGAGGTCACAAAGAACGTAAAAAAGAAAGCTTGTGGAAAAGCCTGGTGTTTATCATCAGTACTTTTTCTTATTTCAGTTGTACACTACGTCCTTCTCAATTAGCGAGAGCCATTTACAGGAGAGGTAGGGTGTTTATGAACATTTTATAAGCAATAAAATGGAATTATGAAGTACGGAATATGACATAAGAATGAAAGAAATGACAATAAGCAGAATTATTTATTAAAAAGCAAAAACAAACAACCCTAACAGCTAATGATCATGGAAACCAAAACGAATAAATGTAAATTAGACGGCACCGGTTGAACAACTTATTACTTAATTCTCGACAACTTAAACGAATAAAGTTAACTAACGTTGGGGTCTAGGTTGATTAAAAAGCTTTCGTTTTGCTTTCCTTTTGTCGGTGAGGCTCGTTTTACATTTACATTTACATTTTTTTTTTCACGCCGACAATTAAAATTTTAGCCAATCAGCGACGTGAATTCAGATTGTGAATTCAAATTCAAGGAGGATCCACCTGACGCTCTCCTGTTTGACTTGTACTTTGGATTTTTTCTACTTTTCGCGGCCCTGTACTGTGTAGTCTCCGTAATGCCGAGAGGGTCAGGAACCTGGGCCAGTGAAAATCTAGCGATATCTACTTTCGGCACACCGGAAACCTTAAATAAGAAGGCGTCAATTGTGCAGGTCACCATCGCAGATTTAAAACAACAAAAACACATGGAGATTAACCCATTTTCTGTACCATACCTCGTGCGCGTCTCAAAAACCAACCAGTTCAATTTGCTCTTGCGACCTATGATCACCTAAACGGACTGGAACTAGCCGAGACTGGGGAAGGAACGGGTCAGGTTGACATTCTTATTGGGTCAGATTTTTATTGGTGTGCGTTTAATGGTAAGGTAGTGAGAGGAGATAGTGGACCGGTTGCTTTATAATCGCTGTTTGGTTGGGTTTTGAGCGGACCTGTCAACGTCGAGATTCGAAAATTAAGTAGCACCAACATGCTTACCCATTCCCTCAGGATAGGTCTCGAAAAAAACCTTTCGGAAACGGCAATCGATCGCCTTTGGGATTTAGAAACCCTCGGAATTAAACCGGTCGAGAAGTCACGTGGCGAAAAAATCCTTGAAAATATTAAACGAGCTGCTGACAATCGATACATTGTGAATTTTCCGAAAAGGGAAGAACACCTGTTTATAGCTGATAATTATGAGCCTTGTAAAAAACGCCTAATGAGCAAGTATAAACAGTTAAAACGAAACCCGGAACTTCTTTAGACAATACGATGAGATTTTTAAAGAGCAAATGCGGCATAGCATAGTTGAGCATGCACCCGAGCATGGCGAGGCAGGCCAGAGATAGAGAAATGTATGTTCTGGCGCAACGCACATTACGCGCACGCACATCAAGTTCTTAGGCGCACACAGGCGCACGCGCACGGTCAAACACAACAAATCCCTGATCATCCAACACAAGTACTTACCATACTGTGCCTAGTCATGCATATCAAGGTAAGTCCCTATGATGCTATGTTTATTGATGCATATCAAAAAATGCTGCAAATGAGTAAAAATAGTTCCAGCTGGTACAACTGGTTAGTGGACGCTGTTCCCAAGCCTATAAAAGAGGGAGTCAAGAGAACCTATGCGGCCTTCAAGCGTAAGGTGATGAAATTATATGATGTGCGACTAACATCATCGCGAGACCTACATTTCACGCCGAGGTCGAACAGGAGGCACGGGAGGACTACCTCGAAGTTTTATATGTAACAGATAAGAAGATAAACATCCTGCGACGATCCTAGCACAACATTAAGCGTAGCAAACAGGTGAACCTGTTTCTTATCACGGATGGTAAAAAGGCCCACTACACAGATGTCAAAAGCCTATCGCGACTATTGGGGAAGGAGACATCAAAGAACACAAAATCAATGCATTTCTGCCCGAACTGCCTACAGGCCTTCAACACAGTTGAATCGAGGGACAAGCATTATGGCTACTGCAAGGATCACGAGGCGGTTAAAATCACAATGCCAAAAGAAGGTGAAAATGGTTAAAATACAGGGATGGCCATCAACAATTCAAGGTACCTTTTGCAATATATGCAGACTTCGAGAGCCTATTAATACCGGTGGAGGATACCAGGGGGACAAAGACAAAAAAGCTGAACAAACATGTACCATCTGGATGGTGTACATATAGTACATTTGCATACGGAAATGTACCAGACCCACTAACAGTGTACCGTGGCAAGGATTGTGTCGCACGGTTCGTGAACCATCTGGAAGATGAGGTGAAGCGGTTATATAAGACATTCCCGCAACAACCAATGTTGGAACTAATAGAGGTGTTAAAAAAGGAACATAATGAGGCCTCAGAATGTCATATATGCTTGAAGCCCTTTAACGACGCGAGTAACCGCCAGGTTCGGGACCATTGCCACTATACGGGGCTGTATAGAGGCGCGGCGCATAACAATTGTAACCTCAAGTACAAGATACCTAGTCATATACCTATCATCTTCCACAACCTAAGCGGGTACGACGCGCATCTCTTCATCCGGGAACTGGGAGAAAAATATAACACGCAGGACATTGGTTGCATCGCGGAGAACTCGGAAAAGTACATCAGCTTCAATGTTAAAATCAAGGTACCGCTTGCAGGTATGGGGCATGGCGATGGAGAGATCTATAAGAGTATAGAGATTAGGTTCATTGATAGTTGTAGATTTATGGCATCAGGCCTGGATAAATTGGCAAGCAATCTTGCTGATGAACAGTGCAAAAATCTCCGCTAGTTTTTCAACAAGGATGATATGTTTCAACTCATGCGCAGGAAGGGCGTATACCCGTACGAGTACATGGATGATTGGCAACGATTTGAGGAGCTGTTACTACATCTCAAGGATGTATTTTACAGCAAGCTGAACATGAAAGGGATTAGTGACGAGGATTACGAACACGCGAAAAAGGTATGGAGTTGTATCACCCCAGAGGGTGATGAGGTCACCATAGGCGACTATCATGATGTCTACTTCGCCACAGACATCCTACTATTAGCCGACGTTTTTGAAACGTTTCGAGACGTATGCTTGACAAACTATAAGCTTGATCCTGCGCACTTTTATTCCGCACCCGGCCTGGCATGAAAGGCAGCACTCAAGTATACCCGGAATTAGGTTAGAGCTCCTCACAGATCCCAATATGCTTCTCATATTTGAAAAAGGTATCCGGGGAGGCATAACCCAGGCGGTACATCGCTATGCCAAGGCAAATAATAAATACATGGAGGACCAGTATAAAGCGGGTGAGGAATCCTCATACCTCCAGTATTTAGATGCGAACAACCTGTACGGATGGGCCATGTGTCAAGATCTGCCAACGGATGGCTTCAAATGGATCTCCAACGTTGAGGAATTTACCGAAAAGCGAATTGCGAAACTTGTCGAAAAGAACAAGTATGGATACTTGCTCGAGGTTGATATAGACTACCCTGAGAGGTTACACGATACACATAACGAGTTACCGTTTCTACCAGAGCGCATGGTGATTAACAAAGTCAAAAAACTGGTACCAAATTTAAAAAACAAGCGTGAGTATGTGGTGCATATCAGGGCCCTTCATGAAGCTATAAAGCACGGGCTTGAGCTGAAGAAGGTGCATAGGGTCATTCAATTTAACCAAAAGCCAAGGCTTAGGAGATACATCAATCACAACACGAAGTTGAGAACCGCTGCCAGAAATGACTTCGAGAAGGATTTTTACAAGCTCATGAACCTCTCGGTGTTCGGCAAGACTATGGAAAATATTCGGAAGCATCGGAATTTCAAACTTGTCACCAACGAGGATCTATATGTGAAGCTCGTGATGAAGCCCAACTTTAAGGGTGGCCTCAGGTTCAGTAAGCACCTCCTAGGTGTAGAGATGGGCAAAACAGAGGTCAAAATGAACAAGCCTGTATACATATAGGCCAGGCCATACTAGATATGTCAAAGTTAATCATGTACGAGTTCCACTATGACTATATGCAGCCAAAATATGGTAGCAAGCTGCAGCTCTGTTACATGGACACGGACTCCTTTGTATACCACATTCGAACAGACGACCTTTACCGTGACATTGCCAACGGTGTCGAGACACGTTTTGATACGAGCGCGTATAGCAGGGAAGATAACAGGCCTCTTCCGATGGGGAAGAACAAAAAAGTCGTTGGTCTAATGAAGGACGAACTAAGTGGAAAAATTATGATGGAATTTATAACACTGAGAGCAAAACTATATGCCTACGAGAGCCTTACAAAAGAGGGTGGTAACAGGAAAGCGAAGGGCGTAAAGAGATGTGTTACGAAGAAGTCCATCACCTTTGACGATTATAGACGATGCCTGGAGGAAGGCGTTGAGAATATGCAAAAGCCAGGTGTTAAGTCAACACAGGAACCATCAAATAGACACCCAAAAGATGAAGAAATTAGCACTTAACAGGGTAGATGACAAAAGGCTCGTGCAGCAGGACCAAATTACGACGCTAGCCCGTGGTCACTACCGCCGCACCTGAGAATAAAACCATAGAAGTGTGGTGTTTGTATATCGCTGTAATTTTACCGTATGCCCTAATCGCGTTTTGTTTTTTTCATTATAGAAAATTACTAATAAAGATGTCAGAGCTTGCACAAGTATTTGACTCCGCAGAAGAATCTTTTGAACATGTCGAAAAGCCTATCGATAAACGCCAAGCCTTGAAGGATGCCCTACGCAAGGGCAAGGTCTTACCCAAAAAATGTACCGAAAGCTTTATTGACAAGGCCCCTGATAAAGCTATCGAAAAGGTACATGCCGAGTACGTTCAACGCGAGCTTCAAGAGAAGGGGGAAAAGACGGCCAAGGCGCTAACTACTCACGTGGTTAACCTGTACGCGAACATGATTGGAAATGTCGTCAACATTGACAGCGTCGATGATTTACGTAAGGATATTGAGGAAGACCCCATTATCCGAAATGCCATGACAGATCTCGGGATCCTTGTGTACTGTACAATTGGCAGGTGCTTAGCGCCTATCTAGGTTGTGGGACACACAGCGAGACATATGAACAAAAAAGAGGAGGAGGCGGAGACTAAAGAGAAAGAGCCTTGAGGATCGAGGCCTACATTGAAATTTCTTATAAGCCATAAGACTTATAACAGATGACTGAAGAACAGAGACAAGAAGAGAGAGTCATTACAAAGCCAGTAAAGCATCCAGGAAGGGTTGCGCAAGGGCACAAGTTGGCGGCACTGATGAAGAAAAGAAAGGAAGAAATGAAACAACAAGAGGGTACTGTAGAACCTGCAGTCAAATCCTCTTCTGGGGCCAGCTCCATAAGTCAGTCTACCTTTACGGGGTAAGGACACTGGCCGTATTGGCGATAGGGGTTGGAGTGTGGTACAAATTTGCAGGCAAAAATGGTGGAGAACCTCACAAGCCCGCGGCCCACCCTGAGCTTCAACAAAAGGATAAACCTCAAATTGCAATTTTTAAAATGCATTAAGTAAATGACGAGTAAAGCAACACCTCACGCAACCAACGTAACCCCTAAAGAGAAAGAAATTTTAGATATGCTCTATGAGACTGTCGTAGACCTTAGTTTCACCTTCGCCTATGCCCTCGGAGGAAAGAAATTCCTAGGAATCACGAGACCCTCTGCAAAAATGGACATAAACGACGTCCTCAAGATGACGGCGTACTTTGCGGCGGGGAGAGCTAGTCGCGAGATGGCTGTAGGCAAGGGGTGGATTCCCGCGAGTATTGTTCCAAAGCCCAAATAAATGGAGGTAGACCCCATCAGAATTGATAAAGAAATTAAAAAGACCCAGCAAGACAAAAACTACATGCTTCTTTACACTCTATTCACGTACGACATTGTACCGAGATATATTGAACTTTTAAAGACACCGATCAAGATACCCTTCTTTTACCCCGGACCCTGCCCTGTCTCGCAAGAAAAGGTGCGGCTTGCCGAGAGATATCGCAAGGTACTGCGGTACCTAGATGGTAAGCTAGCGTTTGATCCTCTACCATCATATACAAGACCACGCACTGCCCCGCCTGTAAGGGGCATCTTGTCAACAACCATGGCGGCGCGTGGAGTTGTTCCAGCTGCTTTTCCACTATCCCGAAAATACATAAGAAAAAGGGGTTTTAATAAAAATGCTAGACATTGTCCTTGAACCCCACACAGCAATCTTTACGGGCCCTACAAGTTGTGGCAAGACGCAACTTGTCCTGAATTTGTTGGAGAACGAGTATAAGCGACACTACTACAACATAGTCATACTTTGTCCTACCCTACAATGGAATACCACCTACCTTGAGAGAGCCTCGCTCTGGAAGGACGATTACGTGTTCCTGATAGACCCCAAGGATCATCTTTTTGAATGGATAAAAAAATTGTCATCGTTGCTGGCGGGCGAAGAGACGTTGTTTATGTTTATCGACGATATGATATCTGACGAGAGTCTCGACAAGCGGAGACAACCCCTGCTTGAATTAGCTATTTCAGGTAGGCATCGAAAACATAGCTTGTGGCTACTAACCCAATCGTATACTGCTATCCCGAAGAATCTTCGCAGGCAAAAGAAACAGCTCTTCCTCTGGTACACCCATGAAAGATCGGACATGAAGATGATCGATGAGGAAACTAATATGATTTCAGACTGGGATGATATAAAGGCTGAGTTGAAATAATCCAAGCATGCATGCCTATATGTAAGGCTTGAACATCCTAAGACTTGGAAAATTCTCGAGTGAAAACCTCTGGCTGAACCTTAGTATATTAAAATGTCGTCGCAACTTACCATGTTCAATGCAATACTAGAAGGAGCCATTGAGACTCTGTTTGACAAGCAAAATCAACCTCTTTTTAAACGTGCTGATCTAGGGAGGTTTTTATGGATTGCAATAATTAAAAATATGGTGATACCTTCAATGTTCCCATCTACCAGGTCCGAAATAGTAGGATGGGCCCCCTTGGTAAGGCGAAAAATCCGCATGACGTCTTCGTCACATTAGATGGAGCTCAGGGAGCGTGGTTGTATCGAAGTTAACCCGGGACGTGTTAGAAATTTTAGGCTTGGTGAACATTATACCAACCAACGTTTCCTAGAGCTTGGGGAATAGGCGACGGTTTTTTCTAAAGTGTAGGGACACTTTGGAAAATAGGCATTTTAGACCCGTTTGACTTCATGCTAAAAGCTATTGAAATATCAAAAGATGGAAGCATATGTACAAAAAAATCAATTTACAAGGGATTACAATAAGATCCATGTACCCGTACTACGCTGTTGCATCAGGGCAGCGTCAGTGACTGGTTATTGTCCTACCTGTCTGGAAAATTTTAAATATCGAGATGGACTATACTATGAAGGTTTTGAATATAAGGTTGATGCAGAGCTTTTAGACAGGTTAGCGTCAGGCGAAAAAGCATGGGGAACATTTGCAAGAAGCGAGATCGACGAAGATCTAGAGGCTAATATTCAACGTCTAGAGCTGCATATTGTTGATTTTAAAGAGAACAACTATGGTGAACTCTGTTACCAGGTCATCAAAGATAAGGAATTGAAGCTATCGGATTTAGCTAATATAGCAACAATAGGTGACATACTCAAGTTTGCCATAGAAGATAGAGGCTTAGTCGATATTGATCTGGAAAATGAACCGAATGTTATCGAAGGTATCGTCTATGGGTACCCGTTCTATACACTACATCCTTTGGATTATTTAAGGGATCCGAATGAAGATGACGAAGATGATGATGATGAACGCCTGAAGAACTATTACCAATCCTTAACATGTTGAGGAGGTACTTCGACATTCTCTGGGATCAGCATCAACTCTTCTGACACGAAGCTACGATCAGGCCCGTCTTTCAAATAGTACAGCACGCGACTTCCTGCTACAATACGATCCAATCTATACATTTTCCTACTCCAAAAGGCGAAAGTGGCGCGTCTTTTCGAGTCACCATGCTCTTCTCCTGGTTGTAGCAGATAGAGGTACAAACCATCCTCGGGTAAGGGTTTTTCCTCGGGATATTGCTCACTTTTCGCAAGTGGTACCTCCTCAAGCTTGATCGCCCTGTTAGGTTTCTTGGCAGTCATGGCAGTCTTGGTATTGTTGAGATTTTTCACGATAGTGTACAGGTGCTTGACCCATGTACTACTAGTTTCCCCAGAGACCAAATCTTGCGCATCTTGGGGCTTGAAGAGCCCTTCAGCGAGTACCTTATTGTAGGACTCGACAAAGGCCGTGAACGTATGGTGGTACTTGGTGGTAGCCCGCTTAATCTCCACCCCCTTGTCCTCTTACAATTTTTTTACATTTGACTTGAATTCAGAACCATTGTCACATTGAAAAATCTTGGGGTATCGAAGAGGTCCCGCCTTGTAAATGTCCTTGACCATGTCCGCGACTTCGCTGCCTTTTTTGGTACGTAGAGGCCTCGCTACCTTGTACCTCAAAGCCACGTCGATGCCCGTGAGAATGTACTTGTACGTATTTCCATACAGCTTGTCATGGGGCATGTACAGTAAATCAAACTGGTGCATTTCGTTGGGTGTTGTAATGGTGAAATGGGGATAATCGATACGTTTCGGGCCCTTGATATGCCGCAGCCAGAGCAGCTGACGAGACAACCAGTGAGTGACCTTCTTTTTTGATAGGCCGGCTTCTGAGGCGAGTAATTTAATGGCTTTTCGTCCAGTCCAGAGATGTTCCGGAGTGTAGTAAATTTTACTTATTTTTTCCACCTCCTTCTCGGTAACGATATGTGATGCTTTTGACATGTCTTTATTACATGTCAAAAACGTTCTACAGATACTTATAGGCAACAAAACCCAGAAGAGTTAAGGATCCAACGATGAAGGTAAGCTCGCCATCTTGTTGTTTCTTGGAGGGTGTGTAAAAATCTGACAATTTTGGAACCTTATCGTTCGATGTAATGTAATACTTGTACATGTCATCTTCCAGCTCCAGAAGGCTCTTCCCAGCCTGTATTTGCATTTCTCGTTGTTTGTTAAACCAGTCGATTTTGGTCTGTCGGTCCTTCACCCATTGTGGTTGGGCGCTCTGTAGTTTTTTCATCGCCTCATCGTGCCTTTTCCGCTCCGCCTCGCCATGCCCTGAAAGCTTATTAAACAGAAAGTTTGTACCGCTGAATGCCAACGCGTTAATCGCGGCACCTGCAACAAGAATACCGATAGTTGCCATTTATTGTTTGCTCTTCTTGCAGTCTTTGCACTGGGATCTTATCCTTAGATGTTTACAAATCTGACTGCCCTTACACTCTTTGCAATGGGATCTCCTTTTTTCATGCTTGCAGATCTGACTGCCCTTACAGTCCTTACATTCGGCCCTCCTTTTTTCATGCCGGCAGATGCTTCCACCCTTACAAGCCTTACAAGTGGACCTCACCCTTTCGTGCTTGCAGATTTGACTCCCTCCACATTCCTTACATTCGGCCTTCCTTTTTTCATGATGGCAAATCCGACTGCCCTTACACTCTTTACAATAGGCCCTCCGCTTTTCATGATGGCAAATCTGACTGCCCTTACAGTCCTTGCATTGCTTCCTCACCTTTTCATGCTTGCAAATCTCACTTCCCTTGCATTCTTTACAATAGGCCCTCCTTTTTTCATGCTGGCAGATGCTTCCACCGTTACAATCCTTACAGATGGATCTCACCTTTTCATGCTTGCAAATCTGACTCCCCTTACAGTCCTTATATTGAGACTTAACCCTTCCATGGGGGCACTTGTTTTTGACACGCCGCTGCTTCGCTTTATCCAGGCAAACTAGGCAACTTGTTGTCGTCTTTCCATTTTTCAACACCCTATATGCATCTAGGGTTAACACTTTTTTACAATTCGGGCAGCTTTTGGTTCCTTCCATATTGATTTGTATTTACACTTACGACAAATACAAATTGTGGTCACTAATACTCAACGCTGTGAAACAGTATTTATTCCGAGTGTTTGCCCCCCTTGCATTCTTTACACTGATCCCTCCTTTTTTCATGCTTGCAAACCTGACTCCCCTTGCATTCTTTGCAGCGATACTTTAATTTCTCATGAGGGCAAATCTGACTTCCTTTACACTCTTTGCACTGGGATCTCCTTTTTTCATGATGGCAGATTTGACTCCCCTTGCATTCTTTACACTGGGATCTTATCCTTAGATGTTTGCAAATCTGACTGCCCTTACAGTCTATGCAGCAAGCCCTCTGCCTCTCATGCTCGCAAATTTGACTGCCCTTACACTCTTTACAATAGGCCCTCACCTTTTCATAGTGGCAAATCTGACTGCCCTTGCATTCTTTACACTGATCCCTCCGCCTACCATGGGGGCACTTGTTTTTGACACGCCGCTGTTTCTTTTTATCCAAGCAAACTAGGCAACGTTTTGTCGTCTTTCCATTTTTCAACACCCTAAATGCATCTAGGGTTAACACGTTTTTACAATTTGAGCAGCTCTTGTTTTCCATATTGATTTGTATTTGCCTCTAAGACAAATACAAATTGTGGTCACTAATATTCCACAGAATGAAACCTAACATCCAGGATGTTTAGCTGGGCATCTTGGAGCAGGTACACATAGCAGCGGATATCCCCAGTTCCGTCGGCTTTCTTTGTCATATGGAAGGTGATCCCGTCACTCAGGCGTTGTAGGGGCCTTCATGACCCGTGAAGACTGTGGTCCGGGCTTGATCGAAAGTCGATAAACAGGGCGTAGCGTTCATTGAAGAATTGACCTATGGTCACGTTGGAGTCGTGGCTACCGAATAAATTTACGATCTGCTCCAAATGATCTTTAGGAAGCATGGCATGGGAGTAGAGCTCATTAGGCTCCCTCTCAACCGTAACGGATATCTTTTCAATTTTGGGGTTGTAGAACACCTCGTTGATGCCTGAATAAACCTTCACTTTTCCAGGGTCTACAAACAGTAGCAAAACACCTTTGAGACTTTTTGCAGGGGTATCGATCTGAAGGTTATAACTGTTATCCGCTTTTTTCATGGTAACCACCTTACTACGGAGTATTCGTTCATAGGGTAAAGCGAGACGACTATACCGGGACATCATGGCACTCGCGAGACCTTCGTGAGTGATCTTGTCAAACTCTAGCTTGATATTGGTGATCTTGTACGCGGCATCCCCTGCCTTGGCTGCCGTGCTTCCCGAAGCTGCCGTACCTCCATCCTTGATAACGTCACCACGCCAAGCGAAATGTAGGATATATTGTAGCCTGTCATACGTACCGTGCGGATAGAAGAGAAGATCCTTAGTCACCTCAAACATCTTACCTAGGGGTATACAGAAGGTGTTCCCATATGCCGCAACAATGGCCTTCTCCTCGTCGGTACCCACGTGGTCAGTGGCCTTGACCTGCAGGGCCCGGATGGTACCGTCGTTGGGATTGATACCCTCTAAAATTAGGTTATTGCCATGATCAAATTTGGGTAGCCAGAGATCCCGGTAGACTGCGAGCGTGGAATAGTCATTGATATTTTGCACCTCGTTACCATTCAAAGTGATACGTAGGTCTTGCACCAACGCCTTGCCAATATTCGAGACGATGGTGCGTTTTGTATTGGTACCAGTCACTTCCAGGTCAAATAGGAGTTTGATGGACCCTGGAAAAATAACCTCGTCCTGTCGCATGTTGGGAATATCCACGTACAAGTCCTCATTTTGATTAATCGTGGAGGGTATGTTACTGATCTGAACACGTTGCCGCCTTCCTTTGATACCAAAAAGTTGTTTCGTTTCCGTGTAGGGGTCCAATGTAGTTCCGCATGCACTCATTTATTTATAAGGGGGATTTTTAAAATAAAAGATATGACAACTAACCCAGTATTTACGCATGAGGATGATCTTGAGGATGAGGGTGGGACAGATGATAAACCTGAGGATACTACGCCATCAACGCCAGGGCCCTCAGTGCCACGGCCAGGAGAACAACAGGGTGCTCCGGGGGCTAAACTTTCGGAGGGGATGAGAAAAATACTAAAATCAAAGGTCAACGATCTGTACGAGCATATTAGTAAGGATTTGAACATGGCATCATCTGCGAAATTTTACAACGATTTTAGGATGGAAGAAGGAAATCAACTTATTGTTAAAGAAATTGTGATAGGGAATAAAAAATTCAAAGAAAAAATGCTTACGAATCAGGATGGTACATTAAAAGCCGGGATACGAGGGATGTTAGGCCTGAATCGTCTGCAAGCCTTAGGGTTTCCCAACTATGCTACACCCAATAAAGGTAGTAAGGTAAGGGGCCAGACACTCCTGCAAATGTTCGACCACCTCGATGAGAAGCTCGGGGAGAAGAGTGATGATATTGAGATGATGCCCTTACTCGAGAATGTCCTGGACGAAACGGAAAGACTTATCGAAGATACTTCGTTTGGTGGTGATGATCAAGGTATCACTGAACGTGAAAGAAGAGGGCTTAACCTCGAACTTCAGACAGTAAGGGGTAACTTGCAAAACTTGAAAAGTAAGATGATTTTATGCGACAGCGAGATTGGTAAGGCTGAGGCCAAGGTGAAACAACTCGAGGCACAGAAAGCCGGGGCAACCGAGGGACAAAGGGCTAACCTCGAGAGGGATATCGCTAAGCTTGAGGAAGAGATTGAAAATCTCCACGATAAGGCAGAGGCCACGCGAGAAGCACACGGCCTATTATCCTCAGGCATCCACAGCCAGCTAAAGGCCATCAAGGAAACCCTGATGAAAATCGCTGGGGATGACACATCCCTACTTGAAAAGCTTAAAATCTTGTTCAAGGAGCAGGGTCTGACCATAGCGAGTATCATATCCGCGGTGGGCCTACTGATTTCCACCATTGTACTCGCGGTTACAGGGGGAAGTGCCGCAACGGGTGCAGGAAAAGGGTTTGTAGAGAAGCAGTTGGAAAGATTGCGAAAATTCCTAAAATACCTAGCAGGTAAGGCAGGTGCTGCATTACCTGGTATTATTGGTACGGTTGTCTCGTTCTTTTTGAGGGTAGCAGCAAAGATTATCGAATATGCAGCCAAGCACTTGTACATGGCAATCGCGGCTGCCGTTGGGTTTGTTGTTGTCTATGTTGGAAAGGGAAAAAAAGTCTAATTTGTTGATGAAACACATTAGACCTTACTTTAGCCATATGTACACAATGATGAGCCCTACCCCAGCCGTGATCAATGCTGCTTTGGTATCCTCATGTTGATCGGGGTTTTTCGTCTTACCATGGGCCCCCTTGAACCCTACTATTTGTCCCGACTCGCGCATATGTTTTTCCACTTGTGGGGCTTCCCTGTGTTCAGGAGGTGGTGGTGCTTTGATAGCTGCCGCATGCTTGATGGCCCGCTCCATATGCTTAGGGGGCGGCATGGCATGCCGGGCATGTTTGATAGCCTGCTCCGTATGCTTAGGGGGTGCGGCCGCCGCATGCTTGATAGCCCTCTCCATATGCTTCGCAATAGGAGGCTTGTTATTCACGTCAACTTGGACCCCAACGCTTACATGGGCAGGTGCGATCAAGATGTTGTTATTGTACCCCTCAATTTTACCTATACGCAGGTTCATATAAGAGGGCAACATGTACACGCTGGGTATGACGGCAAAATTAACCGGAGTTCGGGAATATTGGAGCACTTTTTGAAATTGACTTATGTCATGCCCTACATTTTCTTCCCGTAGCACCATACTTTCAAATTTTTGTAACAAAATTTGGCTGGCTGTGTAGTTATCTGCACCAGAACCGAGTAGGGATGCCTTGGCCCCCGCCTGCGACCCCAGTAACAAGACATAGACGCGGATGCTTTCGCTTAGCTTGGTAAGACCTTCCGACGTTAGGCCTTGACTTGCCGGCATGATGAATTTTGCATAGTCGCCATCAACCTGTGGCCACCCTGAGCCGTTGGTTAGTGAGGCACCTACTGCTTTGAATTTGTACAGACTATTGGGATCTGCACCGTACTCACGACACACTTGCGCGTATCCAGAGGTTGAGTAGGGAATTTTGTACTGGGAAAAACCGTCGTCATAAGGCATGGGTACCTTCATTCTGGCCAGAATGCGACTGATGTGGTAATACATGTGAAATTTAGAGATTGAGTTGACGAGTGGTACGGAGCCCGTCATGTGCTTAACGGAGATGCCTAATGCAGTGGTTGCGCAATGGTTGGCAAAGTTAACCTGGATATTTCAATAGTCCAAGGCCTGTCCTATCCGACCCACTCTGACAGGGTCATTCAGCAAAATTGTTGGTATTTTGATAGCATACTTGGTAAACTCGGGGAGGACCACAGAAATGTGTGATTCCGTAGACACATATAAGTCCTGGTGTTCCAAGTTTGTTACACCAAGGGGCCATTCTCCCCTGTTGGACTTGTACCTTGCCTTGGGGTTGTACGAATACATGTTCATTCTTTTCTTTAAGAAGAAAAGGATGAAGCAACTCTACATTACCGATATTGCAAAGCCCACACTATTTGAGGATTACCTAGGACAGGACACGAGAATTGCCTTAAAATCGATAAGTATCCGGCCCGTGTGGCTGAACCTTTACAGCGACAATGAATTCGTCATTCGTAAGGCAGGGCCTGATCAGAGGGAAATTAGACTTGAGATCTTGAACGGCCTGTATAGGATCGAGGACTTAGCGAGTATCGTCAACAGTCAGGCAGAGGACAAAATTAAGCTGTTTGTCTTGAAAAATGGACTCTGCAGGCTCCGTGTCAGTGCCGGGTATACGGTGGTGATTCATCGACAACTGCAAGAGCTCTTGGGTCTATCCTATGATCCTGCCAAAAAATATTACACAAAGGGCGACTATGATGCATACTACAATACCGACGTCTATATTAGGCTACGACTTGTTTGCCCTCAGCTGGATGAATGTGATGCCCTGCTGAACGGTAAAAAGTCTAAAATTCTCGCCTTGCTTCCCACCAAGGAGCTAAACGCTTGGGGGATATGCTGACCTGGAGTTTTGATACGCCAATTTACATGCCTTTGAAGGGTTCTACGGATCGCCTCGAGGTCATGTTGACGGATGAATTTCACCACGACAAAAATGTTTCTTTCACTGGAATTACAATGCATTTGCTCATAGAATAAATGGCTGATATAACCAAATTGTATCCGGATTTAAATGTACCAAGTGCGCCTGTGGACGATACTATGCAGGATGAAAGTCAAAAATATAGACTTGATAAGATTGGAGAGATTGAAAAATATCTACGGAGTGAAAATAAGGAACGGGACAGACTCTCAAAGAAGTTCAAGATGCACGGGACCTGGGTCCGATTCTGCGATCATGGATTGCTGAGCATTAGTATTATCACCTCGGGTGTCGGAATTGGGGCGTTAGCCTCGGGCCTTGGTGTCCCACTCTGCATTGCTAGGGGAGGCATTACGATTGCCGTAGGGGTCGGGCAAGCTGGCTTGAGAAACGCTGGAAAAAGGCTGGGTGTCAAATCGAAGAAGCACGAGAATATAAGACTGCTCGCGGAATCGAAGCTGAATTCCATCGTTGACCTTATCTCAAAAGCGGTAGAAAATGGGGTTATCAGCGACTAAGAGTTCAGTCTCATTATGCAAGAGAAGCAAAAGTATATGCTATTGAAGGAACAGATGCGGCAACGCTTCAAACGGATCGTTGACTCTATCAACGAACGAGAGCGTGCCCAACTAGTTGCGAAGGGGAGACAGGAGGGCAGGGATGACGTCTTAAAAAAACTTCAATCTGTACAGTATGCCAGCGATATCTAGATTCTCCACCTGTTTACAAACCCTAATTTTGTATGTTTTGTAACCCTTGTAGGGTTATAAAACATTTTAGTCATCACTTAGTAGCCATTCGACTTTAAAGTCTTTGTACCTACATTCCACAACTTGCACCTGTGGGTAGTAGTTTTTGCCCTGCATATACACGGATGATATAGCCAGGATGGCACTGACTTGGCAGGGGTCATCATAGGGTACTCGCATACCATGAAATTTGGTTGTTATCGCGTCCTTGTAGTATTTGAGTTTCGCGTTGATGTAACGTTCTTTTTTGACTGGCTCCGTCGTCAATTTTTGAGATATTAGCTCTTCGATCTTGTTCCAAACTTGACGATATTTTTCGACCCAGTCGGGGTACTCTTCGAAATCAAGACTCATCGCTGGCACGGCACTGGCATTGTACCGGGTGACTCCATTCGGGGACCAGATTTCAGGCGTCTTTACCCTCAGGGCTACTATGAGGTCTTGCGTATGATACCCCACGATATACCGTTGATCATTGCCCTTGTTGGAAGGAATGGGGTCTGACACTGTTAGGTAATCTACGTTAATGTCATTGATATCTGTAAAAGTACACGCAAAGTTGTAGAAAGAACGAGGTTTCACAATTTCATTCTCAAATTTCAGCATCTTTTATTGAATTTTAAACAAGGCCCGAGGATTGCTTCTCCTCGCACATACACAACTACCCCCGTTATACGTGATGTATTCCTGGTAGCAGTACCAGCACAGCATCCTAACCCTTATCATAAGCCTTCGTCCACAGCTACACCTGTCATACTCGTCAAGCACACGTTCGCAGTCATTACAGTATTGTTCCATTTATTTAAGATAACCTGAGGATATACTAGCTATTCTAGGGCATCAATACGATCCTCCAAATCCTTAATAGCTTGTTCATTATCCCTTTCCTTTGACGATTCTTGTACCAAGGCCAACGCCATTAGTGGGAGAGACAGACCAATACCAGATATAAAGATCATGACTACCGCGGTTTCAAATACTTCAAATTTTGATTGAGTGATGCACATTTATTATACTATTTTTTTTTTATTTTTTTTTTTTTATCTTACAACAGGGCTGTCAGATAACCTTAGTTCAAATCAATGCCAGGAATTCCTTTTGCGTCAAGTCGCCCCCAAATCTTCCGAGGAGTCTCCAGTCTGGGGCAGGTTTTCCTTTGTAGCGCCTTTTCAACAGCCACAGCGACATTTCGTACGCACTATCATACACCTTTCGCTCCTCCACATAAGCCAAGCAGCACGCATTTCCACAAAAGTAGCCCTCGTACACGTACTCGCCACTATCACCCATATGAGCAGCTAGATTTTTGATATGAAAAAAGCCAGATTTCATCGTATGTTTTGTACTCACTTGTGGAGGATTGTATCTCATAGGGCACCTGGCGCCTATTTTATCGCACAGTTCTACAGAACACCAGTAACAGAGTACCATTTTATTATAACTAATCCAACAAGGTCCGATGATTTCTAAGCAAGTTTGTCATGTGTTACTGCACATGCGTTGATTTTTGATGACGTCAGCAGTGTGCGGGGGGAATTTACCTTGATGTGCGCTAGAACTATTTTTACTCATTTGCAGCATTCTTTGATATGCATCAATAAACATAGCATCATAGGGACTTACCTTGATATGCATGACTGGGCACAGTATGGTAAGTACTTGTGTTGGATGATCAGGGATTTGTTGTGTTTGACCGTGCGCGTGTGCCTGTGTGCGCCTAAGAACTTGATGTGCGTGCGCTTGATGTGCGTTGCGCCAGAACATACATTTCCCTATCTCTAGGCCTTACACACTATTTGCCGCATCATAAAGTCGTGCGTTCAGAGAAACAAACAACTAAGGTGCGCATTGTGTTTTATGCTTTTTCAAATTCAAATGGACCCAGCTTAAACGACTGTCTTCTGAAAGAACCTCAATTAACTCCACTTCTGTTCGACATTTTAATTCGTTTTCGATATTTTACAGTAGCCCTAACAGCAGATTTTACAAATTGGTATCGCGGAAGAAGATCGTGATTTACTTCGATTTCTGTGGTTTGATGACATCCTAAAAGACGAGCCTGTAATAGTCCGCAATCGTTTCGCGAGAGTTGTGTTCGGCGTAAATTCTTCTCCCTTCTTGTTAAATGGAACAATTAGGAAACATAACGATCTTTTTAAAACCGCTGACCCAGCTTACGTGCTAAAAGTTATTCAATCATTTTTTGTCGATGATTTTTCCGGTGGCGAAATTTCTACAGAAAAAGCTTTCGAACTTCACAAAAAGTTAAAATTGAGATTTTTAGAAGGACATTTCCCGCTTCGAAAATGGAGAACCAATGATAAAGTATTGAGAAAAATCATAACGGAGTTAGAAAATATTGAACAACCGAAACCTAAAAAAACTCTGGGCGTTATGTGGGATGAATTCGACGATACTTTGAGCTATGACTTACGAGAAATAATTGAGCATGCTAACAACTTAACGCCTACTAAGAGAAACATTCTTTCAATTCTTTCATCATTTTATGATCCGCTTGGCTATATTCAACCACTTATTATCACACTGAAAATATTTTTTCAAGATATTTGTAAACTCCAACTAAATTGGGATAATAACTTGCCGGACGAATTCAAACGAAAATGGTCTGAAATAATCAACGACTTAAGTTCTATGAGAACAATACATTTTGATCGACAATATTTTCGAGACAACAACGAGCATATCAAACATTTTGGACTGCCGGATTTAGCGACGCAAGTTTACAAGCGTACGGTGCCGTTGTTTATCTAGTCGACGAAACATACAGCGGAACACGGTTCGCAAGCTTCATTTCCTCCAAATCACGCGTGTCCCCCATGCAGCCTCACACCATTTCGCGCACCGAACTCCTGGGAAATCTTTTACTGGTTCGATTAATGAGTTCAGTAAAACACGCCATCTCTGCCGTGATTGAAATCTCGAGCGAACATTATTACACTGATAGTCAAATTTGTTAGCGTGGATTAGAGCAACTAAAAAGGAATTTAAAACCTTTGTTCATAATTGAATTGTCGAAATTCGCCAAAAAAGCATTGTAGAAAATTGGCATTACGTGCCTACCAATCTCAACCCTGCTGATCTCATTACCAGCGGTCTATGAAACCTGTCTCACCAATTACCGGAGACCTCTGGAAATCAGGACCGACCTTTTTGCGCGATAACAACCATGTATTCAACGATGAACTTTTTGATCTAGACGATAACTGTGAAAGTAAGTAACAGAAAAGACTTGTAGTCACCGCAGCTTCTCTCATTAAAATCTTAGATTTTTTCGATATCCGCAAATTCAGCAGTGCTAAAAAAGCAATTAGAGTTTTAGAATGGACTTTACGTTTTGTGAACAATCTCAAATCGAAACGGTTCACCACACTTTCTGAATTTTCTTCGACACTCCAAGTTTCCGAAATTTCGCGGTCGGAGGTGTTGTTAATAAAAGACAAGAAGCCCAGGGGCTTGAAGATTTCCGCCATTAGCCTAAAAGATTTTAAAATTTGAAGTAGACCTTGAAAACGGAGAATTATGGGGTAAACAAATCATTGAGTATTCTCAATTATTATTGTAACTAACCTGCAATGTTAAAATACAACTCAATAAATAAAATATAAAATTCATGAATAATTAATTAGTTCTGCTGAATATAGCTTTAGTCTACGTGCTTGCAAAATTGTACAGAAGGAAATGACGTAATTATTAAAGGGAAAGGTTAATAACATCAAAGATGGCGCATTATAAGACGATCTTCATTATGCTACACTGCACGAGCTTTAACTTTCGATAGCATATAAACTTTAAAATAAAATATTTTTCATTAGATAATAAAACAATTTGTTGCACTGTTAGGATTCTTATTGGCTTAAAACACATTTTAGCCTCGTTCTCAGAAATAAATCTTTAGCCTGGATAAGTTTCAAGCGTCCAGCCTAGCTGCGCTGTCTCTATCTATCTCTCTATCTCCCTATCTCTCTATCTCTCTATCTATCTCCTCAGGCGATTTTAAAGATTCCGCCTTCGCTGGCGGAAATCAAAAACCAAAAAGACTTGATTGGTGAGAAAAATTTCGAGCACATAAAGTAACAACTAAATGGCAGTCAAGACGAAAACGGAATTTATCGGTGTTACGGTCGTTTAAAAAACGCTCCTATCGAATTTGATACAAAGTATCCAATTCTCCTTAGTAAAAAGAACATGCTAACCGAACTTATTGTACGCAATTTACACTGTAAACTGAAACATGCATGGACGAAAGACACTCTAACGGAATTACGGCAACGATTTTGGATTTGTGGTGGACGAGACTTCGTACGAAAAATGATACTTCGATGTCAAACGTGCCGCAAGCATGGTGAAAAATGTTACAACTATCCAAATCCACCGCCACTCACCGCTCTAAGATTAAATGATTTGAAACCTTTTGCTGTTTTTGGTGTTGACCTTTGTGGGCCTTTGTTTGCTAGAAGTGTATTCTGTGGTTGTGAAGAAATGTGGAAGTGTTGGGTAGTTTTGTACACGTGTGCTGCATCTAGGGGTGTCTTAGATTTGGTTCCAAGTACTAGTTGTAGGGCGTTCATTCGTAGTTTTAAGAGGTTTATGTCGAGACGAATTTTACGGCAGACGAAACAAAAAATTATGCCAGTATGCTGAACGTGAATTTGGCATTTTAATGTCC
Source organism: Hydractinia echinata (assembly GCA_030067915.1). Taxonomy (NCBI): domain Eukaryota; kingdom Metazoa; phylum Cnidaria; class Hydrozoa; order Anthoathecata; family Hydractiniidae; genus Hydractinia; species Hydractinia echinata. The sequence goes on along the minus strand of JASGCC010000076.1, from coordinate 1,377,011 downwards.
AATTGGCACCGTGGTATGGTGGATTCTTTGAGCGGTTGGTGCGAACAGTTAAGTATTATTTAAAGAGACAATTGGGAAATGTCAGACTGACTTATGAGGAATTGCAAACACTTTTAATCGAAATCGAACAAATAATCAACAACCGGCCAGTCACATATGTATATCCTGACGAACTTGAGAAATGTATAACGCCGAACCACCTATTATTCGCACGTCGACTTGAAATAAAATCGACGAATCGACAAGAAACGCTCACTATCAAAAAAGATGAGTTAAAAAATCACCACCAAAAGCTGACTCAAATTCTCGAACACTTTTGGAATCGATGGCGTCACGAATATCTAACGGAATTGAGAGACCACCAAAAGATGAGAAAGGAACGATCATCAGCGAAGCAAAAAATCACTGTCGCAGACATTGTGATAATACACGACGAAAAATTGCCGAGACAATTATGGAAAATAGGAAAAATCGTTTCGTTAATACATAGTAAGGACAATAGGGTAAGAGGAGCTAATGTAAGGACCCCCAATTCCACTATTCTAAAGAGGCCTCTGAATAAGCTGTACCCTGTTGAGTTTGTTAGATCTAACATTGGTACTAATGATACACACAGTCCTCTAGAAGAATTTAGTGTAGGTGACGGAGAAAACGCAGCAAGCGAAATTCACGACAAAGACGATGCAAGCGAATTGGACGAACAAGACGACAAAGTAACAGACGAGATGGAAGAAGAACAAGAAGAAGTGCAAATCGAACTTGACTACAGGAATGATGGCAGAGAACGTCGTGTAGCAGCTGAAACAGCAATGATCAGAATGAAGTACTTGTAAATTTGTTGGACACTCTGTATATAGACGTGATGGATTTTTTTATTGATTTGTTTTAAATATTAGGTGCCCCAAAATATTGCGGGGGAGTGTTTTGTTTATTAAGGTAGTTTTAACACATATCTTTTAATTATGTTATTTCAGATTATGACTTTTTATACACCACATTTTTTATTTTTACGCACTGTACAGTTTGCACGAAGAATTCTACGGAATAATAGCTACGAGTTTTACCTACACTTATTTTCTATTCTACACGTATTTTCAGCTAGCTTTGCCAAGAAGGTTACGGAATGTTACCACTAATTATTTATAAATTGACTGAAAAAAATTTTTAACCAGTTGCCAATACAATAAAAAACTGTGTGTTATGCACATAAATGCACTTGGAAATCTAAACAATAGGATTTTGCGATCCTTTTTTGTAAACTTATTTAATTCACATCACCCTTTAAATTGTGGACATTAAAAATGTCACTTTTCTGGGAGGAAAAAAAACAGTGCGAAACATTAATCGTTAGTTGATTGAAGAAAAAATCTCTCATTCCCACTTGGTACAGCGATGAAAGGTGCCGCTTAGCTTATTTATGTTGTAGAAATCAGCATGTTTTGTGAAGTCCCATGAGGAAGAATAAAATTACATCTCATTATCTCATGGAAAATCAGTATATTAATTTTAAGTTAAAAATTGCAGACTTACACTAGGATGACGAATAACGTGCAACGGTTTTACAGAAAAAAACACTATTCTATGTCATTTCGTTAACCGTGACTAGACTTACTTGCTTCTGCAGCGTATCTGCTCTCTTTTGATAAAGAAAACTTTTGTGGTGTTGCTTCGCGGAACTAGAGATGTTACGCCAAAATTGTTTGTATCAGCTCATTAGGCCAAGACTGCGGCTATTACTGGCCTTATAATGGCTAGCCGTATAATAAAGGGAATGTCTGATATCGCACGAGTATTCGACACAGCTTCTGCAGAAACCTATGAGCAGATAGAGAAACCCATCGATAAACGCCAAGCCTTACGTCGAGATATCGAAGAAGACCCTATAATGCGAGACTCTATGACAGATCTCGGGATCCTTGTGTACTGTACCATTGGGAGGTGTTTGACGCCTATCTTGGTAGCAGGACACACGGCCCGGCATATGGGTAAAAAGAAACAGGAGGAGGAGGAGACTAAGGAAGAGCCTTAAGGACATTGAAACTTCTTATAAGTCCTAGATGGCTTATAACAAATGAGTGAGGAGTCTACTAACCAAGTCATAACCAAGAAGAATTAATTTAATATTGACAGGGAAATTAGAGGGTTTTCTCAACAGGATGAGAATTACCTACTTCTTTACACTCTACTCACATACGATATTATATCCCGGTACGCTGAACTCATCAGGGCACCACCCGGGAGCCAGGAAAAGGCACTGCTCGTCAAGAGGTACCGCAAGGTATTGCGGTATCTACAAGGTAAATTAACATATTCTCCACTACCCCTCGAATATAAGACCAAAAATACCAAGTTCTGCCCTGCCTGCCGGGGGTCCTTGGTGAACAATCACGGTGGTGTGTTGATTTGTTCGACATGTGCCGCGATATGCCCCAAGATTCACGATAGGAAGTGGTCGAACTATTAATAAATGTTGGACGTTGTGAAGGACTCCCACACGGCAATCTTCACAGGACCCACCAGCTGCGGAAAAACACAACGTGTCCTGAGCCTACTGGAAAATGAGTATAGGGGACACTATCACAATATTGCGATACTGTGCTCGACTATACGGTGGAATACCACATACCTTGAGAGGGCTTTGCTCTGGAAGGATGATTACGTGTTTCTAATAGACCCTGGGAATGAGCTGTTTGAATGGATGGCGAAATTGTCCTCATTGCTGGCAGGCGAGGAGACGTTGTTTGTGGTTGACGATATGATATCTGACGAGAGCCTTGATAAAAAACGTCAACCCCTGCTTGAGTTAGCTATTTCAGGTAGGCACCGCAAGCACAGCTTGTGGCTCCTAACGCAGTCATATACTGCTTTACCCAAAAATTTTAGGAGGCAGAAAAAAGCCTTGTTTTTGTGGTATCCTCATGAACGCTCGGACATGAAGATGATCGATGAGGAAACCAACATGATATCGGACTGGGATGATATCAAGGCTGAGTTGAAAAAATCCAAGCATGCATGCCTGTATGTGAGGCTGAAACATCCTAGGGCTTGGAGGATTCTCGAATGAAATCCTCTGGCTTGCGTTGATATATTAGAAAGATGTCGTCGCAAGTTAAGTTCAACGCAGGAGCCATCGAGACACTGTCCAGCAATCAAAATCAACCTATGTTCAAACGTGCTAATATTGGCCGTTTTTTGGGTATTGCTGATATAAGGAGCAATTTTCAATATGTTGAGGGAACTATAACAAGGCAAGAAATTGTGGGGTTGAAGGGGGAGGGTGCCACCCTCCCCTTTGGAAGAGGGAAATATCTGCATGATGTATTTGTCACGCTGGACGCCGCATTAGAGAGCCTAAGGCTATAGGGCTAATCAAATGGCTTGCCCGGGCAGGTGTGAAAAAACTACAATACGAGCTTGAGAAGCAGCGCCAAGCCCTCGAGGACAGAGATATTGCCGTCGCTATACTCGAGGATGATCTTGACGATAGAGATAGTCAGCTCATGGTACTCGGGGACGAACTTGAGGTACAGGCCCAGGAAAATGCTAGGCTTAAAGAAAGACATGTTCCACACCGATATCAATATGATACCGTGCTATGTGTGGTTGATAAAAACGATCCCCACGAGCAGGGAAAAAAAGGCATACATAAACACTACATGATCCGATGCCAGCGTAAGCAACTCAGCAGAAGAATAAGCACGCTAAGGGCGATGTCCCCCGAGATGACTGTGATTTTAGGTTTCGGGGGGGGGTGGGGGGGTTTCTACGAAGGATTTGAGGATCCTGATGACGAAGAGCTTTTGAATAGGGTAGCGACAGGGGAAAAAGCATGGGCAACATTTGCAAGAAGCGATAGCGACGATGATTTAGAGGATAATATTGAACGCCTGGGGCTCTATATTGCTGATGTTAAAAGGAACAAGTATGGTGCATTCTGTTACGAGGTCATCAAAGATGAGGGGTTGAAGTTGTCGGATTTGGCTGACTTGACAAGAATAGGCGATATACTCAACTTTCCGATACCAGATCTTGATATTGAACCTGATGTTATCAAAGGTATCGTATATGGATACCCGTTCTATACCGAGCCTCCTTTATTGTATGTAAGAGATCCGAGTAAAGACTTGGAGGATGAACCCTTAGAGGTACTCCTGAAATTACTCTTTACCAATCCTTCACACCCTCCGGAGGTACCTGAACATCTTCAGGAATAAGCATCAACTCCTCTGACACAAAACTACGATCGGGGCCGCCCTTCAAATAGTACAGCACGCGACTACCTGCTACTATTTTGTCCAACCTGTAAGTATGTTTGCTGTAAAAGGCGTCAGTTGCGCGTCTTTTAGAGTCACCATGCTCTTCGCCTGGTTGTAACAGATAAAGGTACAAACCATCCTCAGGTAAGGGCTTTTCCTCGGGATATTGCTGACTTTTTGCAAGCGGTACATCATCGAGCTTAATCGCCCTGTTAGGTTTCATATCAATCATGGCAGTCTTGGTATTATGGAGATTTTTCATGATGGTGTATAAGTGCTTGACCCAAATGGTACTGGGCTCCCCATAGACTAGCTCTTGCGCATCTTGAGGTTTGAAGAGTCTCTCAGCCAGTACGTTGTTGTACGACTCTACAACGGCCGTAAATTTATGGTGGTATTTGGTGGTGACCCTCTTAATTTCAACCCCCTTGCCTTCTAGTAGTTTCGTTACATTTGACTTGAACTCACTACCGTTATCACACTGGAAGGTTTTAGGATAGTGCAAAGGTCCCGCTTTGTAAATATCTTTGATCATCCCTGCAACCTCACTAGCCTTTTTGGTACGTAGGGGCCTAGCTACTTTGTACCTTGAGGCCTCGTCAATGCCTGTCAGTATGTACTTGTAGGTGTGTCCATACAACTTGTCGTGGGGCATGTACAACAGATCGAACTGGTGCATTTCATTGGGTGTTGTAATGGTGAAATGAGGGTAGTCAATACGCTTCGGGCCCTTGATATGCCGGAGCCAGAGCAGCTACCTGGATAGCCAGTGGGTAACCTTCTTTTTTGATAGGCCGCTCTCCTTCGCGAGCAATTTGATAGCCTTGCGTCCAGTCCACACATGTTCCGGGGTGTAGTATATATTGCTTAGCTTTTCCGCCTCCTCATCGGTAATACTATGTGATGCTTTTGACATGTTTATTATACATGTCAAAAAACGTTTTACATATACTTATATGCTACAAACCCTAGCAGAGATAGGGATCCAATAATGAAAGTCAATTCCCCATCCTGTTGGTGCTTCGAGGGTATGTAATAGTCAGCCAATATCGGGGCCTTCTCGTTTGAAGCAATGTAGTATTTATACATGTCGTCATCCAATTCACGAAGGCTCTTACCGGCCTTTAATTGCAATTCCCGTTGTTCAGCGAACCAATCCAATTTAACCTGTCGGTCTTGTACCCACTTTGCTTGGGCTGCTTGTGGTTGTTCCATGGCCTTATCGTGTCTTTTCCGCTCGGCCTCGCCGTGTCCTGCAAGTTTACTGACTAGAAAGTTGGTCCCAGTGAATGCAAGGGCGTTTATTGCAGCGCCTGCTACGATAACAGCTATTGTCGCCATTTATTGTTTGCCCTTCTTGCATTCCTTGCAGCGATGCCTCAATTTCTCATGAGGGCAAAACTGACTGCCCTTGCAGTCTTTGCAGCAAGCCCTCTGTTTTTCATTCTCGCAAATCTGACTGCCTTTACAGTCCCTTCAATAGGCCCTCCTTTTTTCATGCTGGCATATATCTCTACCGCCGCATTCTTTACACTGGGATCTCCGCTTTTGATGGGGGCATTTGTTACGTTCCCTTATGGCCTTCTTTTTATCCAGGCAAACTGGGCAACTTGTTGTCGTCTTTCCATTTTTCAACACCCTAAATTAATCTAGGGACAACACGTTTTTACATTTTGGGCAGCTCTTGGTTCCCTCCAGGTGCTTACTCTTCTTGGTTCCCTCCAAGTGCTTACTCTTATTTGTTTCCTCCAAGTGCTTACTCTTCTTGGCTTCCTCCAGGTGCTTACCCTTCTTGCATTCCTTGCAGTGATGCCTCAATTTCTCATGCTTACAAATCTGACTTCCCTTACATTCCTTGCAGCGATACTTTAATTTCCCATGGGGGCAAATCTGGCTCCCGCCACACTCTTTGCACTGGGCTCTTACCCTTTGATGGAGGCCAATCCCACCCCCACCACAGTCCTTGCATATTGATCTCCGCCTACCATGTGGGCACTTTGTACGTTCCCGCGACGCCCTCTTAATATCGAGGCATTTGATGCACATTTTTGTCAATTGACCCTTTCCCTTGATCCTAAAATTGTCCAAAGAAAGATAGTATTTACATTTTTGGCAGCTCTTGGTTCCTTCCATATTGATTTGTATTTGCCTCTGGGGACAAATACAAATTATGGTCACTAATACTCCACAGAATGATAACGGCCGCCTAGGATGTTTAGCTGAGCATCTTGAAGCAGGTACACATAGCAGCGGATGTCCCCAGTTCCGTCGGCTTTCTTGGTCATGTGTAACGTGATGCCGTCACTAAGCCTCTGTAGGGGCCTTCCGGAACCATGTAGGGTATGGTCGGGAGATGCTCTGAAATCGATAAACAACGCATACCGTTCATTGAAGAATTGCCCAATGGTCACATTCGAGTCGTGACTACCAAAGAGGTTGACAATCTGCTCTATGTGGTCCTTGGGAAGCATGGCATGGCTATACAGTTCGTTAGGTTCACCCTCAACGGTGACGCTGATCTTTTCAATTTTTGGATTGTAAAAGACCTCGTTGATACCAGCGTAAGCCTTCACTTTCCCAGGATCTACAAAGAGTAGCAACACACCCTTCAGGGACTTGGCAGGAGTGTCTATTTGAAGGTTGTAACTGGTATCGGCCTTTTTCATAGTCACCACCTTGCTTCTTAGGCCTTCATGGCTCACTTTGTCAAACTCTAGCTTGATATTGGTAATCTTGTACGCAGCATCCGCCGCCTTCGCCGTTGCCCCAGACCCCGTACCCCCATCTTTGATGACGTCGCTGTGCTGTGCGAAATGCAGGACGAATTGTAGTCGGTCACGTAGACCCGCCGGATAAAATGGCAGGTCCATGGTTAATTCAAATATCTTTCCGAGTGGTATAGAGAAGGTATTCCCATACGCCGCAACAACAGCCTTCTCCTCGTCGGTACCTGCATGGTCAGTGGCCTTGACCTGCAGGGCCCGGATGGTCCCGTCGTTGGGGTTAATACCCTCCAAAGTGAGATTGTTGTCCCTGTCAAATTTAGGTAGCCAGAGATCCCGGTAGACTGCGAAGGTGTTGAAATCAGATATATTTTGAACCTCGTTGACGTTCAAAGTAATGCGTAGGTCCCACACCAGGCTTTTGCCGATATTCGACACGATGGTGCGTTTTGTATTGGTAGCCGTCACTTCCAAATCAAATAGGAGTTTGATGGACCCTGGAAATATAGCCTCGTCCTGTCGCATGTTGGGATATCCACGCACAAGTCCTCATTTTGATTAATAGTTGAAGGTATGTTAGATATCTGAACACGTTGTTTTCGTCCCTTGATACCGAAGAGTTGTTTCGTCTCTGCGTAAGGGTCTAGCGTCGTTCCAAATACGTTACTCATTTTATTATATAAGGGAAATCTTTAAATAAATGCCAACTAATCCAGTATTTGTACCTGATATTGATATTGATGATGAGGGCGGGAGGGATGATAAGCCCGAAGCTCCCCCATCAACGCCAAAACCTCCATCAACGGCAGGGCCTTCAACAGAACAACAGGGTGTCCCGGGGCTGGCCTTTCACAGCAGAGGCAAAAACTGCTAAAATTAAAGGTCGACGAGCTCTACGAATGTTTTGAGGAGAGGTTGGGGAAACCTATTGCGACACCTTACGATGAGTTAAGGATTGAGGGGAAACATCTTTTTTTCAACGATATACACCTTACAGCATTAATTACAAAGGATAGGGGTGGGTTGCGGGCTGTCGGGGAGATCCCGTGCGAGCCCTGGATTTTCCCGACTATGTAACTACACCCAACAGGGGTAAGGCAGCGGCCCAGGCACTTGGGCAAAAGGTTGATGACATTGTGAGGAAGGATCTGGCTGATGATATCATTTCGATGGAATCGATAGAGGAATTTGTAGATGCCACGGAAGGCTTTATGGAAGAAACTTCATTTGGTGGTACTGATGAAGTATTCACTGAGCGTGAAAGAAGGGGGCTTAACCTCGAACTTCAAAACCTAAGGGGTAACCTGAAAAGCTTAGCAAGCAAGATAATTTCGTATGATAGCGATATTGACAAGGCAAAGGCTAAGGTGAAAGAACTTGAGAAGAAGACGGCCGGGGTAACCGAGGGACAAAAGGCTAACATTGATATAGAAATAGTAAAGCTTGAGGAAAAAATTGAAAAATTGAATGATAAAAAAAAGGCCACGCAGAATGCACATGGTTTACTTTCCTCCCAAATTTACAGCCAGCTGGGGACCATCAAGGAAACGTTGATGAAAATTGCCGGAGATGACACGTCCCTGCTTGAAAAGCTAAAGATCCTCTTCAAAGAGCATGGTATAACCATAGCGAGTATAGTCTCTGCCATTGGTCTACTGATAAGCACCATCGTACTTGCAGCTACAGGAGGAGGTGCCGCTGGAGGTGCCGCTGGAGGTGCCGCTGAAGGTGCCGCTGAAGGTGCCGCTGAAGGTGCCGCTGGAGGTGCCGCTGGGGGCGCCGCAGGGAAGGGGTTTGTAGAGAAGCAGCCTGAAAGGCTCGGAAAGTTCCTGAAATACTTAGCAGGTAAGGCAGGTGTTGCATTGCCGGGGATTATGGGTACCATAGTCTCGTTCTTTTTGAGGATAGCGGCAACCGTTGTCGAATACGCAGCCAAGCATCTGTACATGGCAATCGCTGCCGCCGTTGGATTTGTCGTGGTCTACGTTGAAAAGGTGTAATATGAACTATTTTTTAAGCCAGATGTAGGCAATGATGATTCCTACCCCCGTCGTGATCAATGCAGCCTTCGTATCCTCGTGCTGGTTTTGTGGGAGTTGTTCGGGAGGATGTATAGGAGGCGTAGCATGCCTGGGAGATATGGTATGCCTAGGAGGTGTGGTATGCTTAGGGGGTATAGTATGCCCAGGTGCTGTGGTATGTATAGGTGCTGTGGTATGCATAGGGGCATAGTATGCTTGGGAGGTGTACTATGCATAGGGGGTGTAGTATGCATCACAATAGGTTTGTTATTCACGTCAACCTGTACCCCCACATTTACATTGGTAGGTACTATGAGGATGTTGTTGTTATACCCCTCGATTTTGCCTATGCGGAGGTTCTTGTCCGAGGGCAGCATGTATGCGCTGGGCATGACAGCAAAATTCACTGGAGTCCGGGCATATTGCAACATCTTCTGGAATTCCGTGATATCATGCCCCACATTTTCCTGACGCTGCACCATTGCTTCAAACTTCTGCATCAAAATCTGCCTCGCTTTGTAGTTATCCGCACCAGACCCGAGTAGGGATGCCTTGGCCCTTGCCTGTAACCAAAGCAACAAGACCACGTAGACTCGAATACTTTCACTTAGCTTGGTCAAACCGTCCGATGTCAGGCCCTGACTTGTTGGGATGATGAATTTGGCCCAATCACCATCAACCTGTGGCCACCATGAACCGTTGGTGAGTGAGGCACCTATGGATCCAAATTTATAGAGATCATTGGGATATGCACCATACTCACGACATACTTGTGCATTTCCAGAGGTGGAATAAGGATTTTTGTACCGTGAAAACCCATCATTATAAAGCATGGGTGCCTTCATTCTTGCCAGAATGCGACGCATGTGGTAGTACACATGAAATTTAAAGATGGCGTTAACAAGGGGTACGGAGCCCGTCATATGCTTAACAGATATTCCTAGGGCCGTGGTTGCGCAATGGGTGGCGGAGTTAACCTGAATATTCCAGTAGTCCAAGGCCTGTCCCTTCCAACACTCAATGACAGGGTCATTGAGTAAATTTGTTGAAGGCTTGATTGAGTATTTACTAAATTCAGGGAAGGCCACAGAAATGTGTGATCCCGTGGACACGTACAGGTCCTGATGCTCCAAATTGGTTACACCAGGTGGCCATTCTCCCCTGTTGGACCTGTACTTTGCCTTGGGGTTGTATGAGTAGATATTCATCCTTTTGTTATAAACAAAACGATGAAGCAACTGTATATCACAGACATTGTAAAGCCCACGATATTTGAGGACTACCTGGGACAAGATAGTAGAATTGCCCTGAAATTGATAAGTATTAGGCCTACGTGGTTGAATATTTACAAAAATACTGATTTTGCCATTCGTAGGGCAGGGCCTGATCAGACAGTTACTCGTATTGAGATCATGAACGGTTTTTATAGGATAGAGGATCTGGCAACTATCGTCAATAGTCAGACAGGGGACAAGATTAAGCTGTTTGTCATGAAAAATGGACTCTGTAGGCTCCGCATTAGTGTCGGGTACACGGTGGTTATTCATCACCAGCTGCAAGAGCTCCTGGGCCTACCCTACAATCCTGCCGATAAATTCTATAAGGCTGGCGATCATGATGCATACTACAGGACCGACCTTTATATCAGACTACGGCTTGTTTGCCCTCAGTTAGATGAAGACGACTGCCTATTAGGTGGTAAAAAGTTTAAAATTCTGGCCCTGCTTCCCACCAAGGAGCTAAATGCTTGGGGGGATATGCTGACCTGGAGTTTTGACACTCCTGTTTACCTCTGATCATTAATGCCGTGTTTCAGTGTCTTTGTAAGGGGCGATAAGGCTTTTTTATTATCACCTTTTTAAGGATCAGCCGTGGTTCCGGAAAATCAAAATATTGCATGAAAACGAGGTTAGTTTAGACAAAGTTCAGGACGCCACAAGTTGTTAACTTGCAGTTTTTACCTTAGTTATGAACAAATGTTAGTTTTATAAATTTCAACTGGCATATTGGCCGAACTATAGTGGATACAAGTATATATGGGGTATTAATAGTGTTAGTGTGATCAATTATGAATATTCATTGATATAAAGTGTGTATTTATGGAAACTTTAATGTTGGCTCTAATATGTTTACCTAGTTGATTGAAACTTTATATAACTTAGGTTATAATTATTTTCCTAAAAAATTTAGCTGCCGAGCTTTTCATCTTAGCCAGATATTACAGCTATATTGTGAGCTATAGCTAGCTTTGCACACAGGAATGAGTGCTGCACAGTATACATTTATAATAAGCACTTTTTTGGCTCAACCCAGTGTACTTAGTAATCACAACGTGTTTATTGTTTGGGTTTGTCTGTTGGGATTTATATTTGTAGTATTGTAGGCTTATCATTTCTTGAATATGTTCAAGAAATGATAAACCTACAATACTAACCACAAATTGTTTGTTGGTATCAGTTCTAGCATGAATCAAATTTTTCAGAGGTGAAGACACCACTGAAAATGCTGCTGTTTTTGTCACAGGTCACACATTTACATAAATAAAAGTATTTAGTTTAGCTCTCTTCTCTAAGAAAATACATTCGAGGTTCTTAAAATTGTTCTTATTCTCTTAAGAATTAACTTGACAGAGCCGGTTTAGACCTCTGTCAACTATTTCGATACAGTGATAAACTTGTAAGGTCATGTTGACTTGCGTTATCCACAAAAAAGGGATTTATTATTTGTATATATATTTCAAACTTTCTTAACCTTCTTAGATCATTAGGTTAAGTTATTGTAGTAAATCGATCGAGTATTAACCAAGTTAGGGAGTGCTGGCCAGCTTTATTGGCCAAATATGTTATTGTATGGTTTATTTATTAACAATTCTTTTAGGTTTTAAAGAATAAGTTCCCCCCAAAATGCCTATTTATTATTATATATTTGATTAAAATACATAGTTTTCTTTATAAAAAATCTATCACCCTATCACAGGGGATTGCTTAAATTCGGTATATACGGTATATGTTTCTATGTTAATTCCATTGGTCTATGAAAAGCAACCTTTAAAAAAATTATTTTTACATAAGTTGTTAAAGTTTGGTTTTAGGTACGAATAAATGACAATAAACATATTTATACCCGATTAGGTATAACAGTCTGGCAATACATATAGAAATAATATTATATACCTAGTTATCGACAGAACATTTTTTGAATTTAAAGAAATTAACAATTATCTGTAGCTGCAACTAACTTTCTTACAAGTCATAATTTTTAAAAGATCAAGGCTCAAGGGTACTTATAAGTAAGCATGCTTGAATGATTGCATTGCTTTAGTTACATTTTGTTGAATATATAACATGATAAAGACCAATATTCAGTCTAATACCACCAACCCAGCATGGCCAGGATAGCCAAAACATAATGTTATTTACATATGTTTTGAAAAATAAAATTTTTTAAATAACTTAGCTTAGCTAGCTGGGTATAATAAATTAATTTTACCAAAGGTTCATAACTAGCCCATTTGACAAGTAAATTTGAGAAATAATAAAGGTAAACATATGTGCTTCACTTCGCTGGAAAATGAAAATTGTCTCTAAAGTAACCTTGTTTTCATGTCAGTGTGTTTATTCCGACTGTGTATTTTGCGGAATGGAAATTGATATTGAAATAGGCTAATTTTGACATGTGTGCGTTTTCCTTTGATGTTGGCGAAAGAGTTATGTCTCGTATGTTGAATTTTCTGACGTTACGGCACGACGTTAATAACATTAATGTAACGTCAATATCTAAATTTAAATTAATGAAACCATTGCAATGAACTTGAAAATTTGAGACCAAATAACTTGGTCAGTCATTCTTTATCACCTGGATAACTAAGAATAATCTGGGGCTAAATTGGGTAAGTTTTCCAAGCCGGGGTCCCCGAATCCGTTTGAAAATTGACGAGTTGATGACGTCACCAAATTTAAATCATTTAAACACAATATTTCTGCAATCGTTTGTTCACAGTACATAATCCTCTGCATTTTCTTTATCAGCTTCTCAAGATCTGTACCATAAAGGCGACCAGTATACAAATTTCTACAAAAATATTTTTTTGTATTGCGGCAGTGAGCAGAATTTTTAAATCTGATCTACTTAAGCGTTCGTCGAAAACATGCCTTTCAAGCTCTACACAAAAGGAGCAACAGGTAAACAAATTTAAAAATATATATATGTCTTGACGGTTCCTTGCTGACGTCATTAAAATTTAAGTACCGGCCTTGTCGACTAGTGATATATGTTATTGCTTACGTGTTAATTCCAAAAATGGCTACATCTGTCTTGTTTCTCTAACTCATATCTGATAATAAGTTGTTTGTATTACTACGTAGATGTAATCTATCTAACGGTCCAGTTTCGTACAATATGGCCTGGGCTGTTGATAAAACTTGAAGTCAAGTGTAAAGGAAGTAATGGCAGGGATTATACACCACGTGAAAATTGTATACCTTTCAAATACGAAGGAACAGCAACTTGTAAGTAAAAAGAACTTCCCTTTGATATGACTGAAGAAGTAAATGGTAAACTCTAGAGATAAACAGAGTTGTTGCATCTGATCACTACTAAAATAATTATAAATACACCTGTGCACTGGTAAACAAAACTAGTTGTATGTCCTTATGTTTCCACCAGTATGGTCCCCAGTGATTACAAAACAAACAAAATATTTGTTAAACGAAATCTAACTAAATTGGCAACCATTAGTAGAGACCTATTAATTAACCGAACTAGTGTAGCAAAATATGATGCAAATTTTTAAGAGTCAGCAGAGAAGAATCAAATTATTCTTATATTTGTTTGTAGATCCCTTAAACATATCTTTTTTTGAAGCTTTATCTTTGTAAACAGCTAAGCCTTCAATATTAGCGATAACACATGGACCAACAGCAGCCGCAGCAACTACACACCACAGTACAGTTTCTAATAACAAAATAAAAGTCCCAGACGTGGAATCAACAGGGTCCGGACCATTACCTTTTTTTCCCACAACAATGCCTCCATGACAGCAAGGATTGCAGCGGCTGTAATTTTGATTTTAGTTGTAGTTGTTATCATCTCGATATGCTACAAAAACAAACTAGAGAAAAGGTATATTTTTCAAAACTTATTTCTAACGCATTGCAGTAAAAAATGGTACAGTTCTAATGCATCATGTGAAGTAATATTCATTTCACTGGAGGAAATTCACTGGAATCAATTGGACCTACGATGAAGACGTGCCTGAAAGCAAGCGGGTTTGAATCCACGATTGACAGAACGGAGTATTATTTTTTAAAACATGAAGTCATCGTGTATTAAAGTATATAGAGAAGTTTATTTTTACTGTAATTTGTTTCAGGAAACCGAGCAAAAAGGTGACCTAAACAGAAACAAATGTGACTGAGTAATTCATATAAGGAAAAATCTATGTAACTTGACTTCTGATTTGTAGTGTTCCTTCATTAATAGAATATAATAGTATTTAGATTCAACAAAACATAAAGAACCAAGTTAACCAGAAACAAGAAGGAAAAGGAACAGAAGATGGAGACTGGGAAGGGGAAAGCAACAAAATTAAGTTTTCAAATTAAACCTACGGTAATAGAATAGATTTATTCACAAATGTCGAACGTGAGAACAATGTAAATGAAACACAAAAACGAAAAAGTCATTATTACAACACAATATAATTGACAAAAGATTCTAGCTAGTACAACATCATTCGTGGGAAAGAAGTGTCACGTGATGATAGCAAACTATTAAAGAAAAATAACGCAGAAAATGTGAACAAATATGAACAAATTTGGGATAATAATGGTGGAAACAACAATGTAGTTGGAAACTTGTTTGTTAGGACAGAGTTAGATCGTATAGCACAATGAGCTATTCATAATATTTTAAGATATATTTGTGAAATAATATGAAATCCTTTTAACACGATTTGTTTTTCATTTCTTCTTACAATAAAATCAGTTTATCTTTTTATTATCTAAATTTTTTCGCACCGTTTCTCTATCGATTATTAGAGAGCTTTAAATCAATTCTGCAGAGGAGCTAAACGTGCAGAAAATAACGTTTGTCATTATCAAAATGCACTCTGCAAAATCATCTTCCATTATTAAAAACTAGTCGATAAGGCCCGTGGAAAAATCCACTTAGGCAAAAGGCTATTAAAAAAATAAGTTGCTTTTAGATGTTTTGCTGACGTAAGCAATGCATATACAAAAAAAATGTTCTAAAATCTTACACAAAATGTCAAATGTCAAATCTTACACAAAATAAAAAAAAACAGCTTGCAAGGTGCAAAATCTAGTTGATAAAAAGTTACAATAACGACACTCACAACATCAACACTCACAACACCAATACTCACAAAACCGACAGTAAGAACACTAACAGTCACAACACGGATAATAACAATGTCAGAAATAACGCATCTCAAATATGTACATCTTATAAGTGATTGTGTTGAAAACCCCCAGTATTTTATTCTGAAATGTCAAAAAGTTGGCCTGCAAGAGTTAGCACAAATCAACAAAAATAAGTTCTTTACACATTTTAAATATTGTCTTTCTACTAAAAGCTTATACAAAAATATGAAAAAGCCATAGTTTAGAAAACATTAAATGTAAATCTACAAAAATCAGTCATTTCAGTGGCATACCATTCTCTCCCACAAAAATTTACACAAAATGTAAAAATCAACCAGTTAAGAACACAAATTTTTTTCTTTTTTAGTATGATGATCCATACTGCCCTTTACCAACAATTCTGAACCTAAATGTCAAAAAATCAATTAGCAAAGAATAAACTTGAATTAAAAAAGATCATTATTTTGGAAACATTGTATACGGTTCGTAAACAAAAGTTTACACAAAATGTAAAACAGATTGGTTTTTGAGAAACACATCTAAATCAACAAAAATAATTTCATTCAGCATGTCGTATATTGCCATTACCCATCAATCTTCCACAAAAAGGTTATGAAACACATCAAAATTTAGAAAAATCAGTCATTTCAGTGCATACAGTCATCGCCCATTAGATTACAAAATCAGAAACAAAACAATATTAAATAACTTAACACGCTCACTTTAAATTCTGTAAAATTCGTTCCACTTGTCATTTGTAAAGTGCACAGGTAAAATACATCCTACTATCCTGCAAAAGTTCAAGTCTTTGAAAGATTTTGTAGGTAGCTAGCTAGCTTGTTACATCATAATTCGTGCTCATAAAAGAAGAGAAATTTGTAAACTATAGTAGTTAGCTATAGATAATTAAAAAGGACAGAAGAAGAAAGACAGAAGTCATAGGTTAGAGCTAGCTATTGGATGGGGAGCTGGACTTGGAGGCTAACATTAGCTAGCTAACAGTAGCTAAGACACTCAGTTAAATATACTTAAACTGGGAACACTTAGCTAAAACTAAAGCTAGCTATTTATGCTTAGTAAAACACATATAAAGAGAAGCAATATTAATGTAAAATTAATAACATTACAGTTCAACAAACCGAAGTTTTCCGTTTTTTAGTCAGTCAACAGCTTTATGTAGCATTTTGAATTTTAGGACAATACATTAGTTACGCGCCAGGGCACATGAATTATGCAACAAAACGTAAACAAATATGGCTACATACGCGGTAAAATATAACTGTTGCTTTTCCTGGGAAATGCGAGTCTGCTTGCTCCACCGACATAAAAACCAAACGTCTAAAAAAGTCAAAGTTCTTACTATTTGTGATTTCAAATCCACTTTAAACTCTAGCCTTTGTTTTCTACTTCTAACTTTACCTTACATCTAGCTCCACTTCTCACTTCACTTTTCTACTTCTTCACTTGGTCTCTTTTCTTTTTAAATATATAGCTATGCTTTTTTAAACCACTTTTTCTTCCTTTTTTTCAAGGTAAAGGGATCGTTCTTCTGTGCTTTTTTTTGGTGGCCTTTATTTTCTACTTCTAAAGTTACTTTACTTCTAACTCCACGTCGCTCCACTTTCACTTCCAACTTCACTTTTCTACTTCTTCACTTGGACTTTTTTTTTGAACCACTTATCTTACTTCTTTCAAGATCGTTCTTTTGTGGTATTTTTTGGTGGCGAGAGGACACCATTTTTCGAAAGTTAGCCGTTAAATTTATTTCAGCAAATCAAATTGAGTCGTTTTCATCACGTTATGTAAACAAAGTAAACCCGCTAGCAAAATGGACACAATTTTTTCGGCGACTTCAAGGAGAATTTCGGCAACATCAAAGGAAAATGACGATATCAACTTTGCCTGTCACAGACAGACAGACAGACAGACAGACACACTTAGCCTATTATTATATAGACTAGTCGATTAGGCACGTGGAAAAATCCACTCAGGCAGAAGAACAATGAAAAATTAGAAGATTTTAGGAATTTTGATGACGTCAGCAGTGTCCTGTTCATCTACATAAAATTGAATGCGTTTTTGATAGTTGGAAAGGCCTGTGGAAAAATAACAAAAAAGCAGTAAAAATAAGGATAACTTACGAAAACGATAATGTTACGAAAAAGAAAACTTGGGATTTTGTTTTCCATAAACCTCCATAAACCTAAAAAATAATAAATTATGATGATAATACTTTCCTATTTTTGTTTCCTGTAAAAAGATAATTCAATGGTTACATACAGACCGTATAATATTAATATATTGGTAAGTAAGTTACCTGCAGTTGATGCTTCTCGAGTCTTTTCAATACCAAAAATATGTGATGCAATTTTAACATGGCATGCCCTGACTTTTAGTTCATGAATTATCTCCTTAAAAAGAAAATATTCTACCTAACGAAGCGCGCCACGGGAAGGCAAGTCATGGGGTTTTGCGCTTCAACCTAAAAAAGAAAAAGAAAAGTACGTAGTGTGCTTTTGTACTAAAGAGAGTTAATAAGGTAAGTTTTGGGCAATATGACCAATTCCAGTAGCTTGTGAGCCCCCAATACCAGTGAATGTTGAAGTGAACTAAATGTATTTTAATGTTTGAATACATAATATAGATAACATTAACAGTTTTTTATAAGAACAAAATGTTTGAACATATGGCTTCAGAGGCCCAAAAGTTTAGAACATGTTAAGAACATTTAAGTCTTTGACAATATCACGAAGTACGGAAATGCTCCTTTACACTTACACAAAAAATGACGAAATCAGAGGAAAATTACGACCAATTTAAGAACAATTTGAAAAGTTGAAAGGCCTTCTTTGAGTGTTCTTATAAAAAAAGATGTACCATAAAACATTGGTTGAATTAATTTTTTTTTGTTATCAAAATAACTATTATAAATAACTATTATAATTACTATATTAAAAATAAATTATCATTAACATAAACCACTCAACAGGCAAACAAAAAAACGAACCTCTGAGGTATCGATTACAAAAAAACTGAATAATAGCACATGCATGAAATTGATAAAAGTAGAGTATACAATGATCAATAATTATCGTACAGGGTGAAATAATGGTGCAGGGGACAAAAATAAAAACAAAACAATTGAATAAACATTTTTTACAAAGGCAGTGTTTGTAAACATTGCTTAGATATAAATAATAATGCCAAATAGAATAACTAATTGCCGTTGTGGTATTATTAGATACCTCAGAGTAAAAAAACTAAACACATACACGAACATAAAATCTAATAATTTAAAAATTTAATACACTCATTTGTTGTTTGTAATGGTGCAGTTGTTGTACTGAGTTTGAACAGTGTATGTGTGTTGATGTTTGTGCTTTCGTCTTCGGTGTTTGTTTTTCCACGAAAAATTGGGTAAATCCTGACCCCCATGTGCTCTCCACCACTTAAATGATTTATTGGACAGGGGGCCAGGATTTTGCTTTCTATAAGCCACGTAAGCTGTATACGTCAAAACTAAAAAAAGATAAAACAAAATGGGATATATTATAAAAATAATAAAAATAGACACTATTTATTATGAACATATCCGTACCTTCTTTCTTTTTTTTTACTTGTGTTTCTGTGTTATCTAAAAGTAATAATATTTCTGTTATAATAATCTGGAAGGAAAAAAAATATTACAAAAATTGAAGGCGGAGGTGACAAAATAGGACAACAAAATATACCGTGTACACTTTCAACTTCACCTTCTAAAAAAGTTAAGAACAATAAAAAATATTAATCCCATTATTTCACTTATGCTGTAGCCTGGAGTATAAGAAAATATTAAAATGTAAAAAATAAGAATACCCTGCATTTCTGCAACTCGTCCACTACTCTCTAAAAAACAAAAATTTACGACAATAAGAACTATTAATCACAATGTTTTCCTCATGCTGTACGAAGAAAATATTAAGATGTAAAAAAGTAAGAATACCCTGTCTGTTTTCAACTTGTCCACCTTTTAAAAAAAAAGGAAAAACTATTACTAATCACAATAAAAAATGGATACTTCCTTTGTGTTTGTGTGATCATGGGTGTGTAAGTATATGAAATGTTTGTGCTGGCTGTTATTATGCTCTAAATAATAATGATGTGTATAAAAATAAGGGCGATAACAAAATTTGGTTTGGTTTGGTTAAATAAGGCTATGCCAAATACCTGATTTATCCTTCTCTGGAGTTTTCAACAAATTTTCCTCCATCGCTACTTCCATTATATTATTATAAAGACTAAAAGAGAATGTTAAGAATAAAATGTACATTTTACGACAGTAATGGTTCAGTGGTAACTGTTGTGACAATACATATATGGCCGAATAGGAAGAATAATGTAAAAATAAGAGCAATGTGAATTCATTTGAAAATGTGCCTTGGCTTTCAGTTCATGATTAGCATATGTAACGCAGCTATTTTTCTACATAAAGTTTTTGTGTGAGTTATAGTATTGGTTGAATTAGTAAAAATGCTTTTTAAGCTCAATTTTTCTGACAAAAACCTTTTATTCGCATAACGAAAAAGAGCATCCTAAAAACTTCAATCGGGTTTTTGTTTAATGAATTTCAGTTGAATTAAACCCAGACGAATAGTTAAAGCTTGACTTAACCCTATTCATGAATTCCAGTTGAATTAAACCCGGACGGATAGTTAAAGTTTGACTTAACCCTATTCTGTTTATCCATCATTCAACCTTTTTCGTATCTGAATGTTTTTTTTCTATTTTTACAGACTTCTTACTTTAAAAACTTAATCAAATAAGGATTTTTTACCTCATAATTTTCATTTTATAAGATTGAGTTTAAAATTCAATTTCAAGATTGAGTTTTTACTAATGACTTATAAACCGTTTAGCCGGGCGCTACGGGAAAATAGCGACCGAGGTTGTGACGTCATGGACCGAACGCAGTGAGGTCCATGCATACAACCGAGGTTGCTGTTTCCCACGTAGCGCCCGGCTAAACGGTTTATAAGTCATTTAGTACCTGGTAGCCTGATAAAAACATAGAAATTAAGTCTTTCACAAAAAGATTGACATTTGGATGAAGAATAAAATACATGTCTATGTAGAAACCATGTCTTCTGACAATAGTAAACATTCGATCAACTGAAGGAAAAGAATTCTTTTCGAACACAGTGAAAAAATTCCTGTAATTCTATTTTGAAGGTTTTAAAATTTGCCGGAGGAGTGGTTGTGTTTGTTGTGAAATTAAACGAGCAATTGTTGAAATTAACTAGAAATAAATGAAAAAAATGTAGCTAGCTAGAGACATCACATTGAACTTATTTTTTTAAAGAAATAGTTGATGATAATTCGGGAGTGGTGTTAGGTGGATTTATTTTATCCTTGTGTGAAGAACTCAACATGTGAGACATTCGAAAAAGGTGAGTTTTGTGAGCTGCTTTGTCTATCTTTTTATGACCACTGTGTTGCTTTAACACAACTTCTTGAAGGTATTACCAGCATACTTCGTTTTCACAGCCTGTTGATCCAGTATGAATTGATCTATTTCATCGTACTCTCAAAACAAAAGCCTAAATCAATTATTTTAAAACATTTTATTTGGATATTTTACAGCGTTCAAATTTCACGAAAGTTTGTTTACTTTTTTGTTTAGATTTTAGCTGGTCGCTACAGAGAAATAGCGCCCGTTCACGTGATCGATATAAGCCAATAAAGACGTCAGATATAAAGAAGACATTACACTGCCGGGTACTAATACCGTTTAATGCCCTGAAATAAACGCTGATATTATTTTTAAGGTTGTTAGAACACCTGATTTTAATGTTTCCTCATGTTAAAAAGGTGCAAAAAATCAGTAAAGCCACAATAATTTCATATCGCAAAATTTTCTAAGTGTTTCTAAGTGTTTCTAAGTGTTTCTAAGTGTTTTTTGTTGTTAGAGTTGTTAGAACACCTGATTTTAATGTTTTCTCATGTTCAAAAGATGCAAAAAATCAGTAAAGCCACAATAATTTCATATCGCAAAATTTTCTAAGTGTTTCTAAGTGTTTTTTGTTTGTTCTGATATATAAAGATTTAAAGCTAGTTTAATTAAAAATACTGCACAAAATTTTGCACAGCCTTAAACCGCAATAATTGATGTTGCAGAATATATGAGAAAGCAGACTTAAGAAATAATTTATGTTGCAAATTTCTTTTCTTAATCCTTAGTTTACGATAAATCATTTTTAAATTTATGCGTTCATATGCTAATCACTTAACAAAGTGCACCACGCGAAGGTAAGCCATAGGACTTTGCACTTCACCTAAAAGAAAAAGAGATGCATGTGCAACACAACATTTAAATAAAATGCATCATCACTGTACTTTTAGGATTCACAACATATTTTTGGCATACAATAAGTTTGAAAAAGCCAAAATAAATATCCGCAAAAGAGTAGTATCATCAGCTTTTTGTAAGGGTTGTAGCACTTTTCCCAAATTCACTGTTTATAAATGTGAATACGAAATTACTATCCTGTTCAGTACAGTCGAAAGATATTATTTTGTTTTCCAAGACTTTCCTTATCAGATAAAAACCTCCCCCCATGACTTTAGGATACTGCTGAACCCTAATTATTCTGATAAGCCTTATAAATGTATAAGACATGGGTGCACCGAATAGGAACATTTACCCCCATCAACAGTGCACGCTACTCTCATGTTGGCAGTACATTTCGCACAACACGGCGGATAGATATAAAGAGCAAATTATCTATTTTGTTTATTTTATATTTGCATTATATACTACAACACAATTATTCAATAAATTATGTAAGAACCTGACGGTAAACCACATTTTGAGTATAACATTCCCTATTAAAAAACCCTTGCCTGGATGAGGGAACAGCACTTACTTGAACATCACCAAATGCTCTTGCTCTAGAAAAAGCAACATACAGCTGACCATGAGAAAAACATGGCCTGCGCAACAATATTCCAACCTTTTCAAAGGTTTGACCTTGTGCCTTGTTTATTGTCATAGCATAAGACAGCCTTAGTGGAAGCTGTCTGCGACGTAAAACAAAAGGCATACCTGTATCCGAAGGTGCAAGTTGCACCCTTGGAATAAGTACCCTATCTCCAATGGCATTGCCAGTGAGTACTTCAGCATCGACACAGTTGTCATGAAGACGTCTTATAATTAGTCGAGTGCCATTACATAAACCATTATTTATGTTTATGTTTCTTAATAACATAACAATGGCACCAGTTTTTAATTTAAGGCAATGAGGAGGCATACCTGAAGGTGTGATACTATTTAAAAATTCTACCGGATATTGATTCCGTTCCTCCTCCTCATCACACACAACTTCATCTGCGCTAAAATAAACTTTTTCTTCACCAGGCAACAGCGCCAACACCTGATCATTAATGATAAGTGAGTCATCATTTGTGGGTGTTAGTACCACAGATGATGCCATAATTTCCCGTGAAAGATCCCTAAACAAAGTATCAACAATACATTCATTTTGTATCACACATTGGGATGGCACTTCAATTGCACCTTGGAAAGGTTCTTGCTCCCGAGCAGGTAAAACACCTTTCCCAAGTTGCAGAAGCCATGCAGCAAATTGTTGTTCTCCTGGCCTTGTTCTCATGTTTCGATGTAATCGAAATTCTTTAACCAAGTGCCATAATGGAGAACTTTTTAAACACATGTCCACAATTTCAGTTGGTTTTCCTTTTCTGACAACAGGCAGTAACTGTGAAAAATCACCACCTAAAAGAACAACTTTACCTCCAAATGGAAGCTCATTATTACAAATATCTTGTAGAAGACGATCTATTGCATGAAAAGCATGCTTAGGAATCATGGAAGCTTCATCAAGTAAAAAGAGACTCTTTTGTCGCAATTCTGCAGCATAAGCAGAAACCGGGGTTATGCTGCATGTACTGTTCTCTACAATAGGAACAGGTAACCGGAATAGCCTATGAATGGTGGTACCCTTTTTCAAAAGTGTTGCTGCTATGCCAGTAAATGCAGCAGTTCCAACTTGAAAACCTCTACCTGTAAGTTCAGAAATAAGGTAATTATATAGGTTTTACCACTACCACCAGCACTTTCTAAATAAAACAGACGGTTGTTTTGGGCTGCATTGTTAGCAACATTTACAACAGCTTCTATGACTGCATTAGCCAGTGCAGTCTGTTCGTCAGTAAGTTGAGCCCTTAGTTGAGAAGCTCTTTCAGCCTCCATAGCTACATCAATGTTTTCAACTGGGGGTAATTCATCTAAATGAGGAAGATTATAATCAGTATGAGATTTACCAAATTGCCCAAGTACAGAATTAATATCTTGAAGCAGCCTGTACTCAGCCTGTTCCTCATTCATTTGGCCAATATAATCTTCATACACTGCATCCTTGTACCTTCTCCACAAAGTAAAAGGATCAGAAGGTTCGCAGTGAGTAAGTATCACAGCAAACAGTTGCCTTAATTGTCGAGGTATCTGAAAGTTAAAAGCTTTCTGCAAAGTATTGTTCCATTCAGTATCATCTTGCAGGAGACCACGCAGTAAACAGGTGTCACGAAATGTTTCAGCAACATTGCCATTGGCAGTTCGTAAATCTTCAAAAGAAGTTGCACCAGGTGTATGCAATAGCAACATACGTAAATAAAAAAGCTCACCTGCGCGAGGACTCACACTATACATTCTGGACACAATTTTACCATGACCGCGTTGCCTTGGTTTCCAAACTTTGTTCTTATTAAAAACAAAATGAAGAGGATTATCTGGATACATATATTGGCGAGCATCATGATTCTCTGCATTTAACACAAACCAAGCTGTTAATTTTGTAGCCTGATCTGAAGCTCTGTCCAGAGCTTCTTCAGCCTGTCCTTGCTGAAAATAAACAATATGGTTATTTGGCAAGTGCACTGGCAATCTATGGACAACATGAAATTGTTGGTGCATGTTAAATTCAAAAAGACGCCATATAGCTTTCGGTGCACTGACATACCGCGCATCTAAAAATGTCTGCACCTCATCATGATCAATACGTTCATTGATCTCAATGTTGGCACAATCATGACCTTTATAAATAAATTTATAGAGGTATTTAACAGATTTAACAGACATGCACGCCTCCAAGTTTATATGTGCATTGTATTTCTTGGAAAGCCATGGATTATATGGAACAATCCAGCGATTATCTACGTCAACATTATTGACATTAATATGTATACCATTATCACGACGTCTATATAATGGATATCCGTTGACTTCAGCTACCGTAGATGCTAAAAAGTTCTTTGGAAAACTTTTTGTGCAAACACCATCTTCCATACATCTGGAATTAGGATTCAGATGTCCACATGGTCCATGAATCATACCCGATCGTACAATTTCAAACAGCTCAGGGTGTTCCTGTTGATTAGGAATTTCTGCTGAAATAACACTGTCTATGTCATCTGCATCCCTAAGTTTGTCATTGGGATCTAAATGAATTAACAAATGACAATGAGGCAAACCCCTCTTTTGAAATTCTATAACATACACATGTGCTATAGTCTTACCTAGAACTCCCATTTCAGTAACATCTTTAAGGAGTTCATTTAGTTTCAATTTAAAAACTCGAGAAACTAAATCAGGCCAATCGTGTGCACGTTGGCCTGCAAACAAATTTTCTGTAATTTCACGCCATTTTGGATTGCACGTAAAAGTCAGAAAAAATCAGGTTTTCCAAACTTACCAATAACTGCCATAGCATCTTGATAGTTCTGAGCCATGGCACGTGGACTTTCTTGAAAATTCGAAGGAAGAACAACAATACGACCTGGTTGAAGGCCTCGCTCTTCAGCTCGTGCATTCAAATGGTCAGCTAAACCTTCATAACTATCAACACGAAGGTTGGTTTGATTTGCTCGAATGTAATTTAAATTATTACCTTCAACTTTAACATAAGAATCAACACAATACTGCTGAAACAATTTCTTACCATAATGAATCGGGCTGAAATATTCCCGAGCAGCTAAACGGTAAGTATAATACAGCAACATTGTAGTAGTGTTGCGAGTACGGGTTGCACGTACAGCAACATGAGGTATCCTATTATGCCAACCTGGTTCACCCCTTGGGAAAAAAAGAGGATACACCATTGGCTCCAAGTTTGCAGACATTGTGGAAATAATATGTAAATCACCTCCACGCGGATAGATAACAACATCCCTGTGTCCAGGAGGTGCTCCATCTTGGCCAACAAATACTGCCGCAACTTCATCATGATGTGGCAAGTTGTAGCGCCTTCGGTCATTGCCAACTCTCATGTACATACGCACTTCAGATGGAGCACGGTTTTGTGCTGCTGCCTGACTTAATTCTTCAGCTTCAACTTCAGCCATGTACCTATAGGCAGCGGCAAACGGGCTTACTCTGTCCATGACATCTTGAACAGTTTGCATCACGTCTTCACGACAGCCATTATTTTCTTGGCGTGCCATTCTTTCGTTGAGAACCCTACCTGCTTCATAAATATAAAGTTGGTTAAGAACAAGGGTTTGTCCTTCAGGAGGGTGAAGACCCCCAACACGATGCCATATTTGACCACAGATACGAAAGCATGGTGGTCCACGGCCAGGTGGGGGGCGAAGGTTTGCTCCAAAAGAAGCAAAGGCAACAGCACTATTATACTTACGTATATTTGACTGAAAGTTTTTTGCCTGAACAGTATCTGTATTTGTTAATAATTCCCCAAGCTGCTGAGGGTAAGGAGACAAATTATCTAATGCAACTTTACCAGTGTGACAACATTTAAAACAATTTTCATTTTCAAACTTTAAAGCTTGACAATACTCACATTTTTTGTCCATAGCACCTAAAAAATATAAATTAGGCAATACATTTTGACGTGCAATATTATAATACGGTGCATTTCGGCGAGCACGCACAGCAACATTTCGTTGTGCATTTGCTTGTCTTCTATTTGCAAGCTGCTCAACATTTTGCCTTTGTCGAGCGACAGCTTGCCTTTCAGCATCTTGTGCACGTCTATTGGCGGCGTGATCAATACTTTCTAAACTACGTGCAGCAGCTTGCCTTTCAGCATCTCGGGCACGTTTATTGTCAGCTTGCTCGTTACATTCAGCATTACGAACTGCTGCCTGCCCTACAGCATCACTATGATGCCTGCTGTTAAATTGGTCAAACAGTTTCAGTACGACGCAAAGACGCGACACGTTGTGTGTGTCTACGTCTAGCTAAGGACACATCATCAATAATTGATGCACGTGGTATGACATTTACATCAACTTCATGTGACAACTCACCACGATGAGGAATATTTGGCATTTGGCCCATATTGAGACCTACTAACCTCTGATTATTTTCAGGGCGTTGCAAGACAAACCTACCAGCATTATTGAAAAGCCTAAAACCACGTACAGGGTTGTTACTGTTATTACTACTCTCTAATGGGTTTGACATTGGAGAAAAATACACAACCTATTGCTAGTTACCACAAATTCTAAAAAAAGAAAAAGAAAACAGTTAAACCTTGCAGAGTAGCTATTACCAAATATTGTACTTCAAATTGGAAAATTAAATGCAGATTGATTTTCTGAATTAAAAAAAGAAGTAAACAGAGTGAAATTAATTGGGGCTTTGACCATGGGCATTATATTTCTCATGTTCTTAAGAAATAAATATTCACTTATCCTGAAAATTTGGTATGTTATTGGCAGCAATCCCACTCAGAAATACTACGTATCGTAGCTCAACAGCTTATGTCAAGGAATTGTATGAATTTCCTTTTCCAATTTTTTCATCAAAAAAAGTTTACCTCCTTTTTTAAATTCTTAAGAGCTCTGTAATAAAAGAAGAATTAACCAAACTGTGTATTATTTTGTTTTAGGGGTTTGACTTGCTTATTCAATTAAGTAAGTCCTATTGTTTTCTTGATAATGAAATTCGACTCCTTTCTCCTCCTCTGATCTTGAACCAGTTTTTTGTTAAAAATATAATTATCCATAATAAAATTAAAAGCCTAAAGTTTACTTACTAAAAACTGCTGTTAAAATGTATATATAGCTAGAGCCTTGCACGTCTTTCTGCCTGCACCTTCAACTTTAAACTTTTAGTCTTTAAAACTGTATTTTTTAAATTTCTTTAACGCTTAAACTAAAATAAAGAACGCGTTACAACATATAAATAATGTTTTTCTTTCATATTTGCAAATGTATAGAGCAAGCAACCTACTTCCTTCGTTCGCCTTCATGAAATTCCAAAAACTTTCGGCTGATTTGGTCGTCAAGGGAAACTTGGATTTTCGGACAAATAGAATTACTTTATTTTCATCACGTGATTTTGTTCAGCAAATAAAATTGTTTTATTTTGATCACATGATTTAAAATATAAACAAACAAAATATCGCGGCTTTTCTCGGCAAAAAAAAACACAAACGCTTATTTTCTTTTATAAGAATATGCATTTTAAGAATATAAGGCTGGGATTATAGGCTAAAAACAATATGTATTTTGTTTAAAGCAATAGAAAATTAAAATGAATGACCAGCCTTGTTAGAATTTTGGTTATTCTCTAAAAAAAACATGTAATATTTTCGGCAACATCAAAGGAAAATGAAGACATCCACTTAGCCTGTCTCAAAGATGGGCACAATATAAAACAGCACTGTCCCTGTCAAAAAATATGCTGGCGTAAAATGTCATCAAGGACAAAAAACAAATTTACAAACCACATTAAAATAGTTCATTGGGGTACCAAGTCTTCACTTTTAGCTTGGTTGAAAGGAAAACCGTGTATTTGAGTTACCTGCAAAGCGTTTAAAAGTCAATTATGCTGTCTATGCAGTTTTTCTTTCTCAATTTGTTAAAATCAATTAAATCAATTAAATATGTAAACAAAAGAATTATAAAATACAGAATAGTTTTTAGGGAATGTTATTTACGCGACTTTAATGAAAGTTGTAGAAATATAATCTACAGGGGCGGATCCAGGATATTTAAGATGTCAGTCACTGTTTTTGGGAAGTAATAAATTGCGCAGCAATTTGCTGCGCCCAAATCTGCAGGGGGTCATGGGGGCGCTGTAAGCCCCCCACGCTATTTTGCTATTTTGAGCCTTTGCGCACTAAACACGGCCTAAATAATATCTGAATTGTTAGCTTGATTAGGCACATTTTTTTAGTGCAATTTTAATTCGACAGGAAAAAAACAAACCATCAATTGGTTGCAGAAATATTTAGGATAATAAAACAAATATTTAAATTCAAATATTTTAAGACTGTTTCGCCAATGTCAGGGCTCGTCAGCATGTCTAGGAAATGCCTAATAACGTAATATTAGCTATTCCAGACATGGACAGTCTGCTACATGCTAAAGTAGGCTGAACTAGGGGAAGCAGGGGATTAAATAAAATAGATTGATATAACATAAAGAAAGAAAAAAGACATTTAAGCTTATTCAAAAAAGGTGTTTTGCTTTTACTTTTTTGAATTGTTTTAACCAGAATTACAAAAATGGTTAGCTTTAAAAGTATCATCACAGCCTGCATCAACACCTTGCAGACAAAACAGAATATGAGCCTGAGCATAAGTATTTTTAGCATTTAATGATGTAAATACAGGTTCAAATTTGCACTTTGCACCACAGCTAGGAAAATAGGAAATGTATCCGTACAGTCTGGAGACACAGCATAATTTTTCTTACCACTGGGAAATCAGAGTAATTGGTGAAAAGTGGCAAAAATGTTCTATGTTCAGAATACTAACCATGCTACATGTGGCGCGTGGCCTTGTGGTTATGGAGTTCGCTTCGTAATCACAAGGTCCGTGGTTCGGTCCACAGCGCAGGCATGTTTAGCAAGTGTCATTATTACAGCTACAGGTCAACTCATGCCATGTGAGGGAAATTGGGTAGGTAATGCCGGTGTATACTTAATGTATACATTCCGAACACAGGACCCACATTAAAAACAGTGTTTCAAACACTGAAGTGTCTTTATCCTGTATAAATATTCGGAATAATAATAATAATACCCCAACAAGTCAACCAAAATAAACTAAACCAGGCCCGGTAGTACAAATTCTATTGTGTTATACCAGTTTAATTGTACAAAAAGGCGTTATCATATGTAAGATGGAATAAATAAATGACTTACCTTGATGTTTTTCTTAGCAAGGAACTAAAACAGAATTCTTACTATATACCTCAGGGTAAAGGAAAAACCCTAATGATGGAATGTTGCAGCACGTCAACCAGTGTATGGTCACCAACATATAGCTGGGACATGTAGCTGTACAAACAAATTTCCAGTGACTTTAGAGCTAAAAACAATTATCCCAGGAAACAAGGAGGTCGAAACTAACTTCTGTATTATAAAACATGTCGGATGTACCACTACAGAATAAAACATATATATGCACCCTTTTGGTTGGTCACTGCCTATTCTGCAAAATGTGTTTGCTCAAATATTATTCATTTGATAACATAATGAATAAAAGACAAACAAAATTTGTATCACTTAAACCGTCGTCGTAATCATGATTAAGCCTTTGTACCAACATAGTTTAAGTTGAACATTCCGGTACTTTACAAATTCTTTATTAAAAAAAAATTAAATTCACAGATTTGTACTAATATCAAAAGTCCTAAGATGATATATCGTAGTTGTAAGCTATTACATCTGCAGGAAGTTATTATCAGTCTACATGTGCTCTGGAGCCTATTTCGTGAAAATTAAAAATTAAGTATAAAAAGAATTTTTCAAATGAAAGTTAAGTGGTGCTTTTATTAGCTATTACAAGTGTTTAAGATAACAAGAATAATCTTTTTTTGTCAACAACAACGACTTTAAAAATCCCACTCCAATGAAATTTCTAGCTAGCTAGCTACCTATTGTTCCATTATCTATAATCAACTGTAAATAAATTTTTGATATAATGACTTGATTTAATGTGATAACTTTACGTATATTTCATGCACGTTAAAAACATTATTGCATCTCATTGCAGCACAGATGTTGTGAGTCACCATACATGATTACTTCTTAGTCGTGCATGCTTTCATTTGGTCCGAAAATCCCTTGATTGCTTTCATTTGGTCCGAAAAGTCATTGATTGCTTTCGTTTGTTCCGAAAAAAAACTCCTAATTGGTTTCGTTTGGTCCAAAATTCAAATTACACGGCATCGGTTACAAAAAAATTTAATAATTATTGGAAAATGCATGCTGTGTCACCCTTTGAATCGTCGTTTTTTTATAAATCAATCAGGATACGTTATTTCGGTTAAATTGCATTAAAATTGATCGCGAGTCAGTCGCTTTTTGCCGTATCCACAAACTCAGTCACAGCAGAAAACGGTCCGTAAATTAAAGTGTTCCGGTCGTAGGGCTTAGGGACCACGGTACCCTAATGTTTTTTAATCATGTAGCAAAATTTATGTCAGTCGCGTGACGGTGCTGTCTTAAACTGGATCCGCCCCTGATCTAATTTGCTTGTAACACACAGAAAAACACAGCTACCTTATTGTTATAAGAGATAGAAAGAATGTTATTCAAAGTTAATTAAATAATACTCAATTTCAATATTTTTGGGCAAATATCGAAAAAAATATATACCAAATAATGCGTTTAAAAACATGTTGATGCTAGGAAAGGAAATTAAAGCATAGGGCATCTCCCTCCCCTCTCAGACAAACCGCTCCTCCTCGCGCCTACACTCCGGCTTGGATTGAGAAAGGCATTATGTTCCAGACGGTAAATTGGGACTTTGCTTGCTACAACTGAAACATCAAACGCTTGCAGCACGGTTCATATTGCAGATTGTAGTGTGTTAAGGAAATTTAGGTTCTTGCTATCCACGACCGTAGGTGTTTGTTTCAGTACAGCCTAAATCTGTTAACTTTCCGATCATCCCTGTAAGGAGGAGAATACAGAATTTTTATAAATACTACTTTATTTCCACTTATCTCTATAATAATAAGCCAGTTCCGTCTGTCTGTCTGTGACTTTTGCAAAGACGATATTTTTTACCACCCGAATGAGCGAGTTTGTCGAGTTTTTTGTTTTGTTTACATTTGTCTCGCAACCGTTAGAAACCACGTGATAGAAAATAAGCAACATGATTCGCTCAAATACGTACTTTCGAACGGGACGGCATTCGAATAGAAAGTTTCCTTGGCGTAAAAACAAACAAACATAAAAATCTCTCGACAAAGTTCTCGACAAAAGGCGAACTAAAGAAGCGGATAAAAAATGTCTTATTTTCGATGATCCCTTAGTCATAAAAAAGTGCAGATATTAAGAGCAAGGAAAGTCAAAGTGAAGAAGTGGAGTGGATTAAAAAAGCATATAATTTGGAACAGGGTTAACATCGACACACAAAACAACAACAGAAGAACGGTCCCTTCGTCTTCAAAAAAGTGCCAAAAGTGAAATGGTAAAGTGTTTCAAAAAAGAATATATGAGAAAGAAAGAAAAGTCCAAGTGAAGAAGTAGAAGTAAAAGCAAAAAAGTGAAGTTGGAAGCCACAATAAGTTACTTCGGAAGTGAAGAGTGGAGCTAGAAGTAGAAAAGTAAAGTTAGAAGTAGAAAATGAATGCTAGAGTTTCAAGTTCAAGTGACTTGGAAAAGTAAAAACTTTGATATTTTTAGACGTTCCGTTTTTATATGTAGGACACTTAAAATTGTCAAGGAGAATCGTATTCTCAAAAAAAGTCCATTAGAGCTTCAAATTCTTAAAGTTTACCGCGTTTTTTATAAAGAAGCTAGCGTATTTGTTTTTTTTTTTTGCATAATTAATGTGTCTCCTGGTGCGTAACTAATGTATTTGTCCTAAAATTCAAAATGCTACATAAAGCTGTTAGCTGGCTACAATGTGCTGGCGAAATAGAAAATTCTGGTTTGTTGAACTAACTGCAAGTGTCATAATTTTTACATAGCTATTGTTTTCCTTTATATGTGTTTTACTAAGCACAAATGGCTAGCTATAGACGTAGCTAAGTCTCCCCCAGCTTAGTAGTCAAACTTTTCTACTTTTTTGAACACGAATTATGATGTAGCAAGCTAGCTACAAAATCTTTCTTGAACTTTTAGGATAGTGTGACTCAGGTTAATGCCCATAGAGTATAGTTTTTTTTCACATTACCTGCAAACTTTACAAGGGGACCACATGCAATATCACAAATGGTACAAATTTTGTAGAATTTAAAGTGTGTGTGTTAAGTTATTTTTTATTGTTTTGTTTCTGACATCCTGTTAAACTTTTGTCAGGCTACGTGTAAAATGCCAAGTTATTTTTACAGGGGTTATTGAAATTACATTAGAAATTTACGTGGGTTTATGACTTTGAGTTAAAAAATTTTATGAAAGGATGGTATGGTTGTCCGTTTATTGTTTCTGTTGCAAAGTGCTGTTATTTGAAATTTTGGGTAAACTTTTGTGGAAATAGACCACATGCAATATACTAAAAGAACAAATTTCTGTAGAATTACACTTTATTGTAAGCTGTTGTGTAAGCTGATGTCTTTTTGTATTTCGCATTATAAACTTTTGACAAGTGGAACGAATTTTGTAGAATTTAAAGTGTGTGTGTTAAGTTTTTTTTTTATTGTTTTGTTTCTGACATCCCGTTAAACTTTTGTCAGCCTACATGTAAAATGCCAGGTTTTTTTACAGGCGTTTCTAACATTTGATTGGAAATTTACGTGGGTTTATGACTTTGGGTTAAAAAAAATTATGAGAGGATGGTATGATGGTTAAGTCAGTTTATATTGTTTGTGTTGCAAAATGCTGTTTTTTGAAATTTTTTGTAAACTTTTGTGGAAATAGACCACATGCAATATATACTGAAAGAACAA
This sequence comes from Hydractinia echinata, assembly GCA_030067915.1. Lineage (NCBI taxonomy): Eukaryota > Metazoa > Cnidaria > Hydrozoa > Anthoathecata > Hydractiniidae > Hydractinia > Hydractinia echinata. Next base: position 1,343,766 of record JASGCC010000076.1, on the reverse strand, counting down.
ATTTTTGTAGAATCGGACTTCACTGTAAGCTGTTGAATAAGCTGATGTCTTTATATTTCCTAGGACCAATTTGGATAAATTTCCCAAACCTGGGTCCCCAAATCCGTTTCGGAATGGACGGGTGATGACGTCATCAAAAACCTTCAAACCTTATAATCTCTGCAACCGTTTGTCAAAAGTACATGATCCTATACATTTTATTGATCAGCGTTCCAAGATCTATACGATGAAGGCAATAGGTATACAAATTTCTAAAGAATTTGTTTTTATACTTTAGGGGACTTTGCTGACGTCAGCAAAATTTTAAAACCTTTATATCTCTTTATGCGTTCGCCGAAAACATATGATTCTATACATTATTTTGATCAGCGTTTCAACCTCAACACAGTACAGGCAACGGACAAACTAAATTTTGCCAATTTTATTTTTTGTATATGTACTGCTGACGTCAGCAAAACACCTTAAACAACCTATTTTTCCATTGTTTTTTTGCCTAAGTGGATTTTTCCACGGGCTTTATCGACTAGTTTCTATAATAATAATAATAACCGATTTATTTCAAGCATATCCATAAATTACATTGTCCTTCATCTCGAAATGCGGAAGTATATATATACATGAAATAGCGTAAAGTAAAAAATCCTTGAAACAAAAAGAACGAAAATCAAACATTAATTGCTCTATTATGCGGAAGTAAATCTGGTAGAATAAAGACATTGGTAAGGATTAGGATAACATCATAGGCGCGTAAATGAACGAACAGGAATTGGTAGCACTTGTGAACCACTTAAACACACACGCACACGAATAAAATACTTGATAAATAAATAAATGAATACAATTAAACATCAAATACTTGAGTATACGAAAGAGAATCCAGTTAGAATAAGAAGATTGACAAGTTGATTAGGATAGGATCATAGGCGCGTAAATTGAAAGAACAGGAATTGGTAGCACTTGTAGACCACTTATGCACACACAACAACAACATCAACAACATCAAAAATTTTAGCTAATGGGAGACTGTTATAATTTAAAAAATTTATATCATTGCCCGTGCTAAGGCTTTGTCAACTAAGTACTTTTTAGTTTTGTTTTTGAATTCATTAAGTTCATTGCAATCACTTATGGCCTTTGGTAAATCGTTAAAGACAGTCTTTGCTTCTGCTTGGAATGTTGTAACGCTGTCATTACAGTCGATCATTGTTCCTGTGTTGTTGGTGTTAGTTCGAAGGGTTCGATGATTGATCTTTTGTTTGACTTGCATGTTGTCGGGAACAATTACATGTAAAGCTTTGAAGGCAAGCAAAGCTATCGCATACTTGTATCGCTCAAGCACTGGCAGCCATGACAGTTTTATAACGTCTGCGATATTCGCATGTCTTTGTAAAACAAAACCAGCCGTTGCATTTTGGACCTTTTGAAGCTTTTTAAGTAAATACGCTGGAGTCGTGCCGATGTACACCGAGTTGCCATAGTCCAGCTTAGACAAAACCAATGCGTTTACAAGTTGTTTTTTTAGAGAAAATGGTAGCAGTCGCTTTATGAGCTTCAATGATTTGAGTGTACCGAAGCAGTTTTTTACGACAGAGTTGATATGCATTTTCCAGTCGAGATGTTGGTTAAAGGTTACTCCAAGGACTCTGAGCTCCTCTGATGATTCCAGGAGATGACCATTGCACGTAAGCTTGGTATCAGCGTTTTTGATGTTGTGGGTTCGTGAAAGTTGCCTGGTGCTAAATAACATAGTTTTTGTTTCTTTATTGTTAAAAACAAGGTTGGAATTTGTTGACCACGATTTAAGGTTTTGTAAATCTTTTACGAGCTCGCCAGTCTTTTCTGCTACTTGTGTGGCTTTGCAGTGGTCATACACCGTCGTATCATCGGCGTATTGGAGTGATCCGGATACGTTCAGATGATTAGGGAGGTCGATGACGTAAAGGTTGAAGATTACTGGCCCAAGTATTGATCCTTGAGGAACACCGAAACCAGTATTACGCATGCTAGATGAGTTATCGTCAATCTGTACAAAGTGCTTACGATCGGCAATGTATTCTGTTAACCAGTGAAGGAAGTCTTTGGATAAATTTAGTTTTTCAAGCTTTCGCAATAGAGTCGCGTAGTCGATGGTGTCAAACGCTTTAGAGTAGTCGGCAAAGACAGCTACTGTTACCTCCCTTCTACTCATCGCTTTCAGTATGTCGTCCCTTAGCTTAAGAAGACAAGTAACCGTTGATCTGGATTTTCGAAAGCCATGCTGTGTATTTTTGTATAATGTTTCGATATATTCTAACAACTGGTGTAGTATGACTCTTTCGTATACCTTTGACAGGATAGGCAAGACCGGTAATCTACTAATTCGGATGGATATTTGACTTTCGGTATGGGACTGATCCTTGCTATTTTCCACTCTGTTGATAACGTACCCTCGCTGATGAAACCGTTGATTATATGGCAGAGTGGAGAGATAATGTAATCACTCACTGGTTTCAAGAGGTTAATTGGTATGTTATCATATGTCCTGTCGAGCAATCTTCCATTATTTTGTTTAGGGCAGTTTTTACGACGTTGTAGGTGGTTGTTTTAATCGTGAACCCTTGCAGATTGTCTGGAAATGTTTTTATTAGACTGTGTAGTTCAGTACTTGTTAGAGACTTTCAATTCGTTAGTTTTTCCGCAACAGTATTAAAGTGGTTGTTCAGGGTTTCAGGATCGTGCGTAATAGTTTTGTTGTTTGGATGCAGTATTCGGTTTATTACGTTCCAAACTTCTTTTGGTCTTTTTGATGATAAAGCTTTTCGGTAAAATGAGCGTTTTGTTTCATTAATACACTTCTTAAGTTTGTTACGAACATTACGAAAGAGTGTCCAGTCTGTTGAAAGCTGTGTTGTATGGGCTGCTTTGCGAAGTCGGTTTCTCTCCTGCTGTAGAGCATTAATTTGAAGATCTTTCATCCACGGTGCTGGAGGTCTTGACATTTTGAATTTTGTGAGTGGAGCATGATTTTCGATACAATCCAAGATTAACTTGTTAAATAATGCAAGCTGTTCGCGTGGATCTGCAAGAGCATACACAACATTCAACGGAAGATAGCCAAAGTCATTGACGAATTCTCTCAAATTGAATTTTCTGTAGTCACGGATAACTTTGTATCTTGGAGCAAATACCTCGCCTTTGACATTCATTATAACATAAGGTGAATCATGATCACTAATCGTTTCGCAAGGGATCACATCACAGTGTGACACTTTGTCAGGAATATTTGTGATTATGTGATCAATGAGGCTTTTTCCATGTCTTGTTGGTTTCTTGACAACGTTTGAACAAAATTGAATTGTTCAAGCGTTGTTTGGTACTGATCATTTAATTGGCTTTTTGTTACCGAATCGATATTGATACCTCCACACATGACGATGGGACCGTCCCAGATGTTATTTACTTCAGATAAAACAGATTCAATTTGTTGAAGCCAGGTGTATTTCGATGCGGAGTCAGAATTCGGTGGGTAGAAAGAAGCTACTAAGTAAGAGTGGTTTTTATTCCTACCCTTCACCTCAATCCACAAGTGTTCTAGGTCTTGGTCGAGTCGGACAATATCTTTGCGTAGTTGGTATTTAATCGTATCTTTAATGTACATCCCGACACCTCCTCCTCTTTTCTTGTCCTGGTTTCGGAATTCAACATTGTATCCTGGTATGCTGACGTAATTAAGAACGTTTTTATCGTCTTTTAAGCAGGTTTCAGATAGAGTTACAATGTCAAACTTGTATGTTTCCACGAAAAGTTGAAACTCGGGAAAGCACGAACAAAACGATCTCGTGTTCAGATGAGCAATTTTCGTACCTTTTTGTTGGAGAGCTTGTATATGACGATCTGTTGTGAAGTTTGTATCGTTTTGTGGTATGTTGGTTGTTGTGAAGTCTTGATTATAAGGAGGAAGAGTTGACAGCAAACAAGTTGTGCAGGTCCAACTAGCAGCAATTCGGGAATTTTTGAAATGAAAGGATGATCCTTTGATGCATTTTGAGTGGGTTGTTCGTCTGCAGGTTTCACAAATCACCCTTTTTGAGTTTGCCCGGACAGTTTTGTCACATTTGGAACAGTATGTTGGACCTGGTTTAATTCAATGTCACCAGATATGAGCAGGCGAAAATGTGCACAGTGGTTCGGATAATACGAGTTGGGTGCAGATCGTCTTTGGCGGCTGGTTGAAAATTTCAGCGATGAAGGTTTTATTGCTAAAAACTGCACTTCATGAACTTCTTTGTTTAGACGAGTCAGCACAGCTATCAACGATACTAACAGGAACCATCTCAAATAAAATATACGACTTTTTTTCTGATTTTGTAATAGTTTCTGCATCTTTTAAAGATAATTTTAAGGTCTTTTCGAGACGTCAATTAAAAAAACGTCCGTTGCGGATGAAGACACCTTGCAGTTTTACTATTTTTCTATTAAACGTTCCGTCTTAAAAGACTAGTACTATCTGCATTACGATGTAGTTACTCCTATTCTCTTCACTAAAAAAGACGCACATGGTTATAGTACGGTCTCCTACTCACTTACATTATCAAAACTGGAAAATTAATTTCAGGCTCGCGTGTTTAGGCATAGATACGTAGATGTTTTTCATGCCATTTTCATACAATAAAATTAAAACTGTTTGGGTTTGAGTTTGATAGTATGTTACGGACTTTGTCAATTCGAAAGTTATCTTTTTAGTCCCTTATTGGTGGTATATTAGCAACTATATTAGCAACTTGAAAGACATGATAAATACAGAAAAGAGGAAAAATTAGGTGATACACAGTAGTAAATTTATTAAGAAGGAGCAACAAAATATATGCATTATTCACAAAATTAAATAAATGACTAAGCTGAAACGCAGGTAATTTTATTAGGGAGATAGCTACTTAAGAATTCCAATGGATCACTAATATTTGGGAGTTCTCACTTATCACACATACTTGCGCGCACATATTCAGGTTCCCAATCATTATTAAACACTGAAAGAATTAAACAAACAAACAAACAAACAAACAAACAAACAAACAAACAAACAAACAAAACAAAACAGCCAAAAAATGAATGCTTTTTTAAGTAACAGTAACGTTTTACTTTATTTCAAAAGTTGTATCATATGATACAAATATAATTAAAAATTAATACAGTTAAATATTTTGAAGGTTGACTTAAGTTCTCTTTATTAATTTGTTAAATTATGTCTGTCTTTTCAAAAGGGTTACCGATATTATGATCTTTTCGCGATTTTTTAGAAACCAGGGGATTGTTTAATCAAAAAGCTCATTAATGATTAAAATAAATTCAATTAATAAATTTATTTATTTTAATTAATTTAATTACTTTAATTTATCAAGTTAATTGACAAAAATAAATAAAGTGATTGGAATGGATGTATCGTTATTTTGATTCGCCATTTCAAATATGAAACCCCGTTAGCTTAATCGCTGATTTCGCTCAGGAGCCACAAAAAACAAATGCAACATACTTTCACCGACTTTGTTTTGACCGCTCCCGCGTAGTAAACCAATCACGACGCCCGGTTTTTTTAAAAAACCAATCCAAGATTGAAACGAAGGAACATAATGACGAAGGCCATTATGATTTTGACAGTGTTAGGTTACTAGGTCTGTTTGACCTTTTTGTCTTCTTATCAGACCTTTTTGTCTTCTAATAGCTTTTTATTTTTGTAATATTTGTTTTCTGTATGTTTTCACATTGTTAATATAAATATATTGTCACGTTTTTTAGCCATGTACAAATCTTAAACGCACCAACTTAGGATTTTTAGTAGCTAGCCTTAGTTATTACCATTCAGTGCGGTATAAGAGCTTTTTATACTAGCCAACATTAATTTTTATATGTTGGGGTTGTGGCTATCTACCTAGCTCCTTAGCTACCTCTGGCGAAAAGGTGAAAGTAGCAAAATGCAGTTGGGCTACAATAGAATTCTAAACAAGTCTTATGTTAAATACAGTTAGTTTGCTAACCTTTTATTATATACTGTTATAAAAACGTTCTTTGCGAAATAAGGTTGCTAAGCATTTTTGTCAAGTAGAGAGTCCAACGACGGGCTGTATTTCCTTTTAAACCGAAGTTGCGATAAAATTTTTTGGCAAAATGGTATTACGCCTTTTCACAGGTGCGACATGGTTACCTGTACTGAGTGCTCAGCCTGGTGTCCCAATTAATTTTTAAACTTTCACGGAAACTTATTTCACCAAATAAAATAATATTGACCAAATGTTTTTGGTTAAACGGGGTAACAACGGGCTGTAAATTGTATTTTTATTTTTTGAACAATATATTATAACATTGTGTGCACTTTACTCGATTTACGACATACTACATACTTGTACTAAAACACTCCACCTAAATGTGTGACACAGTTTGCGGCTTCTATTAGGCGCTCAACAAAGCGTTCAATAGCAGGTCGTACAGTTACTTGTGCCTTAACCCGGTGTTTCGAAGATGGGTCCCCGGCTAGTATATTATTAATACTTTAAAAAACTTTAGATGTTATCACTAAATCCTCCTGTAACGGTATATGCATTTTCCTTAACATCGACATCATCTCGAGAACTTTTATCACCACCATTGCCACACTGGCTGCTTTTGACTTTCTTTTCATCTTCGTCATTATTACTCCATATTTGGTCATATTCGTTCACATTCATCGTATTTATTGCCTTATTGTCAACATGTGACATTTCTTTCCCAGCGTGAACGTTATAATAGTTAAGATTTTTGTTTATATCGTTTGTGTTGTAATAATGACTGTCTTCTTTTTGTATTTTATGCTCGTCGCTGTCATCTACTTTTGCGTATAAATTGATTTTATTACCGTAGGTAGTATTTGGAAATTCATTTACTTCGTTTTCGCCTTTCTTTTCCTCTTCTTCTTTTTTGTTAACTTTGTCATAAATATTTTCTTCAGTCTAAATATAAAAAAAGGTTCGATAAAGAAAAGAAGATATGAAATAATGGAAATAAAAAATATCAACAAACTACTTTTCAATTAGCTATTACAAATTAAGAACTTACATTTGATTTGGTATAAGCTACTTTTCTGATTAATGTCCTAAATTAAGTAAAACAAAAGTATACTAAAATTTGGGAGGACGTTTTTACTTCATAGTTTATGAAATGAATAATATAATACCAAGAAGATCTGTGCAAAAATAATTATTTTTGTTGTAGACGTATTCCTTCAACATACTTGCGTTTTTATTGTGTTTATAGATGAGTTGTGTAGAAACAGAATTACTATTAATGCTTATATAACATACCTTCTGTCAAGTTTCGTCTTGTAACATATCAAAATGATGATTATAGTAACTAGAATCAAAATTACAGTCGCTGCAAATCCCGCTGCCATGGCTATGTCTCTGTTGTCGTTGTTGTCTTTACTTGTACCTGTTGTTGGACTTGAAGGTATTGAGGTTTTACTGTGAGTTGTAGAAGTGGAAGTTACTGGAGTAGAAGTTTCCAAGCTTGCATGTGTGACTTCTGTATTGCTTTTGGAAGATGTGTTGGTTTCTTTTGATGTTATCGTTGTTTTTGCCGTAGTTGATATCGTTGTTGCCGTTGTTGTCGTTAATGCAGACGGTTCTGGCGTTGTTGAAAATTCAGGCGCAAACGATGATAGATTTAAAGGATCTATAAACAAAAGTAAAATTAATCCTGTCGAGTAGCTAAACTTCAAGCATTTGTATCATCTGTAAAAATGAATAGAATAAATCCTTGTTTGCTTAATTTAAAAGGCTTTGAAAGGAAGTTTACTAAAAAAATAATCACTTTTTTGTTTAACACAGACCATGTAACATTAAAAATTATTTTTCACGAAGATATGAAGATAACAAAGCTAACATAAGTTATATTTAACAATATATAATCACCGTGGTGTGGCAAAATATTTTTGCTTGAAAGTGAATCGGACGTTGAATAAATAGTCCTATTGGCGACTTTAGAACAAGTAAAAAAAGTCTATTCACTTAGATATTTCAGAAGATATATTTCTACTTACACGTTGCTGTACCTTCATATTTAAAGAGAACGCAATTTTCACGTGGTGTGTCTTCGTTGCCATTCCTTGCATTACACTTGACTTCAAGTTTTATCAGCAACCCAGACCATACTGCATGAAAATTTACCTTGACCTAGAATTAGGGTGACGGCTTAATTATTAATACAAACCAACTTACAGACTGTCAGAAAATGCAAAAAGTTTCGATTCTGTATAAGTCTATTTTTTTGACATAATTGTAAATTCATAACTTACTTCTTTGACATTAGGTATACTAAATGAAGATAAGTTTGACATAAATGTTGGAACAACTTCCCATTTATCTGTCAGTGCTAACATTCTTACACTTGATACTTCATATGTGCCTAACGTATTTGGACAAAGATTTTCACCACCATTAAAAATGCGAAACACTGTTTTGTTGAGCATGCTATTGGTTATTAAAGGTACATCCGTTTTGTATCCATCCACTCTTAAGGAACACCCTACAAATGAATACAAGATAAGTAAGTAGTATTTCAGAAGTCTTAATAAACAAGAGTTCATTTTTCCTCCCCCAGTCAAATATACAATAATTCAATACAATTTTGCCCTATCCAAAACTTAAGAATCTTCATTAAATATTTATCTGTAGATGATAAAACTTTCGAAGGAATAAAAAGGAGCACAGTCTACAAAAATGCCTACAAATCCAGCCTGTTTTTACAACTCAACTAAAGTTTTGTATCAAAAAAGGGCCGTTGAGATGGCTGGACATAATTCAGTACTTCTGATTTTGTCTATCCATGTGTGGAAAGTCTAAGAAATTTTCTTAGACTTAATTGTTGCGATCTACTAAAAAAGCAACTGTTGATATTTTAAAAAGTGTTACATGAAAATAGTATACAAAAACACGAAATAAAAGTGCACATTCTAAACATGTTACGAAGAGGAAATGGTGTGGTAGGTCTTATTTCCATTCTGTTTTCAATAAACCTTTAAGTACACACAAAACTTATGGTAATTAGATATTTGCGACGGCCGATTGCTATTAGCAACAGCAGGATCAGAATTACTTTAGACCGATCCAAACTTTTCCTAAGTCACGTGGTTATTTACAACTTTAATTAGTTAAGGCTGGATATTCACTCACTTAAAGTTCAGGAAGTTTATATATTAGCTTTCTTCTATTTGTTACTTACTTACTACTTCTCAGATTATTTTATATATTAATTCCATTACTCACGGTAAGCTTGGTTATCCACGGCGCAAAAACCACTAGTCACTGCCTTGCAACTCGCAAAATGATCCTCCAACCCGTGGCTACGCTAAAATTTAACAAATAGAAATAATTCTCTTTTATAAGTATTTACTGAAGCGCCAAGTTTCCAGTTTATATTAAATTAGTCAGTTATTATTTACTTCCTAGCTGGAGAATATTTGGCAAGGACAGATACACCACGGCTAAACCAATTATTGAGAGAAATAAGGGCCTTGGGTATTTATAAACTAAACATACACCAGGTCCTGTTGTTAATGTATAAAATCAGGTATGGCATTACACCTAAGGCTTTTAAAAATCAGTTTGGTTTCTAGAAATAAAACACAGGAATCCACAAACCATTTCTTTTTATTTAATGATTTAGATTATTCGCGATATTTTTAGCATTACATTTTTGTAATATTTTTCATAACTTTAAAGGAATTGTAAATATTTTTTCTTTACGTTAATTGTAACCTGCACTCTTTAATCCACCTCAACTGCATGAAGCCTGATGATAAGACATAAATATGTCTTCTACTTTGCTCCAGTCATTATTTCATTGTGAAACACGAAAAACATTGTAAAAATTTTTATTTTGACGAAATAGATACAGACACACAAAATCCTGATTTGTTGCCATCCACTTACTGTTTTAGGTCACAATTGGACCAGTAACTAAAAATGCATAACTTCCGAAAAAAAACGTGCTAAAAAGGACAATTAAAACGCTGATTTGGGGGTATATTTTATACATTCTCACCCAGTAAAATTTTTCTTTAAACTTTACTTACAGCGTCGCATTAATTCTCCCGCAATTTCGTTTTATGAAAGGTCTGATATTTCAAGCCGCTTTGGTTTCTTGTTTGCTGTAAACAAACTATAATGAAATAAACCACAACCACAATCTTTTACCTTAAAACTACATAGCGGGTACAAATGTTTGGGGACTTTTTAAAAAAGTTTTTAGTTGTGATGCAAAATTTTCTCTGATTTTTTTTTTAAATTTTGAATCTATCTTTGGTTATAATTTCCTTGAATTTTAACTTATAAGTAACAAAGTCACGCATTGATATTGAAAGCCCTACAGACACGTTACACTACTTTTTGTTTGATGCATAAGAACGTCTAAATTTCAGCTGATGCTGGAGGTACTTGTTTTTTTTTAAATATTTTCAGCCTCTTCTGAAATCTGTTCTTTAGAAATGCTCATAGTTCTTTTGAAATTGGGGAAATATCTTTTCTCTATAACAATAGCCGTTGTCTTGCTGTCGGCCAAAGCCAGGTCATGCTAAATGACGAAGCGAACGAAGTCCTCAAGCTACAAATAACCAATGCGAATTTTCATCTATTATGCTGTGACGGGCGAATTTTTCACGGGCTATCAAAAAGTTCATATTAAAAATAAAAAAAAACATTTCACATTTAATGTTTTTTTTTTTTTAATACACCTTTCCCGAATTACATAAATTATAATAATTATGACGTCATCTAAAATTTTATAATGGTTGTGCTCTTCAAATAAAAATATTCAGATAGAATATCAGATTATCATGATAAAACTAAAGTTTTTAGAGCAATATAATATTCCGGTTAAATTTTCTTTAGATTTGAAAAAAAAAAATTATTTTAAAAACGATGCTATTCTTAGAAAGCCCGGCTATATAAAGGGTCTGACCGTAACTTTCAGCTCGCAATTGAGGCAATTAACGAGCAGAAATATTTACGAAATTAGGTAATTTGTTCTACCTTTTGCTAAGGAACTTAGGGATGATAATAATTTTTAGTATCGACCTCTTTAATTGAGTTTGGCATAATTAGGAAATTCAGGAAAGGTCTATTTATAGGTATGATTATATGAAAACCTATATATAAATGTGAAAGTTGTTTACTAAGGTCGGGTTAAACAGTGGTGCAGTATACTCATGCAACATGAGACGAAATTTGCAGCGAGAAGTATTTGATAATTCTTTTATCTAATCGTGATAAGTATTATGATTTTTTTTTCTTTTAACAATGTTGTGGTAGTAAGTAAGTAAGTAATCAAACCTGTTCCATTAGCACCCATACATTTTTCTTCTCCTGGTACATTAAAGAAAGTTGCAGTGGGACTTTGACAAGTACACGTATTCGGACATACTAATCCTCCATTCGCATGATCAATTAGTTCACCTCTCGTCACAGTTACGCAGTGACAAGTATGTAAACACAACAAGACAATGCAAAAAATCATTTTATTTGTTCATAAACCAATGATTATAAATTGTAGAAATGTAATGTTACAGAAATAATCTGTAGTAACTTTAAAACTTAGAATTCTCTTATGTAATACGCTTGTCATCCATGCATTCAAATGATCTCTTTTTTTACTTTCCCTGTAACATAATTTTATTTGACTGAACTTTCTATATTGTCATTTGCTATAAAACAAATCTATTTGTAATAGGTAGTTAAAAGTTTAAATCCATTCTAATAGAATTAATAAACCCTTTTTATTTAATCTTTTCTTGCAGCATCATGGGGAATGACAATAGAGTAATCATATATTAGCTTCACGTATAGTTAACAGAAAAAGTGCCAAATGAGATACAGCCTTAGAAAAGCAACACTTGCTTGAAGTAGATATTTTATGTATTTATAGTCTCAAACGTAAAGAGAAGTGTCATAAATGTTGGAAGTGTTACTATCTTAAGAAGGTATGTTTGAAACTTTGAGAAAGTAAATTTAATGACTATGAGTATAAACCGAAACTTGTTAACTAAAGTTCTTTTTACACTTTGATCAATTACCATTTAAGCACACATTCAATTATTCATGCTAAAATCGTAGGATTTTTGGGGCAACAAATAAACAGATAATCATATTAATTGACCGAGTAACAGAAAAAATTACTTTGCATTTCACTTGCTTTATTCACTAGCGCAAATTGCAACATCTTGCAAACAGAAAAAAAGCACATAAGAGGTAAACTTAGACATATTTCGCAAGATTCTGCTTAGTATAAGACATCACAAACGTGTAAGTAAATATTAAGTGTAACTTAACCATAGACACGCAAGGGAAAGCAGCAGTTTTACACTGCCAAAGGAACATTTATTGCGCTTGAAAAAACCTATAAAATATCAACAGGAGCTGAAACTACCATGTGATTGAATATGGCTGCCTCGGATAGCACTTTTTTAACTACTTTGTAGAGGGATGCTTTCCATTGTTTTACCGAACACCGAGTTAGGTTTGAAGAAGTGTTTTTTGCACTCGTTATTGGCGTTTGTACTTAGTTGGGTGTTTTTTGTTAATATATGATTTTATCCAAGGTGATTGTTTGAACTTCAGTCCGCGATGCATTTCCGTCAGTTTTAGTCCTAGATCGATGTATTGTTTTAGCTTCTTGCAGTGGAAAACGTATTTTGTTTTCGATCGCATATTCGGGATTAAATTTTCTATCTTGCTTACTTTTATTCGTTGTAGAGGTAATGTACTTCTTTGTGGGTATTCTAGATCAACCTCCAACATATACCCCTCATCCTTGTTGGTAAAGTTCATGTTCTGTAGTTCGTGTTCCTTCATCCTTTTAAATCTTCCTATTGGTAGTGGTTCTGACATAGCCTATCCGTATAGATTGTTTGCGTCCAGATACATTAGATATTTGATGGTTTGTTTGGATCGTAAAGTACTTGTTGTTTGCCCTGGAGTATCTCTTAGATATAACGTATAAAATGTACGTACAGTACTTCCACTTTTGAAACAAAAAATTAGCGTAAGTTTAGAATTCTAACCCTATTAACTACTTATTATAGAAATTTATGGAAATTAAGTTAAATAATTTCGAGTGATGAAATTTAAAATTTAAGGGCGTATGAGTTTTAAACTTTGACAAGATGATGTGTAATAAATAAGTACGGCAAGTGTCGTAACTATTTAACTAATAAAATTGAGAAAGAAACCAGATACCGCTGGTTGCAAAACAGGGGGCAGTATTTCTTTATTTTTATGATCAAACGGGAAAAGTCTAAATAAAGCTGATTATTATTAGCCTGTATTGCGTACAATTTTACAAATTGTTCTTCTACCTAAATGTAAATGTAGAAATAAATATATCAAGTGTATTGTTAACTGAAAATGAAAAAATGGCAAAGCAATGTTAATGAGAAGAAAATATCAAACTACAACCCTCCCCAAAATTAGTGAGACAAACAGCCCCCTCCCCCTGTTTTAGTGTTGTGACCCCGTTTTTGGAGAAAGGGGATCTAGGACAGTGTCTGCTCATCTCCTCCTGTGTCTGCAACATTGACAGAATGGGGAGGAGGGGGGGAGTAGGAAATCGATACTAAGGAACATTTTTGCAGTGAAAACCTACTTGTCTTACGTAATTTTGTGGAAGGTTGTAGCATGATAAAACTTTGGCTAGTGGAACTTCTTGCTAGTTTTTATTCTTTGAACTTTTCCACAAGCTCGTTATAGCATCTTGCTTTCTCTTAAAAGGTTCTATTCTCGCCATGTTTAACCATATGCTGCACTAAGATCGCAAGCTTCTTCTCGGTTCAGTAGTCTCGACATCTAGATATTCTGAATGTGTTACGTCACATTTCAATTTTTGAACCAGTTTTGAACCTGTAAACTCCATGTTTTCCTATACTGGCAACCAGATTAGGTTAACTACATCAGCTGTTGTGGCGTAAAGCGAGAAGACACCTCAAGCGGTTATATTTTGTAGCCTTTGTAATCGAGTAATCTTTTGACATTTGTGCAAGCAGTACAGTTCATTTTTTGATCAAAATAAATTCCAATTAGCTTCTCATTACCCTTTTACTAACGGACTATCGAAGAAGCGAAAGAGATGACAAACCAAGCATTGTGAGTGAAAGGTTATGAGTTAGAGCTTGTCACCATTAAAAAGTACGTTGTGACACTGTGAAACTTTGCTTGGTCACGCTGCCAACCTTTATTGCTTTTTTAATGTCATCTCTCATTTTCAAGAGCAAAGTTGTTGTTGTTTGTCTTTTTCGAAAAGTGGATTGCGTTTCACTATAAATATAATTTTCCTCGATAAACGAGCAAAGTTTGTTGGAACAACTCTTTCGTAGACTTTAGACAAAACGGAAAGCACTGATATTGGGCGATAGTACTTTGTATATTTTTCTGAATATGGGAGTTAATGATGCGAACGTTGGGTGAAACAATCAAAGGTTTGGATGTAGCGGACCGGTGCATCATCGTGTCCAATAGAACATTCATTTTATAAACCAGTGAAAATTTTAAAAACGTTTTCGCAGGCAGTGTGTTTTACTATGATATGACGTTATCACTTATGGGGAGATTTGATTTAAAGGATTTGATCGTAATGGTATTGTTTTTGTTTTTTTACAGATTTCCAATGAATGCTTTCTTAATCGTTTTTGTTGATTGCAAAAAATCAGGTTTATGGTATTGCAAACGACTTTCGGATCTCAATCACTTCTCAATTCTTTAGTTACTCGATTACTTCTTTAACAGATTTTTTGTACTTTAGCTTCTTATCTTGATAGGGATTTCGTTACGCGAGATTGTCAAAATCACGATCGCTATATATTGTATTTCCAATTCTTTGCGAGACTCGGCAATATTTCAACCTATTATCCAGGAACCGATGGGGCGGGTTAGCCTAATATGTTTTAATTTGACGTTTAAATTTCAATTTAACCAATAATTGAATATATTTAAAACGAGAACTGTTTGGAAAATATTGTCTCGTTTGTCATTAGTCACATCCATTGTTAGTCTTAAAATTAGTCACGTCTAGAAATGAGGAATTAAGGAATCATAATCAGGAACGAAGTATGACATTCCTAGAAAGAAACCATTCAGAAGATAGGAGACACGTGGTCCTATCCTTTCCGTATATCACGTCGTATATCCTGTTATCTTTACTCTCCTTTTGTTCTTGTTTATATCGCCACTACTTATGCTGCCATCTTACACATACGTTGCTTGTGACTTAATAATCTCTTATAATAATACGGAGAGTGTGTCCGTCTGTCTGTGACAGGCAAAGTGGATGTGTTCATTTTCCTTTGATGTAGCCGAAATTTCCTTTGAAGTCTCCGAAAAAGTTATATCCATTTTGCCAGCGGGTTTACTTTGTTTACATCACGTGATCTAAATGAAGCAACTTGATTTGCTGAAAAAATTTTAACGGCTAACTCCCGAAAAATGGTAACCCTCGACACAAAAGCAACAACAAGAAAACAGTCCCTTCGATTTGAAAAAGTGCAAAAAGTAATTCAGAGAAAGAAAAGTCCAAGAAATGAAGTGAGAAGTGGTAGCTAGAGCTAGAAGTAAAGTAGTAAAGTTAGAAGAAGAAAATAGAAGCTAGAGGTTGAAGTGGATTTGAAATCACAAATAGTAAGAACTTTGATGTTTTTAGACGTTTAGTTTTTATGTCACTGGAGCAAGCAGACTCGCATTTTCCAAGAAAAGCCTCAAATTCTTGAAGTTTTATATTTTAGCGCTTTTTTAAAAACAAACCTAGCCACCATATTTGTTTATGTTTTTGTTGCATAATTAATGTATCCCCTGGTGCGTAACTAATGTGTTTGTCCTAAAATTCAAAATGCTACATAAAGCTGTTAGCTGACTAACAAACGGAAAACTTTGGTTTGTTGAACTTACTGATCACTGTAATGTTATTATTTTTACATTACTATTGTTTCTCCTTATATGTGTTTTACTAAGCATAAATAGCTAGCTTTAGTTTTAGCTAAGTGTTCCCAGTTTAAGTATATTTAACTGGGGGTCTTAGCTACTGTTAGCTAGCTAATGTTGTCCTCCAATGCCTGCTCCTCATCCCATCCATGGCTAGCTCTAACCTATGACTTATATTGTTATTCCTCTTTTTTAATTATCTATAGCTATCTACCTTAGTTTCCAAACGTCTTTTCTTTTATGAGCACGAATTATGATGTAACAAGCTAGCTGGCTACCTACAAAATCTTTAAAGACTTGAACTTTTGCAGATGTATATATTTTATATTTCTTTTCGCATTTCCTGTAAACTTTACAAAGGGACCACGTGCAATATGACAAGTGGAATATTTTTTTTCCAGAATTTAAAGCGTGTGTGTTAAGTTATTTTTTATTGTTTTGTTTCTGACATCCTGTTTTACTTTCGTCAGCCTACATGTAAAATGCCAGGTTATTTTTACAGGGGGGTGTAGACATTTGATTGGAAATTTACATGGGTTTTTGACTTTATTTTAATTTATGAGAGGATGGTCGTTCGGTTCGGGAAGGTTGTTCGTGTTTTTGTTTGTGTTGCAAACTGCTGTTTTTTAAAATTTTCTGTAAACTTTTGTGGGAAAAAGACCACATGCAATATACTGAAAGCACAAATTTTATAAAATTGGCCTCCACTAAAGGCTGTTGTGTAAGCTAATGGCTTTTTCATAGTTCGTATTATAAACTTTTGTTGGGGAGAACTAAACTGCATGTGATGTCATTTTTGCTGGAAGAAAATTTTATGGTTTCACGTTCTTGTTAAGAATTTTATAATTGTGGTAATATATAACTGTTTGGTGATGATGAAAAATTTTTTTGGTTTTTATATTTTATGAAATGCCTGATTTTTCTATAATTTGATGTGTTTCATAACCTTTTTGTGGAAGATTTATGGGCAATAGCAATATAGAACATGCTAAATGAACTGATTTTTGTTGATTTGGATGTGCTCCTCAAAAACCGATCTGTTTTACATTTTGTGTTAACTTTTGTGAGGACGGACCGTATATACACTCTGTTTTCCAAAAATAATATTTTTGTTGATTCAAATTTACTCCTTATTTATTCTTGACATTCACGTTTAAAATGGTTGGTAAAGGTAACTACAGATCATCATACTAAGGAAAATTTTTTTGGGTTCTTAACCTGTTAATTTTTACAATTTGTGTATATTTTTGGGAAACAGGATAGTATGTAATCGAATAAATGATTTTCCAGATATAAATTTGATGTTTTTTGACACTTCTGATTGAAATATTAAAGGTTTTCAACGAAGTAAATATTTGAGATGTGTTATTTCTGACTTTATTATTATTGTTAGTGTTGTACTTGATTCTATACATTATTTTGATTAGTGTTTCAAGCTCTACACATAATCTTTGTTATTCAAGTTTATTCTTTGCTCATTGATTTTTTGACATTTATGTTTAAAATTGTTGGTAAAGGGCAGTACGGAACTAAAAGAGAAAATTTTTGTGTTCTTAACTGGTTGATTTTTACATTTTGTGTAAATTTTTGTGGGAGAGGATGGTATGCAACTAAAATGACTGATTTTTCTAGATTTAAATTTTATGTTTTCCAAACTATGGCTTTTTCATATTTTTGTATAAGCGTAAGGGAAAAACAATATTTAAAATGTGTAAAAAACTTATTTTTGTTGATTTGTGCTAACTCTTGGGGGCCTCCTTTTTGACACTTCAGAATAAAATACTGAGGGTTTTCAACATAATCACTTATAAGATGTAAATATTTGAGATGCGTTATTTCTGACATTGTTATTATCCGTGTTGTGACTGTTGGTGTTGTAACTGTCGGTCTTCTTACTGTCGGTTTTGTGAGTTTAGTGTTGTGAGTGTCGATGTTGTGAGTGTCGTTGTTGTAACTTTTTATCAACTAGATTTTACACCTTGCAAGCTGTTCTTTTTTATTTTGTGTAAGATTTGTGTGGAGGATTTAATGCGATTTGATATTTGACATTTTGTGTAAGATTTTAAGAACATTTTTTTGTATATGCACTGCTGACGTCAGAAAAACATCTAAAAGAACCTATTTTCCCATCGTCCTTCTGCCTAAGTGGATTTCTCCACGGGCCTTATCGACTAGTCTCTTATAATAATACGGAGAGTGTGTCTGTGTGTCTGTGTGTCCGTAACAGGCAAAGTGGATGAGTTTATTTTCCTTTGATGTCGCCGAAAAGAATCTTTGATGTTGCCGTAAAATATATGTCTTCTTTGTCGTGAAAAGCTGCGAGTTTTGTGTGGTTTGTTAAATGAAGTTCTAGCACAAAGTAACGGAAATTGTGTTTGCAAAAAAGATAGTTGTTCTTTTTAAGCATTTGTCTTCTCTTGCCTTCAAAATAAATCTACAAAAACATTTGAAAAAAGGCATGGTATGTAAATGAAGTATAGAAAGGTTTCAAAGGTTTGTTTATGTTTTTTTTTAGTTTTGATGATATTATTGATGTGAGACATGTTTGTTAGCTAGCATCATAAAGCCAACCACACCAACAACAACCTATAGCTAGCTTGCTCGGACTTTATAAATATGTAGCCATGTTCTTTATACCTAGCTATGTCTCCAGTTTATATTCAACTGACCAGCTATTAGCTGCTGTAGCTAGCTTATGTTAGCTTCAAACTTAAGATTACAAGTACCTAGCTAACTTGTGAGTTTTTTGTTGCTTTTTACATGTAAGCTAGCTACCGTAGTTATCGTAGTGGTCTTTGCTAAGAATGTGGCTGTAACTTATTTCACTTGACATTTTAAGCTTAAATTAACAAGCCACAACAACTTTTAAAAAAGTATTACATAATATTTAAGAATAGTTTAAGGACTGTTTTTAAGCAAATAATGTATTTTTCACATTTTGTGTATATATGCAAATAATGTATTTTTCACATTTTGTGTATATAACTAAACTTATATACATCGGTTACATGTAATATGACGAAATGATTTTTATTTAACATGTAGTAATTCTGGTACCTTAAGTGTAGTGATTTTGTTGTTCTAGATGTTCTGACTAAAATGTTTTTGTTTATGACATTTTGTCTTATTTAAGAAAAGTTTCAACTTTTTTGAGGAAGTACAACACCGAAAAATCTTTGACAGAGGTTTTTCATATTATGGGGAAACTTTACGTAGCTTTTTCACATTTTTTGATTTTGTTGCAGTATTTACATGGGTTGTTGATTATTTATTTTTTATTTTAATTTTTTGGGAAAGGCAGCGGAAGGATTCACATTTTTTCACCCTAAATGTAAAAAATGTACATGAAAGGCTGGGGTAACTTTTCATTTATATATATACATAGTGTATATATATAATATATACAAACTGTTGTGTGTTTTTGAAATGTTATGTGTTTGGATCATGCAATAAAGCGAGAGAACTATTTTTGTAGAATTTGACTTTGCAACTTGCAAGCTATTCCTGTTTTTATATGAAAACGAGAAATTCAACTGACAATATATATACAAAACGTAAAATTGCCACAAAATTCATAAAATGTTATTAACCCTGAAAATTTTAAACATTTACCTGATTCTATTTTTGGTTTGCGAAGTTCTTTTCCTGCAAAAAGTTCTAAGATTAAAGTACAGAAATTACTTATTTTTAAGATGTATAAATTTAATTTCTTCTAATTTATGGTTTTGACATTTTCATGTAATATATAGTTTGTGGGCAAAGACTGATGTTTGTTGATTTAGAATTATTAAATACAACCGTTTTTTCTTTTGTGCATATGGCCATATTCAATACACCAAAAGGGCTACTTTGTTGATTTCGGTTTTATATATACTCTTTGTAATTTATTTTTGTCTTCTTTTTGACATTTTGGATTATATAAATTATAGTTGCAGAATATTGTATTTAAAAAAAATGGAATTTTGCAAAGTTCTGTTTTACTACTCAATTTTCACATTTTAAATATATATATTCTTTGGGACAGGATGGTATGAAATAGACAAACATCCATGATATTGGTTGTTCTTAATTTACAGGCTGTGCCTAATGAAACTTTAAGGTTCACATTTTGTCAGACATTGGCATAACATATACTGATAGAACTGATTTTTCTTGTTGTAGACTTTATAACTTAAACTTTTTTTGACTTATTACAGAAGATATACAGAAGGAGAATTAGATTTTGCACATTGCAAGGCTTTTTTTTATATTTTGTATATATAAATTCTTACCGGGCAGGATTCTGTACAACATACCGAAATGACTGATCCCTCTCTGTTTCTAAATTTGATGCGTTCCAAATTGCAGTTTTTTGAAAATTTGGGTGCTATTTAATGAGTACAAGATGCAAAATATCACAAATACTGAATTTATTGAATCAGAAGTATTTCCTACAACCATTCTTTTTTTTACACTTTTGTGGAAAGAAAGTATGCAATATCATCAGAATAACTGATTTTGTTGCAAACTGTTTTTCTTTTTCACATTTTGGATTGAAATATTGTTTTAGAGGGCATATATCAATAGACATATATACCAAAATAATTAAATTCTGCAAACTTTGATTTTGTCGTTCACCTCTCATCTTTTATATTTTGATTAAACTTAAAGGAAAACCATAGTAATTATTTAGAATTTGTATTTTGTGTTGCAAATTTAGTGCAAAAATTGACATAAAATGAACTGTTAAATTGATTGTTGTTGTTTTTTAACATGAATTATGACTCAAAATTTGTTTTTGCATTTCTAATTTGACTAATTAGCCTAAAAAATTTGCCAATTGGTTTTACACTCTGTTATTTTTTATATATATTTTATGTGAACATTTGTGACAGAATACTATGTGAGATTTGAAATTTTGTGTAAGGCTTATTGATGGTAAAACAGCATGAAAGTTGCTAAAAGGACTGATTTTTATTAACTTTGGGTTTAAACACTGTTCTTTTTTTCATTTTTTTTTAACAGTTTGTCTAAAGTTTACTAAAGATATATTTTTATATATGCAATATATAACAAAAAGTTTTGTTGCATTATAATTTATCCTTGCAATCCATTTCTTTGAACCTAAATAAAAATTTCTGCCAGAGGAACAATTTATTGTTTATTTTCACATTTTGTGTCAACCTTTGGCAGGGTTTGTAATAACTTAACTGATCTTAAAATATACATTGACAAAGATTTTTTTTTAACATTGATCAGCTTTTTTTTGTATGTGACATTTTGAGTGATTTAGATTTTATGAATGAAATGTACTTTAAAATGCTTTGGTAAACTTCTTTCCAGATAATTTTTGCATTGCCAGTACATTGTCAGTACAAGTAATTTTAGTAGATTTACTTTTTGAATGTCGCATTATACTGCAGTTGTTGGATACCTTCAATTTTTGGTCATTTATATAATAAGGCAAATTGTAAGCTTTGCACCTGCTGTATTGTTTTTTATGGACGTTATATCTGTTACATGAATCACTTATAAGATTCTTTTTTATTTTGTGTAAGATTTGTGTGGAGGATTTAATGCGATTTGACATTTGACATTTTGTGTAAGATTTTAAGAACATTTTTTTTTATATGCACTGCTGACGTCAAAAAAACATCTGAAGCAACCTATTTTTTCATTGGCCTTTTGCCTAAGTGGATTTTTCCACGGGCCTTATCGACTAGTATTAATATATTCATAAATAAATGGATTTATGTTTTGTTTACTACTTGTGGACTTTCAACTAAACAAACAAGTATATGACAGATACTACAATTATTGGCGTCGGCGAAGAAATATCAGTGGACACAATATGCGTCACGTACAGGTAAACGGATAAGTGTCTAACACTGATGCGGATAAATTTGTGACGAAAAGCCTATTGTCTGTGTAAACAGACCGATTTTACCGGTCTTTTTGTTGTACATGTTCTAGATGTTATGAACGTTCTTTAATATTTTTAAACACATTATAACAATTACAGTCTTGAAAACAGTGTGTTCTTAATAATTAGAAAATATTGTTGCGGACTATTTTATGGTAGAGACGAGTAAGACGCAATTAAAAATAGCGCATGCAAATCAATCTGGCGTTAATTTACAAGTCGCCCTACAAGGCATCCGCTATGATGCAATTACTGTTAATTGCATATTAAGTGAGAGACAAATGAAAACTAATTAAGGTAATGGTTGTTTAGTTCCTGTGATGATTTCAGAACGATAATAGAAAACAATGAAATTGATTCAACAAAACCTGACGAAAAGTCTTTTTTATAAGAAGCCTATTACAAATCCATGTATATTTTTGCATAGGGACAGTTGTACATGGGAGATATGGTAAAAGGAAGGCAAATGACATATGACCCTTATAACAAAGTGAAGAATCAAAGCAGTGTTCTGTATCTTGATTTCAACATAATATTTAAATGCAAAATAGTTATGATTACTCGTTTGTCGACTGACCAAATGATTTTTTACATCATCTTCTTGTGCCTTCATACTTGCCACAATGAAACAGTGTCGCGATTTCAACATGGTGATGAGATTAAGGGGACTACATTCTGTAGAGAAGGAAACTGCAAATGTGGAAGTTCCAGTGCGACGTACTATAATTTTCCTGAAGATGAAAAATGCATACATGCTACTGACACAGGCTATTTATCTAAGCTTTAAATTATACAATTTTTTCGTTTGGTTTTACTGATGCCATTTGTTTTTTGTTTTGCAATACACAGATCGTGATCAAGTACGGTTTTTGCAATGTAAGATAAATAAGGCAGAAAAGTGGGACATGGCATTGACTTTCAAAGTTAACTGCGTCCACAGTACTTAGAGAATGTTCTATTGATACGTAGTATCTGTGATACATTCTTGCAAAAAACTATTCAAAGGAATATATCTTTCTTAGAATTTGTTAACATAATCCGGATTTTTTGTGCTTAAATTGTCCGGCTAGGGGGATAAATTATGCACGAGTTAATTAATACATTCTAAGGAGAATACCTCAATGTAGCTCGCTTTTTGAAGAAGGTTAAGAAAAGTTACCGCTAACTGTTCATAATTTGACTGAGAAGATCTTTTACCGAGTTGTGAATATAATAAAAACAATTTGTTTTTGCACGTCAGATGCACTTAGAATCTAGAAAATAGGATTTTGCGATCTTTTCTAGTTTCTTCAATTCACATGGCCCTTTAAATTGTGGACATTAAAAATGTGACTTTTCCGGGAAGAAGAAAACAGTGCGAAACATCAACTGTTAGTTGACTAAAGCAAAATATTATAACTCGCATTTGCCACAGCAGGAGCTAAAATGAATATCACAGCACATTAATCCATCCAAGTGTAAACATTTCAAAGGCATTTATGGCTTGCAAAAAAAAGCAGTGGACTACTTTAAGCTTTCAACCTACAATTTCTGTAAGACATATGCGAGAACAGTTGCCACCATTAAAGAGATAAAACGTGCTGTTTCTGGTTCTTATAATTAGCATATTTATGTGTTGCAGGCATCGGCTGTTTTGTAAGACGTTAGAGGAAGA
Source organism: Hydractinia echinata (assembly GCA_030067915.1). Taxonomy (NCBI): domain Eukaryota; kingdom Metazoa; phylum Cnidaria; class Hydrozoa; order Anthoathecata; family Hydractiniidae; genus Hydractinia; species Hydractinia echinata. The sequence continues at coordinate 1,320,242 of JASGCC010000076.1, read as the reverse complement.
ATAAAATTCTATGTCACGGAGAATCAGTAAATTGATTTTGCAAAATACAGAGTCTCATTAGCATTTGGTATGACCAACAATGGTTTTACGGAAAAAAGCCATATCTATACTGGGCAATTATATATTATTTCAACAATTGCGTCTGTCTAGCTGCGCCACGTTTTGGCTTAGCTGCTTGTCAAGTCATTTTGTTTACGAACAATTTTGTGTTGCTTGCTTCGCAGGACAAAAACTGTCACGCCAAAAGTGTTTGTATTAGCTAATTAATCATTTTGATAAGACAGGCTCTCGGATCGTCACTATACATCATGTATAAGCGATGCCAATTATGTATTTTTTAACTTCATTGTTTGTGGACAGCAAGGAAAAGGGTAAATGGATTTTTTCAAATTATTCGGGGTTGTGAGGGTGATTGATGGTCATTCCCATCCTTATCCCAGTTGCTACCATTATTATCTCTTATAATAATATGGAGTGTATGTGACGGTCATAGTGGATATCGTTATTTTCCTTTGATGTCGCCGAAATTTTCTTTGAAGTCTCCGAAAAAAGTATGTCTTAAATGTGAAATTTTATGACGTTACGGCGCGACGTCAATAACACTACTTTAACGTCAATATCCCATATTAAATTAATGAAGCCATTACAGTGCACTTAAAACTTTGAGGCCAAATAACTTGGAAACGAGGTGGTGACGTCAATGATTTTTCACCGCGTGGGTAACTAGGGACCACCTAGGACCAATTTGGGTAATTTTCCCAAACCTGGATCCCCAAATCCGTGTCGGAATGGGCGGGTTGATGACGTCATCAAAAAACCTTCAAACCCTAATATCTCTGCAACCATTTGTCAAAGATGCATGATCCTATACATTTTCTTGATCAGCGTTTCAAGATCTATACGATGAAGGCAACAGGTATACAAATTTCTAAAAAAGGTTTTGACGGGTCTTTGCTGACGTCAGCAAAATTTTTAATCCCTGATATCTCCTTAGGCGTTCGTCGAGAACATATGATCCTGTACATTATTTTAACCAGCATTTCAACCTCTACACATTACAGAAAAAGAATAAACAAATTTCCCGAATTTTTTTATCTGCACTGCACTGCCGACGTCAGTAAAACATCTAAAACAACTTTCTTTTTATTGACCTTTTGCCTAAGTGGATTTCTCCACGGGCTTTATAGACTAGTTAATGAATATTTTTACAGGATAATCCATCAGTTAAAAACAAATATGTTAATACTGTTGTCATGGGAGTCCAGCATAATAAAATCTAAAAAATATATGTTAAAATTACTTACAAATATATTCACAATATAGTTAAAAAAATATCCTATTTCTTAAATAAAAGTAATGAAAGTGAAGTTGCTCACTGTGTGAAATGAGAAAACCGTTAAAGATGAACACTACTGTGAAAGGTAAAAGAAATGGAGCCGGAAAAAGATGATAGCAAAAAGACTACATGTCCAGCTTAGCGAAAATGGAAAGAAAATATAGGACCACTGCTAAAGCAAATACTGGTTAAGGATATAAACGGCATGTAGTTTAAATCATGATCTTGCTTCGTAGTTTAATTCCACGCAGCAAACTGCAAATATTTTCAATGCTCAGAATAAAATTTAAGTAAACTAAAATAACATATTTATCAAAGCACGGAGGTAACCTCCTCGTTAAAAAAAGTAAAATATTATAGCTACTTGCAATTTAAAAATGCAATGAAAAATAATCAAAATTGCATGCGGTTAGATAAAAGGAACAAAACCTTTAATTTATGGAATCGGCAAATTCCTAAAATTACTGAATAAATCGCTTTCATTCCCGTTTTAAACGTTCTCGTTTACCGGCTGTTAGGTAAAACATTTTATGTAAAATGTTTTCAATTGACGTATTTTCTTCAGCGATGACATTATTTAATAACGAAAATTACCTTGTGCCGAAAAATAAGACGTGATAAATGAAATGGCAAAATATGCCTTTCGAGAAAGTAAGAGGTGTGAATGAATGATTTTTTTTTGAGCAGGTGCATCATACATGCATGTTGTCACTTATAAAAGTTAGCAATACTAATAAAAATTTTAGGATCTCAGGGAACTGTAGCAAATATTCAGAGCGTGCTGTGCAAACTACCACACCATGACCCTCCACCAACCACCTTTTGGTAGTATGGTTAACGCCTACCTTTCTACTTGTCAAATACAATTTTAATCAAACGAATTTTTGTGTAACTTGTTCACTAATATTAGTGCCAATTAGGAAATAATTTCTTTATTCTATTGCAGTATGTACACTAAAAGTGATTGGAGACGCAACAAATGTACCTATGATTACACAAAGCACGCTCTATCATACAGAATTCAAAATAACAAAAGAAGGAGAAAGTCTTTGTTCAAGTACATTTAAAGCATCAAGCGTAAGAATATTAGCGTTGACAGATAATTGGCAGGAAGTGCCCATATTCATGGCAAATTCAATCGCAACAAAAGTAAAAATCCAAGAGGTACGTTATACTTTACCTTGGAAAGCATGATAAATGTTATTGCTTATGTTTTAATTCCAAAAAATGGTTATATCAGTCCTCTTTTCTACACATATCTGGTAATAAGTTTTTACTGTTTACTATGTAGATGTAATCGTAATAATTCTAGCTAACGGTCCAGTTTCGTACAATATGGCCTGGGCTGTTGATAAAACTTGAAGTCAGATGTAAGGGAAGTAATGGAAGGGAATATACACCACGTGAAAATTGTGTTCTTTTCAAATACGAAGGAACCGCAACTTGTAAGTAGAAAGAACTTTCCTTTGATAGGACTGAACAAATGCTGTTCTAGATCTGGAGATACACAGAGCTGTTGCATCTAACTACTACTGAAATAATTACATACACCTGTGCACTGGTAAACAAAACTAGTCGTATACCCTTGTCTTTCCACCTTTATGCTCACCAGTGATTACAAAACAAACATACTTTTTGGTTAACCGAAATTTAACTAAGTTGGAAGCCATTAATAACATCCTGGTATTTAACCAAAATAGTGTAGCAAAAGATGATGCAAATTTTTAAGGGTAAGTAGAAAAGAATCAAATTATTTTTATATTTGTTCATAGATCCTTTAAACTTATCATCTCTTGAAGCTTCATCTTTGACAACAGCGGGTCCTTCAACATTAACGACAACGCATGGACCAACAGCATCCACAACAACTGCACATTTCAGTACAGTTTCTAATAACAAAATAAAAGATCCATACATAAGCTCGGAAATGTCCGCACCAACCATCTCTTCTCCGACTACTCACAGTACACCTTCACTTTCTTTAAGTCCAAGAACAGAAAAAAGTAAGGACAACAAGGAAGTTGTCATGGCAACAGGGATTGCAACGGCTGTAATTTTAATATTAGTTGTAGATATTATCATCTTAATATATTACAAGAAGAAACTTGAGAGAAGGTACGTTTTATAAAACTTAATCTTGAAACATTGCAATGATGTTCCACCAAAATGTTTTTAGTAACACATATTACAGTGGAAACTGTTAATTTTTATAATCAGAAGCAGATTTTCTTCTTCGCAGCATGTACTTGTCTAATATGCAAAAAATATGAAGCGAAGCAATTTATTTTCCGGTCATTTGTTTTAGAAAACCGAGCAAAGAGATAACGTACGCAGAAACAAATGTGAGTAGATAATTAATAAAGTTGAAAATCTATGTAATGTTGTGTAGTTTATATGTAGAAATTAAAATGTGGTATTATTTAGGTTGAAGAAAACAATTATGACCACGTAAACCAAAAATAAGAAGGAGAAGAAAAAGAAGGGCCAAGAAACAAAATTGAGTTTTCAAATCAAACCTACGGTTATAAAATTGATTTATCCACAAATGTCAAACATGAAAACAACGTACATGAAACACAAAAACAAGAAAGTCATTATTACAACACAAATGAATTGATAAACAATTCTAACTATTACAACATGATTGGTGGGATAGAAGTATCACGTGATGATGATGGCAAACCAATGAGCAAAAATAACTCAGAAAATGTGAAGGAGGAGGAGAGTGTTGAGATCATATAAAACAAAAGAAGCAAATTATAAAGTTGGCAAGTTGTTTATAAAAGATTGGTGTTACGGGTATTTTTCGAGAAAAAAAATTCTGGAAGTTCAACTTCTTATTATTCAGTTTTTAAAATCTCAAATTTCAAATAAAATTGTTAAAATGGTAGTGGTCAGGCTTTTGATCGCATTCAAATAAATAAATATCGTCCCCAAGGCGTAATCTTTACACAAGTTAGGAAAATTCAACAGAATGTTAATAGAAACAGAATTTAAATTATTTGTTGTTAATTTAATTCTTCATTACATCCGCCTTTCTAATGATCTTAATAAAAAGAGATTTGTGTTAAGTAAAGGAGCAGTAAGTGAATTCTTTCGCGCACTTAAGGCCGGTTTCCACCCATTCGCTTTCGTCGCGCGACTCTAGCAAATGGATGCAGGATTTCCTACAATCGAAGATTGTCGGAAATCGAGTTTCTTGGCGATTCTGCACGATTTATCGCTTTCGCTACGCATGCGCAATAACTCTCATATATAAGCCATGCTTGACATGCTATATTCCTGGATCTTTCATTTTGCTAAAAAGTTAACTTGGTGTTAGCAGTTCATCATCGTCGTACCAGCATGGAGCAAACGCCCAATAATCCATCTCGTGAAGTCATAAACTTGGATAAACGTGATCGCCAAAACCATTGAGAGACTCCAGCGAACAATTGTCAAAGCCGCTGAAGACGCTGCCACCAAAGCTGATGTTGTAGTTGCAGAGCAATCGTCTGGACATGTTGACAAGCTGAAAGCCAGAATGGAATAAAATCGCAAGATGCATCATGGGCCATTGCAACAGAAAGGCAACCAGGAACAATATAATGCTGCAGTAAAAATTCTGGATACCATTGACGATTCTTTGGAAGCCCTCGAAGAAAACGGATTAAACACAGCAAAAGAGTGTTTACAAAAGGGTAAGATACTAGTCTTATCGCGAATTAAATTGATAAGGATTGCGGACAGGGAGGATTGGTTGACAGCTCGAGAATTCGAGAACAACGATCTTGTGTCCGGCTCTGATGAAGAAAAATGACTTAAAAAAGCTGTGAAATCTGCTCGCGAAATAAGGGATAAAATCAAAAAGGCCAAGGCCAACGATAATAAAAGCGACAAACCTAAAAGCTCTGGCGAACGATATTCTATGGACAATGTGACTTGCTATAACTGTGGACGCGTAGGGCATTATTCCACACATTGCCCATTCCATTCAAAAGGAACTTTGGCATCAATATGTTCTGCGATTCCTACCGATAGAAAGAAATAAAAACATTCATTTTTGTAATTTTATGTTTTCTTTATAAGATATTCAACGTGTTTAAAGTAAATTGAAAATGTTGATATCTCTATAATAATACGCTAAGTGTGTCTGTCTGTCTGTGACAGGCAAAGTAGATCTCTTTATTTTCCTTTGATGTTGCCGAAAAATATCTTTGATGTTGCCGTAAAATATATGTCTTCTTTGTCGTGAAAAGTGCGAGTTTTGTGTGGTTTGTCAAATGAAGTTCTAGCACAAAGTAACGGAAATTGTGTTTGCAAAAAAAGATGGCTGTTCTTTTTAAGCATTTGTCTTCTCTTGCCTGCAAAATAAATCTACAAAAACATTTGAAAAAGGGCATGGTATGTAAATGAAGTATAGCAAGGTTTCAAAGGTTTGTTTATGTTTTTTTTTAGTTTTGATGATATTATTGATGCGAGACATGTTTGTTAGCTAGCATCATGAAAGCCAACCACATCAACAACAACTAACTAGCTGGGAATTTATAAATATGTAGCCATGTACCTAGCTAATTCTCCAGTTTAACTTTAACTGACCAGGTATTAGCTGCTATAGCTAGCTAATGTTAGCTTCAAACTGAAGATTCCCAATACCTAGCTAACCTCTGAGTTTTATGTTGCTTTTTACATGTAAGCTAGCTACTGTAGTTATCTTAGTGGTCTTTGCTAAGAATGTGGCTGTAACTTATTTCACTTGACATTTTAAACTTAAATTAACAAGCCACAACAACTTTTAAAAAAGTATTACATAATATTTAAGAGTAGTTTAAGGACTGTTTTTAAGCAAATAATGTATTTTTCACATTTTGTGTATGCAAATAATGTATTTTTCACATTTTGTGTAACTAAACTTATATACATCGGTATGCAATATGACGAAACGATTTTTATTTAACATGTAATATGGGGAAATTTTACGTAGCTTTTTCACATTTTTTGATTTTGTTGCAGTATTTACATGGGTTGTTGATTATTTATTTTTTATTTTAATTTTTTTGGAAAAGGCAGCGGAAGGATTCACATTTTTTACCCTAAATGTAAAAAATGTACATGAAAGGCTGGGGTAACTTTTCATTTATATATATACATAGTGTATATAATATATACAAAGTGTTGTGTGTTTTTTGAAATGTTATGGATCATGCAATATAGCGAAATAACTAATTTTGGTAGAATTTGACTTTGCAACTTGCAAGCTATTCCTGTTTTTATATTAAAACAAGAAATTCAACTGACAATATATATACAAAACGTAAAATTGCCACAAAATTCATAAAATGTTATTAACCCTGAAAATTTTAAACATTTTCCTGATTCTATTTTTGGTTTGCGAAGTTCTTTTCCTGCAAAAATTTCTAAAAATAAAGTACAGAAATTACTTATTTTTAAGATGTACAAATTTAATTTCTTCTAATTTATGGTTTTGACATTTTCATGTAATATATAGTTTGTGGGCAAAGACTGATGTTTGGTGATTTAGAATTATTAAACACAACCGTTTTTTACATAAACTTTTGTGCATATGGCCATATTCAATACACCAAAAGGGCTATACTTTGTTGATTTCGGTTTTATATATACTTTTTGTAATTTATTTTTTTCTTCTTTTTCACATTTTGGATTATATAAATTATTGTTGCAGAATATTGTATTTAAAAAAATGGAATTTTGCAAAGTTCTGTTTTACTACTCAATTTTCACATTTTATATATATATATATATTCTTTGGGACAGGATGGTATGAAATAGACCAACATACATGATATTGGTTGTTTTTAATTTACAGGCTGTGCCTTATAAAACTTTAAGGTTAACATTTTGTCAGACAATGGCATAACATATACTGATAGAACTGATTTTTGTTGTTTTAGACGTTATAGATTTTGCACATTGCAAGGTTTTTTTTATATTTTGTATAAATTCTTACCGGGCAGGACTCTGTACAACATACCGAAATGACTGATCCCTCTCTATTTATAAATTTGATGCGTTCCAAATCGCAGTGTTTTTTAAATTTTGGGTAATATTTAATGAGTACAAGATGCAAAGTATCAAAAATACTGATTTTTGTTGAATCAGAAGTATTTCCTACAACCATTCTTTTTTTACACTTTTGTGGAGAAAAAGTGTATGCAATATCATCTTCTTTTTCACATTTTGGATTGAAATATTGTTTTAGAGGGCATATATCAATAGACATATATACCAAAAAAATTAAATTCTGCAAACTTTGATTTTGTGGTTCACCTCTCATCTTTTATATTTTGATTAAACTTTTGAGGAAAACCATAGTAATTATTTAGAATTTGTATTTTGTGTTGCAAATTTAGTGCAGAAATTGACATTAAATAAACTGTTAAATTGATTGTTGTTTTTTTAACATGAATTGTGACTTAAACTTTGTTTTTGCATTTCTAATTTGACTAATTAGCCTAAAAAAATTGCCAATTGGTTTTACACTCTGTTATTTTTTATATATATTTTATGTGAACATTTGTGACAGAATACTATGTGAGATTTGAAATTTTGTGTAATGCTTATTGATGGTAAAACAGCATGCAAGTTGCTAAAAGGACTGATTTTTATTAACTTTGGGTTTAAACACCGTTCTTTTTTTTTAATTTTTTTTTAACAGTTTGTCTAAAGTTTACTAAAGATATATTTTTATATATGCAATATATAACAAAACGTTTTGTTGCATTATAATTTATCCTTGCAATCCATTTTTTAAACCTAAATAAAAATTTCTCCCAGAGGCACAATTTATTTTTTATTTTCACATTTTGTGTCAACCTTTGGCAGGGTTTGTAATGACTTAACTGATCTTAACATATACATTGACAAAGATTTTTTTTTACATTGATCAGCTTTTTTTGGTATGTGACATTTTGAGTGATTTAGATTTTTTGAATGAAATGTACTTTAAAATGCTTTGGTAAACTTCTTTCCAGATAATTTTTGCATTGTCAGAGGGTCAATACAAGTAATTTTAGTAGATTTAGATTTTAAATGTCACATTATAATGCAGTTGCTGGATACCTTTAATTTTTGATCATTTATATAATCAGGCAAATTTTAAGCTTCGCACCTGCTGTATTGTTTTTTATGGACGTTATATCTGTTACATGAATTAAATGAGAAATTAGTGGATTCTTCCACGGGAAACAGCTAGTTTGTTATAATTTCCCTCGGTTCCCCCCGAATTATTTGATTCTAGAGACTACCAAACCTCAAGCTTCTGTCGCTGTTAAGATTCAGCACACTACGATTTTTGGGAAAAAGAATTGCAGGCGCCCCCATTCGTCTTAAACACAGTAAAAAATGGGTACCGTTTACCGTTCTTATCGACTCCACCTTCATTCTTGGCCAGAAACAATTTATCTAGTCTCAAAGAGAAAAGGTTTGTTGAAAATACTATAAGTGACCTCCTACAAACGAATGCATCAAAGAAGTCGAGAATCCACCCTATTGTGTGAACCCTTTGACTGTTGCAACTAAGAACAAAAAATTGAGACTTGTTTCTGACTTACGCCACGTAAATAAGTATTTAGATGTAACAAAGTTTAAGTACGAAAACATTAACACCGTATCTGGTATTTTTGAAAAAGATTACTATTTTATTACTTTCGACCTCAAAAGCGGTTATCATCATATCCCAATTTCTAAAGACAACTGGGAATATCTAATAGAATCCCTAGATGATAATTGAGGAAGATTAGGCAAGAAATCTGAGCATGCGCAAAATCTATTTTTGAACAATTACGCAACCTTCTGTTGTTCGCGCGAATGGTCACCAGAAGTTCAAACTTTTTGAACTACCAAGTGAATAAAAAATAATTTAATCATTCAGAAGCCGCTATTTATCAAGAATTCAAAACATTGAAATCATAATGGCAGATGTGGGTAACTTTGACACAGAAACGAGATGGAATTTCAGCAACTTGGAGTTATTGCTTCAAGGATTTCATTATAACAGGTACAACATAGCTAAGAAGTTCTTCTAATTTGGTGGGAGTCATTCTAAATTGGCGAAAAAAGAATTCTCTATCAAATAGTTGCATGTCATTTACAAGCAAGTGGTATTCTCCTTTCGTTTTCTTCTCCAAACAAATCTTCCGCACCCAAAATCGTCTGGCTTTCTTCTTCTTAGCATATTTTCGTCTGGATCGTCTGTATTCATAATTTTAAAAATACTTCATCGCGTGTTTGACATGCTTGTTCCGATATTCAGCCATTTTTGTTTATATTTTGTTGTCAAGTGGAAACTGCATTCGCTTGGTCGCGCTATTCGCGCAACCAAAGCGAATGAGTGGTTGATAACGAGTGGGTGGTTGATAACGGGTGGTTGATAACGGAAAAATATTACACGCGAAATTGCTTTGTCCCCCTCCCCTCAAAACATCCTTGGTTGGAAATTTGTTGATCGCTGACCCTTTTAAATAAAAAGCGGTTAAAGTCTTTATAAGAAGTTAGATATCAACTCACGAAGGTGCAAAACAACAATGATTTCCTCTGCGTTCAGTTTTTAATTTAATGGGAACTTCTGCAAAGTAAAAATCTTATGCGGGCTGAAACGACAAGTTGTAGGCTGCGCGTTCATTAGAAACGAAAATGCAAGTAGATTTACATGTGTGTGTGTGTACTAATCGATCAAACCGACGTATTGCACGATTACCAATAATAACATTTTATTTAACGATAACTTCGTTTACTTGGATCTAATTCAAGCCTCAGAGTTGCTGTGAATGGTCACACTCACCACAACTAATTCAAAGGCTGACTAAACAGAAAAAAAATAAAGCCTTAGTGTGACCATAAAAAAAGCAAGCAAAAAGTCACCACTATAGATATTATGATAAAAAAAATAACACCTAACAAGTAATAAATTCATAAATTCGCCGCCAAAGTTTATGCCTTAACTTTGCATTGCAGCAAAAGAGTCAACGAGTACTTGGTCAATAACCAAGAGTAAGCAATAACTTAGTCAACTCCAAGACTTAATAAATGACTTTACAACGAATTCCAAGATCAACCGCTCATGCAAATATGTTGATGGTGAAAAGCAAAATAGAATATCAAATATAAGGGTACCTGAAATTTTTACAATAAACTATTACCTAAATAGCACAGACAACGCAGTACGTCTCTGTAATAATAGCCGTCGTATGTATGTTCAAAATGGTTGCGCGCGGCTTTTTTCGGAAAATCCCGGCAAAACCCCCACAGGATCCGATTTTTACGCACGAAGGAATATAAAACAATCCGAGCTACGGCCATTTTGAAAACTGTGGCGTTGACGTTGGTAAGTTTGTTTTTGTCTTCTAAAAGGTTTTTCTTTTTCTTTTTATAAGTTTTTACATGTTAAGATAAATATTTTGTCACGTTTTTTAGCCATGTACAAATCTTAAACGCACCAATTATAGGATTTTTGGCTAGAAACGAAGATTTTTAAGGAGCATTCTACGGCCACCTAGCTAGCTAGCTTTAGTTATTACTATTCAGTTTGGTATAACAGCTTTTTATCCTAGCCAATATTATTTATTTTTATGTTTAAGTTGTGTCTATCTAGCTAGCTCCTTGCTACCTCTGGCTGGCTGCAACCCAATTTTTAACAATTCTTATGCTATATCCATTAGCTAGATAGCTACCACTTTTAGTACTGTTGACTTATGCTGCAAAATAAAATTGCTGAGTGTTTTTTTTTGACTGAACAGGATAACGGCAGGCGGTTTTTTGACTTTTTTTAACCGAAGTTACGGTAAAGTCTTTTGGAAAATTATATTACGAATATACTATATACTGTGCGTCCGGTTTACCTGTACTAAGCTCTCAGTCCAATGTTAACAACGGGCTGTTTTCAGTGGTTCTGTTTAACTGATGTTGCGATATATATTGTTTTTTTCGGAAAAGGGTATTACACCTACCTATATTCATGTGTGACATTGTTTACCTGTACTAAGCGCTTAGCTTGGAGTAACATTTTTTTTGAACTTTCACCGGGAACATTCCCTGAAAAATAAAAAAGGTTAGCCAGCTATTTTGCTTGAATTATATTACGTGTATTAAAAGGGTTACATGAATTAAGTTATTCTAAATGTTCTATATATACAAGTAATAAATAAAATGTCAAGTTCAATAAAAACAGTGAGTGTTAAATGTAATAGCTGAAAAACAGACAAACACATAAAATAGCTGAAGAGTATCACAATAGAAAACTGAGTAGATATATTGAAGGAATAAGGCCATAAGAGACGTTATTGAGAAGTCGAAATCACACAGAAATTTGCTACAAATTGGAAAAGTCCCCAATATTCTCATATTGGCTTGGGACTCTCGAACCTCTCAGACACAGTAGTGAGGCACGAGTTATTTCCATTGAGATGCGAGTTCTTAGCCACGTTATTACAGTTCCATAATTTTCGTTGTTTTTTTCCGACAATTTTTTCGCTAGCATAGATGAAACTTGCTGCACTCGTTTCCAACACGTCCATTGGTACCAACTATCAATGGTGTAAAACTTCCATGTTCGATTTCCAAAATACGATGTAAATACTCTCTCTTTTTCGCTTGTTCGTGCTGCTAGAAAATTTTATGGGTCGCCTGATTTCTGGATACTTTGGAGTTGACGTGCGTTATTCTAACATCAAAAAATGCAGTCTCTCCTTTTCTCCGGTAATCTCGGGCTTTAATATCCAACCGGGATTCGTCTCCTGTGTTGGCAGTGCGGTAAGCAAACTGTTCTGTTGTAACTGGGATGAGGTGCGGTTCAGACTGAACATCTCGGCAAACTCTGTCCAGACAAATGGTGAGGAAGTCTTTGATATTATCGTGACGATTCACGATAAATCCACCTTTTCTGCAAGACATTGCATGGTACTCATCGAACTTTTCGCCGCAAGCACACTTCGAGGGTAGGTTCTTCAGTTTATCATTGTAACGTAAGCGTATCGCATCTCTAAATTCCTCCTTATTTAAATCCAAATTCTGTTCTTTTATGGGCAGTGCGTTCAGCCACGAACTTGCTCCTTTATCGCAGGCTTGAATAACCACTTGTTTCAGGTGTTGCGGTAAGGTGTCATGAACCGATTTAATAAAGTCTGATTTCTGCTTATTTCGTTCAGAATGAATTTTACTTTTTAGTTGTTGCTGCGAATTTCCTTTCTCATCTGCCTGACTCAGTACGTTTTCTTGTCGTGTAATTGATTTTACATGGATTTTTGTAATTTCGTTTGAAGCGCGGTATTGGTCTTTGGCTTCTTTAGTTAATGACTTAATACCTAAACCTCCAGCTGATGGTGCCAGTGATAGTAAATTGCGGTGCTCGACTGTTGTTCCACAATCTCCCCCAAAAGGTGTTGGAAGAAATTTATCGTTTAACAAATTATCGATAGGCGAGACAAAATCGTCAAAACCTTCAATTGTTCGGACAAAGTAAGTAATCTTCGACTGATAGGTTTTTGTGTATGCAGCATAAGCTGATTGTGGTTGAGAATCGGCTATCGTGCAATTTTTGTACTGGTTGTTCGCAATATTCCTGTTTGTACTCTTGTGATCCAATGCATGCTCCAAGATGTCGTTGGCCTTTCAAGGTTATTTGTAACTGAGTCTCCGAAAATTTGTTTTGCTTCCTGTGCTAGTCTCTCAGATTTAACAATTAAAACACACTTTTTGCGGTTAACAAAGTACCCAGGCTTCTCACCTATCTTTTCAAGTTCTAAATACCATTTATATGACGATGCTATTTTTCCGGCGGCACTTGCATCGTCAGCCAACCAGACTTGTTTGATAGTCGGCTCAAACGTTTTCAGTGCTTCGATTAGCGTTACTGTACTAAGTGAGTACCACGGCATTGCTAGTGGGTCCCCTTGTGTTGTTCCTTCTTGTGATAGAATAGTATAACCACCTTGTATAAACAACTTGGATGGTACACGGTACGTATTAAATAAGTAATTGGTGATTATTGGGCAAGTAACTCTGATATTATGCAGTGCAACCGATCTATTTAGACAATTGAAAGCATTACTTGCATCAACGAGTAGGACTACGTCTGTGTCATCTTCCTGAAAAATGTTCCTCATTGAATGTATAGCTGCTTCTGCACCTGCAGCGTGTCCTGCACACGTTTGTAAGGGTCCAGCAGCCTCTGTAATTTCGTTTTTACAATGCTGGCTAATAACTTTACCGACAATTCTTTGTAAGACTTCGTCTATCCCTATGGGGCGTATACCCGGATTTTTGTCTAACGCAATAAGTCTTGATGAGACGTATCCTTCAAGTAGGCTGGGATGGTATGTCTTTGATGCTACATTTCTTGCAAAACTTGCAATCTCCTCACGAAATTATTTACTAGTATTTCCGAAATTTTTTGAACAGATTAAGCGACGATAAAGTTCAGCGTCAATTCTTGACGGTCCAGCAGAACCTTTTGTTCTGAGTGCTGCCTGGAAAACGTTTTCTTCGTCGATTGAGTCATAAAAACTACTGAGTGTACGGTGCACGACACAATCTTACTGCATGGGCCTCCATGCAGTAAGATTGTGTCGTGAACTGGTGAAGGCTGTGGATGTTTTGATTGAAGATCTTTCAAAACCTCCTCCGAGTATTGAAGTACACCCGGCGATTCACGGTCTAAATATTTTAATGCTGCTGAAAGCTTTCCTTCCATAACGTGCTTGGCGAAGATACGAGAAACATCTTCCATATTTCGTTGCTTTTTTGTGGAGTATTCGCCATTCTTCCATAGTATCAAGCGACTGTTTAGGCACTCAGAACGTTCCTTGGCCTTCGATCGAGAAGAAGGCTTTTGTAGCATGAGTGTTAGAAGTATCATGAAAGCTTTGATAGCTACCGTATTCAGTCTTGTGTTCAGATTAAACTGCCGTAGCCAAAAAGTTAATTCCTGAATGAAGCATTTCCCTGATTTTCCAGAAGGCACTCTGAACAAATTTCTCCTGAAGTTCACAATTTCACTATAAATGTTTGAGACATGTGCGGCTAAACGGTTACAAGGCACAATACCCCATATTATTTCATCCTGGTTGCAATCCGACGCATTTACTTCGATTCCAGGGAGATAGGGTACGCATAGTTCATTGTGATTTTCTAACTCAAGAGGTATTTCTATGTCTTCATACGCTGGCCCGGTTTCTACTGATAAATTCTCTTCAACGTTTCTGATATTGTTAACGACGTTGTTTATTGCTGTTGATAAAGTGTCATTGTTACGTGCAATAAAAACTCCACAACTGCTTTGATTCTTTAATCCCTTGACGGTTGAAAATGTTTTACTGCAGCTTTGGCAGGTAGAAACCATGCCATGGTTGTTTTGTAACTTATGTTCACATGAATATTCTAGCAAAACCTTTTTGAAAATTCAATATATCCGCTAGTATTTGTCACCACAAAACTCAACCAAATCAGTTAGCATCACTCCAACGAAAAACGTTGTTTTCTTTGCGAAGTTCAAAAAATTTATTTTCCGCTTAAGTTGTGTAAAGTTATTTTTAAAGTTGTGCGCACTTCACTTGATTTGCTACATAATATATAGCTGTACTAAAACGCTTTACCTGAATGTGTGGCACAATTGACGGTTCTTATTAATCACTTATCCGAGTGTCAACGTCGGGTAACATAGTTACTTGTGGCTTAACCCAGCGTTTCAACAGAGTGCATCATGTGTTTTGTAAACCAAAGCTGTAATAAAGTTTTTTGAAAAGCTTATTAAGCCTAAAAGCATGTGCGACACGGTTTACCTGTACAAAGGGGTCAGTCCAGTGTCACGATTAATTTGTTAACATTTACTGATTTCGCAAAATAAAATAATATTGACTGATTGTTTTTGCTATGACGGGGGTAACAACGGGTTGTTAACTATGTTTTTATTTCGGCTAAAGCTGCAGTAGAGTTATATTTTGAAAAATACATTACACCCGAAACACTATAATGTTGTGTGCGCTTTACTCGATTCACGACATACCTGTACTAAAACGCTCCACCTGACTGTTTCACAGAGTTTGCAGTTTTTTATGAAACGCTCAACTGGGTGTTTAACGCCATTACGCACAGTTACTTGTGACTTAACCCGGTGTTTCGACGCCGGGCCTCCCGGCTAGTCTCTATAATAATAGCCTTATTCTGTCAGTCTTTTTGTGCACGAGAAAGAAGTCATTCATATTGCGAAAACAGGAACAAATATATGAAAAGAAGGGGAGAATAAACCCATTCATGGACTACCGATTATTATAACACTAAAACACAAATATTACATATATACAAACTCACAATAATACCACAAGGCTACCGACAAGGCTACCGTTTGCTTTCAGTGCGGGAAGTCTTGGGCTCAAACCCCGACCGAGTCATGCCAGAAACTATGAAAGTGTTAATCTATCCTTTCTGCTTAGCGCTCAGCATGAGAATAAGTTTGATATCTTAGGCGGTTGTCTAGTTAAGCGATTGCAGTGCTTGCACAACTTTCGTAGCTCAAATGGGAGTTTTAAATGCGCTAGGACCGACTTCGCAGGACCCTCGTTGATAGCAGTACCAATAGGAACTGAAGAGGCTTACCTGGGTAAATAATTTTAATATAAATAACAATATGGATTTACTGAAAAATAATAAGAAATACGAAAATGTTATTTGAGTTAATGAAACACAACACAAGACAATTTTTACTGAAACAACATTCACAGGTATATATAAGAAAATGAAAAAGCCATTATTAAACTAGTTGGTGGCCCGTGGATAACTCCACGGGTTCGCCCTCTTTTATGCACCGCATTTCGTGTGTTACGCTACTGCGGTATCATTTTACGCAGATAAAAGGCAGACGACAGCTATTTTTATAAAGAATATACTATTAAACACACGTGACGAGTTGAAGATGATGTTATCTTCTTTATGGTATTTCGACAGTTCCTTTCATAGGAATCTCATAGCCATCTTTTAACAAGGTCGTGTAATTAGACTTAACATTTCCTTTGCTATCAAATATCAGTGGTGTATAATTCTTGTTGTCTATGACATTTTGACAGCTCCGCACACTCTAGAAAAGAAATAGGATGGCTGATTTAGGCGTTATTTCACTTTTCCTTAAATCGAAATCGAGAAGTTATGATGACAAAAAAAATTTTTTTTGTCATGTCACGAATATCCTAATGCGCATCATGGATGCAATGAAATTTAATTTCTTATTTGGTGGTAACTAGATTGGTTATTCATTTCTGGTATATTTTAAAAAACTACTGTATTCTGCTTATACTGTTCTTCTTTCTAATTTTCGTATTTGTTAGTATTGCATTTATTTCGTATATATACACAAAAATTTAATGTTGCACACTAATACAAAATACGACTTTCAAATGTACACTTAAGTCAGGCTAAATTATAATGATACATTTTGTAGGAATTCTGCTTCAAAGGAAAGAAAGGGAGGATTCCGCTCACATTTGCGTAGATTTTAAAAAATCAAAATGCCGATGGAAACACATTTCTATAAAATCCAATATTTATCATCATATTCAGCGCTGGTGCGCGTTGGAAGGGTAAATATTTTAAATTTATTGCGTTGACCAAAGATAAATCATTTTTTACAGTTGCCGTTTGAGGTTAGGAAAGTTATTTATTGAAGCAGGCCATAGCTATGTTGATACCTTGAGCTAGAAATACAAGCGCGCAATATATGTTGCATCATAGTTTGTACTGATAAGTATAAACGCAGTTTCTATTACCACTTCGGAATATATGTCAAACAACGTGCTTACATTGCCTTGTTCTTCACCACCGGCAGTTCCGTTGACTTTAACCTCGGGATACTCATACACAAAACTTGATTCTGTCACCTAAACGCAATTGTTTTAAGTTGGCTAAAAGGTTAGTTTACAAATTAAAGAAAAACATGACAAGGCGTAAATTTGTTAATTTATCTGTAAAATGTGACCACACTTACGTTAATGCTCCTATCTTCCTTGATCCTTCTAAAAAATTAAAACAGGTTTTTTGGCGATAGTGTAAAAATATTATAATTATAAGTTCTGGAAAGCTTGATCTAGACATCGGCCCTATTCGGTCTAGGGTTTTTCAAACATATTATGAAACCGCCACTAATAAAGATTTTTAGGGGTAGTTTTGAGTAAGAGCCAATATCCCTGAGACGTATGGGATCTAAAAAATTGTCATGCAGGTGCCTTATTTAAAAGTATTAAAACTTAGGAAGTATCATAATCATGCAGCCGAGGAAAAAAGAGTTAATAAAATAAACCCGAATGGGGTTAAGTAATGAATCTATAACGGAATATAGTCAAGTACTTACGTCTGACCACGGTGTTTTACTTCACGTACTAAAATAATCACAATTATAATGAATATCAGGTTGGTGACTCCTAAGATTCCACTGACTATGAAAACATTTTTGTTATACTTGCATGAAAGGGTTGAAGAAGTCAATTCCTTGGAATTTGCGTCCGTTCTTGCAGTCGTGGATGTCGCCAATGCGGAACTAGAGTTTTCCTTTGCTTTTTGTTTCAACTTTGTTGTTTCTGTTATTGTTTTTGTTTGTGTTACTGGTGTTGTAGCTGTTGTAGTTATAGGCGTAAATGATGATGAAGTTAAAGGATCTACAAGAAAACGAACGACAAAGATACCTTATGTCAAAGTGTTTAAATGGCCATGTATGAGGCATGAACTAAAACGCACTAAAACTGCTTTGCTTGGCTGCTAAAAAAATTTCAGAAATATACGCCTAAAAAAGTATAAAAAATCATGAACAAAAAACACTTGGTAGTACTCAAACACTTTTTTTGTTTTTTATATCTAGTTAGTTAGTTGTTGTGCCAATTATTGTGTTACTGCTGGAGACGAGAACAATAATTTTATTAAATGATCCTTGTGTTACACAATGAAACAATGTGTAATTCTCTACAATAAATCTCGTTTCTATCTAATAATACGCACTCCGAACTTGTCAAGGTTCACAGCTATTTGGTTAATCCTAATTGGAACTAACTGACCTCACCACACCTACTCACCTGATTTTTCCCCATATTTCCAGATTGTGGCGCGATTTGTTTTATTATGCAGATCTTGTATACATATTGGATTTTTATATTGTAAGTAATGGTTTTATTTATAATGGTTTTATTTTGAAAATAATTTAATTTTAATTATGAGAGGACTATATTTGCCGCGCAAAAGATGAGTTTACACAAGTTTTGCCATACATTTGTTTCTTTTTGTTGAATGCATTGATTTTTTGGAGCAGCGGTTCAGAAAGTAAGATATCTTAGAAAAAATAATGCTGGTTACTCTTGTCGCCTATTCACCGCTTCGTAATGATGGTTTAAAAATAGTCGTGAAAAGGAGCTGACAAAAAGCTTAGTGCAAGTAATAACGTTGTTTTGAAAAGAAACAAATGATTTTCTGAGAGTTTGACGGTGTCACCTCATTTCTGTCACACACAGATTAAATGTATAATTTGTATTTATTTGTATGTACATATTTCACGTTTAATTTTTGTTCACATAGTCTATTTTTAAACTTTATTCACTAACTCATCAATTCTACTTATATCGGCAAAAGCAACTAACTTTAATCGTATTAGCACTGCACAAAGTGCCCGCGGCTTTTTCTTTTTTTAAATATCTTTTTTTGTACTCCCTGTTATACCCTCAAATTTTGTGACTTTTCCTAACTTTTATTGGACTTACTGGTTCTTAATTTTCTTGGTTTATTCTTGTTTATATAAATAAACCATTTGTGAACAGGGGTTAAAATATCTAGAGATCTAGAGTAGATATTTTTTTCTTATCTTGTGCTATATGTTAAATTTTTTTAATCAAAAATTATTCAGTTGATAAACATTTGACAGTAATGAAACGTGCATGCTAAAATTAGGATCAGATGTGTAATTAACATATATGTTTTATAGAGGAAACAATACTCAGTGCGAAAAACAGTGGGCTGGATTAGCTTTTGTGTTTTATAATAAATTTTTAATTTATATAACCTTTCTATTATATGTATCGTTTTCGCATGACAAAAGTTATTTCACTGATTAACTAATTAAATAAAAAATATCAAAGCCACTATTTTTGATAACTTTATCTATATTAAAATACCCGTATACGTATGTCTGTCTGTTTGTCACGCAAAATGGTAGCTTAGCTGCGCGAGTATCGAGATGCACGCAATGCGGTATAAAAAGTACGGGCGAACCCGTGGATTTTTCCACGGGTTAACGACTAGTTACATTACATTACAAGACGTTTATATGCATTATAGAACTTACAAGAAAAAACTACTACTACGGTTAAAATTTTTAGTTGATATTATCTTTACTTACACGTTGCTGTACCTTCATATTTAAATAGAACGCAATTTTCACGTGGTGTGTATTCTTTTCCATTGCTCGCTTTACACTTGACTTCAAGTTTTATCAACAATCCAGACCATACTTCATGAAACATTACCTTCGCCTAGAATTATGGTGACAGTGTCATTATCAATACAAATCAACTGACTGCGTGACTGCGAACAAATGCGATAAAAAATTTTTGTGTTTGTAAAGTCAATATACTGTAAGTAACGGATTAAGCGCGCGGGGCGCTTATTTTAAAAATTACATCTTGAAAGGGGGTGCTTATTTGACAGGCCGGTTAATTTAGTAGGGACGCTTATTTTTTTTTAAAAAGCAAATCTTTTGACCTTATTTCTCGTAATTTTATGAATAAAAAACAGAAATACAAAAACAGAAGAAATAAAATAGTAATATACCTTTGGCGAAATTTCAATATTTTTATCTTCATCTTCATCGTCGTTAGTAATAGTCATAGTAAAAATCGTTGTTTTTCGTGCCGATCCGAATAAGCGCCCTCTTTTCTCTAGAGGGGGGAGGGGGGAGGAGGCTTATTAGAGCAGGTGCGCTTATTTACAAATTTTTCCCTAACTCCGGGGCGTTTATTCGACAGATGCGCTTCTTGAGCACGAGGCCTTGAATCCGTCATTTACGGTAAGTCTATTTATTGGCGGAATTGTGAATGCATAAAGCCAACTTACCTCCTTGACATTAGGTATGCTATATAATATTGAATTTGACATAAATGTTGGAACAACTTCCCATTTATCTGTCAGTGCTAACATTCTTACACTTGATGATTCATATGTGCCTAACGTATTTGGACAAAGATTTTCACCACCATTAAAAATGCGAAACACTGTTTTGTTGAGCATGCTGTGTGTTATTAAAGGGACATCAGTTGTGTATCCATCCACTTTTAATGAACATCCTACAACAGAATATGCCATGATACAAAGTTAGTGAACGAAGAGACATAAAATAAATTTTCTTTAGTTATTTGAAGTTCTGTCATATTGGGTATTTCTTATGTAAGTGCTCTTTGATTTTGCTTATGTGGTTTATGGTAAAAACTGGAAAGCATATTAAATCACTTTTATTTTTAGAAAATATGTGAATAGGCGGAATCAATAAGCCCCCCGTCAAAATATGTTCGAAATATCCTGGACCTAAATATTTTGACCGATCTAAGATGATTTTTAGTATAGTTTGATTCGTACAACAGAAACAAAAATGTTCACAATTTTTTGTTGTATGTATGTTTTATTGTCTTTGATGATTCGTTGATATTCGATCTTGTTAACTGTTTCCGTGTAGATTTCATGTTTGCAGTTTCTGATGGCGTATATTTTTTGTGAGCTTTCTTTTCCTTTTAACAGACAATCTTCATGTACATCACATATAGTAGTTTATCTCTTGCAGTTCATGTTGTCCCCTTTGCCTTTTTACTTTCACTTCTATCAACCTTGAATGCAATTAACTTAGATCTTGGACCGACATTATTTTTTGTGTCTTTTCCACCACACTAATCCTTAAACTTTCCTAACACCTTTTTGTTTGTGTCGTCGTAGTTTGGATATTTGTTTTATTCTAGTTGGAGTTGTCGTAAAGGTCTTTATCTATGTCCATATGGCTTCTCCACTACGTTGTAATGGAAGTCGTACTTCAATATTCTAGATACATCTAGGATACACGCCCCAACGTAGACGGGTTTATTGAAAGTTAGTAATTTTTGAAGTAGGTGGATAGCAACTAGGTTCTCGCTGATTATTGCCGTAGTATGTTTTTGGCAGAGCTTTATTTTTTGTCGTGGTTTTTCTGATAACACAATATTTTTTCGATTCCTAATAATTTCCATTCATTTACCGAACACCGAGTATTTTTCAAACTCTGGCTTTTGTACGTAACGTAAAGCTTCGATTAAGCGCCCCACAAAAAAAGGAACCACCCTAGACCTGAAATTATTGAATAAGCACCCCCCTCGAATAAGCGCCCACCTTTCGAATAAGCGCCCACCCCTCGATCTTCAGAAACGGGCGCTTATTCGAATTTTCGACAAAAATGAACTGGAAAGGTCGATTAGGGATTAAAAGACACTTGTTTTAGTTTTCTTTATTATCTATTTCTTCTTGAATTTCAATTTCCTTTTCCTTTTCATCATGATCATAGATATAGCAAGGAAATGTTTTTTAAATAGCTTCGTGGATTGTCATATCAATGCTTTTTGGTTCTCCTCGAGTTTTTCCATCAAAACTAGCGCAAACTTGATGTCGTTGGTCATTGCTGTGTATTTGGCTGGAACCACTAAACCAATCTCCTTTTTCCGTTTCCCAACCACCTCTGCTTTCAAGTCATTTTTTTCTCATTATCGGTTGTAAGAAAAAATGTCAAGAGCCGCGATAATTCTATAGGGGCGTGCCCCACCAAAACATGTTCACCTTCTACAAGTTTATAAACGCCCAAACCATGTTTATCATATGTCCGTGCTTCTTCTCTTGGATCTAGTTTGCAATAAAGTTTCTTCCCGATAACTGGAGCCCAACAATCTTTATAAATGTGGTGACCTCGAACTGGACACGTAAATTCTATTTTATATAACATGTCGTATGTTGAAAAGGTTGGATTTGATCGTGCCATGTTTTATAATTCACCACTTCGTCTGAGCGAGAGAAGCAAATCAAAACAAATAACACAAACAATGATTTGTATGATGTAATTCGAATCAGAAAACAGAGTATGTGCTGAATCAGCTTTCGAACAAATTCATTCGAATGTCATGGACATGTGTGATAACAATAAAACACAAAAAACAAACTGTTGTGTGCATAGATAAAATCAAGATGGCGAGTGAGCATGAACTCGATGGAATCGATATGGATGTAGATATCCCTAATGTTTCTCACAAAGGAAAAACCATTCGTAGTTAAACTGCATCTTTTAAGCTGAAAGTTATTGTACATGCAGAACGTTTTTCCATAAGTTCTGCTGCTCGCCAATTCAACGTTGATAGAAGAATGGCTGCTCGATGGGTCAAAAATCGCGATCAAATTCAGGCTCAAACAACTGAAAAGCATGGAAAAGAAAAGAAGCGACTTGCTGGAGGAGGAAGGAAACCACTGAGCGAGGAGCTAGAGAGCTTGACTCTTGAATGGGTTATGAATCGTCGATTAAAAGGAATGCGGGTATCTCGAACATTTATTCGAAAAAAAGCCCTTCTCTTGTTTAAGGAGATGGGAGACGAATCTGATTGGAAGCAAAGGTTGGTGCGAAAAGAAATGGACTGTTTTTGCGAAGAAAAACCACCCTTGTCAGAAAGACCCAGAAATGGTCATAGCTAAGCTTGTAGCCTATGTTTTACGAATCAGGAGGTTAAGATTACAACACAATTATCAAAGGCGCTAAGAGAGAAGTTGAAAAACTGAATAAAGAATTCAGTGGGAAGTGGGTTGTCGCAACATCATCTAACGGATGGATGAACACGGAATTGACGAGCAGCTGGATTAACAAAGTTATCGGATCTTTTGCTTTTGGGAGACAACCTTGAGCGTGGGATACTTTCTCGTGCCACATTGAGAATTCGGCTACCGATTCGTTAAAGAGAAAAAATGTTGATGCGGTTTTGATTCCTGGAGGGTGCACACGTTATATACAAGTGTCTGACGTGTGCTGGAACAAGCCTTTTAAGGAACATTGCACTGAACTTTATGATGAATGGTTGGCTTCAAAAGGCTTGCACGAGGAAACCGATTGTGGCAATTTTAAACCTCCACCTAGACGAGAAGTTGTTCAGTCGATCTTGAAGTCATGAGAAAAGCTTTCAAAAGAAATGATCCGAGATTCGTTCGTTTTTTGCGCGGTTATTTGCAACACCGATGTCAGCGAAGATGATAAAATCACTTGCTTTAAAGAAGGAAAACCATGTCATGATGGACGCAAAATGTTGAAGGAACAGTTTGAATACATCAATACAGAGGAGACAAACCCGGTCGACGTCAACGAAAATGTTATTACAGATGCTTGTCCCGATTTATTACTCATTAATGATGACGAGGAGGATGACGAGGATGTAGATTTAAAAATAGATATTCTTTAAAAGAAAAAGAAAATTCTTTCAACTATTGATACTTGGTTTTTATGTTTTCCCAAATCCTCTTTTTTTGTAATAAGCGCCCCCTCGAATAAGCGCCCAAAGTAGAGGCTCAATAAATTTGTAAGCGCCCGGGCGCTTAATCGAAGCTTTACGGTAGTTGGGTGTGTATGTCGATATATGATTTCATCCAAGGTGATTGCCTGAACCTGATTCTCCGATGTATTTTTGTCAGTTTTAATGCTGTTTGCCTTCGATTTTAGGGACATTGATTTTGCAAAAATTTATAACAGGTCAGCATTAGAGATAGGGAAATGTATGTTCTAGCGCCGTCGCGCACAGACGCACACGCGCACGCCCACGAACAAGTCCCTAAATCACAGCACCATCCGATACCATCCCATATTAATCTACATAGGACCTAGTAATTCACCACAGATGACGTCACAACAATGTACAATAAGAGGTCCAATATTTTCTAGCGCAATTCCCCTAATAGTCTACGGATGACGTCATCATATTCCCATAAATATCATGATATTCCCTATAATTCATCAAAAAGGAGTCCAATATTTTCTAGCGCAATTCCCTAATAGTCTACGCGCATAATGATGACGTCATCATATACCCATAAATATCAACTGCGTTAGTATTGAGCAGAATGAAATCGTCCAACGATGTTACAATCCATATAATAAAGGAATGAACACTCACACAGTTAAAGAAATACGTGATATCGCAAAAAGCCGTGGACTTAGTGGGTATTATAAGTTACGCAAGGCCGCATTAATAGATTTATTGGAGATTGTACCGGAGAGGCCACCTAGAAGGGCCGTCCAACAAAAGCCGGTCAAGCCCATGACTATACCACCAACAGCGGAGGCCATGGACCTCTTTGAAAAGCAAGAGATGTCGAAAAATCGTTCGATCGTGAAAACTAAGATGCAGGGATGGTACAACTGGCTATTTGATGCTGACCCCAAACCTATAAGGGAGGGGGTTAAAAGGACCTATGCATCCTTTAAGCGTAGGGTGATGGGGCTCTATAATGGGGCAGCCAGCGCGAAACCTACACTGCATGACGAAGTCGAACAGGAGGCTGATGAAGACTATTTGGAAGATATCCAAAAATTTATATGAACAGCCAGGGCAAGATTTTACCCCCCAGGAACATAAGCATGCCAACCACAGAACATTCAGAAGTTTTCGCATTCCCGGTATAGGAGGAGCGGACGTCGACGGCTATATAGGGATGGTGAGACCCAACGTGAAAACCTTGGCCGAGGGTCAGGTAGAACATATGGGGTCGGCAAAGATACAGCTGTCACTATGGATCATGTGGAAAAAACCAACAAATATAGAGGGGGCTAATGGTGATGAGTACATCGAGGTGAAAAAAGTCTTCCATAGCAATATGGCCTCAGTATTTCAGGGTAACGACGTAGATGACGTGCTGGATATGATGTTTGCTCAAATTAAAACACATGTGGAAAATCCGGCACTAACAAAAAGTGGCTTTACGATAGGTCGAATTTTACACCTTGATGTGGACTTTCACAAATTGAGGCTAACAAGGGGTTCATCGTATATACAAGCACCTAAATTTATAGCCTCAAAGAAGGCCATTATTAACCCTAAAAACGAGGATGAGGAGTGTTTCAAGTGGGCTATTATAGCATCCCTGCATCATACGGTGATTGAAAGAGACCCCCAAAGAATCACCAAACTGAGACCCTATATGGACCTTTATAACTGGGATGGTATAGAGTTCCCCACAAGCACCAAGAACATATACAAAATTGAGTTGAATAACCCCGACATTGCGGTGAACGTCCTGTATATAGATGGAAAGAGGATCAATATCCTACGTCGATCAACGCATAACGGGCGTGGCAAGCAGGTGAATCTACTGTACATCACCGATGGCAAGAAGAATCACTATACGGCTGTCAAAAGCCTCTCACGGCTCCTAGGTATTGAGACATAAAAAAATACTGCAAAAATGCACTTTTGCCTGAACTGCCTCCAGGCATTCCCCACAATCGAATCGAGGGATAAACATTACAGGTACTGCACCGATCACGAGGCAGTTAAAATTACGATGCCAATGGAAGCCGAAAAATGGCTATACTATAGGGATGGCCAGATGCAATTTAAGGTACCATTTGCCATCTATGCAGACTTCGAGAGTCTACTCATCCCAATGGAAGAGGATGCCAGGGAGACCAAGACGAAAAAGCTTAACAAACATATACCGTCAGGCTGGTGCACGTATAGTACCTTTGCCTATGGGGATGTGCCGGACCCTTTAACTGTATACAGAGGCGAGAAATGCGTTACCCGCTTTGTTAACCATCTGGAGGATGAAGTGAAACGTCTCTATAATACCTATCCACAGCAACCCATGCTGCCTCTAACGGAGGTCCTAAAAAGGGAACATGATGAGGCATCGAAATGTAATATCTGCATGAAGCCTTTCGATGACGGCAAGGGTAACCGTAAAGTTATGGACCATTGTCACTATACGGGGTTATACAAGGGTGCAGCGCATAACAGCTGTAATCTCAAATAGAAGATACCCAGCCACATACCTGTGATATTCCATAACTTATCGGGGTATGACGCCCATCTCTTCATACGGGAATTGGGTGAGAAGTACGACACCCAGGACATTGGCTGTATTGCTGAAAACACGGAGAAGTACATCTCTTTCAGCGTGAAAATCAAGGTATCCTTTGGAGGTATGGGATCTGATGATGGGGAGAAGTACAAGAAGATTGAAATTAGGTTCATCGATTCCTGTCGATTTATGGCATCCCCGTTAGCCAAATTAGCAAGCAATCTAATTGGTACAAACGCCGCTGGTATGAAATGTCAACAGTGAGCAGATACATGCCTTGAATTCCAGGGTATAGACGCTGAGTATGTGGCAAAATTCTGGTGTAAGGCTTGCAACTCGAATACCACGAAGCAGTTAGGCATGGACCGGGTAAAGGCAAGCGTACCATGCATGGCAAAGTTCATCGACAAAGATGATACCTTCAGGCTAATGCTGAGAAAAGGCGTATACCCGTATGAGTATATGGACGATTGGCAAAAATTTGAAGAGTTGGAGCTACCGCCCAAGGATGCCTTTTACAGCAAGCTGAACATGGAGGGGATCAGTGACAGGGACCATGAATATGCTAAAAAGGTATGGAATGCCATTACCCCAGAGGGTGATAACGTCACCATAAGAGATTATCATGATATCTATCTGACCATTGACGTCCTGCTATTAGCCGACGTCTTCGAGACGTTTCGAGGCGTCTTCTTGGACAACTACAGCCTTGATCCTGCACATTTCTACAGCGCACCCGGGTTGGCATGATAGGCAGCATTGAAATATACTGGAATCAAGCTGGAACTCCTTACCGATCCCGACATGCTCCTGATGTTCGAAAAAG
The DNA here is from genome assembly GCA_030067915.1 of Hydractinia echinata. Classification (NCBI taxonomy): domain Eukaryota; kingdom Metazoa; phylum Cnidaria; class Hydrozoa; order Anthoathecata; family Hydractiniidae; genus Hydractinia; species Hydractinia echinata. Next base: position 1,292,982 of record JASGCC010000076.1, on the reverse strand, counting down.
GTATACGTGGGGGCATAGTCCAGGCCGTACATAGATATGCCAAAGCAAATAATAAGTACATGGGAGACCAGTATAACCCCAATGAGGGGTCCTCCTACCTCCAGTACCTCGATGCCAACAATTCGTATGGCTGGTCAATGAGGCAGAATCTACCAACGGACGGGTTCAAATGGGTGAGAAATGTTGAGGCATTCACCGAAAGGCGGATCGGTAAGCTTGTTGAAGACAACAAGCATGGGTACATTTTAGAGGTAGATATAGACTACCCGGAGGCCTTTCACGACAAGCATAACGAGCTGCCGTTCCTACCCGAACGCAAGATGGTGCATAAAGTTGAGAAGCTGGACCCGAACCTGGGTGATAAACGTCGATATGTGGTGCATATCAGAGCCCTTCACGAGGCTATAAAACATGGCCTTGATTTGAAGAAGGTCCATAGGGTCATCAGGTTCAATCAGGAGGCGTGGCTGAAGGGGTACATCGATCACAACCTAAGCCTAAGAACGGCTGCCAAAAACGATTTTGAGAAGGACTTTTACAAATTGATGAATTTGAGTGTGTTTGGGAAGACTATGGAGAATATCAGAAATCACCGCAACATTCAGCTAGTCACAAACGAGGAGAAGTACACGAAAATCGTGATGAAACCGAACTTCAAAGGTGTAAATCGGTTTAGCAAGCACCTCCTAGGGGTTGAGATGGGTAAGACCGAGGTTAAGATGAATAAGCCCATATATATCGGCCAAGCTATATTGGATTTGAGTAAGCTGGTCATGTACGAGTTTCACTACGATTTTATGCAACCCAAATATGGTTCTAAATTACAGCTATGCTACATGGATACGGACAGCTTCGTTTACCATATTCGAACAGAGGACTTTTACCGTGATATCAAGGACGACGTCGAGACCCGTTTCGACAAAAGTGCCTATAATCCTGATGATGCAAGGCCTCTCCCCATAGGAAAAAACAAGAAGGTGGTAGGCCTTATGAAGGATGAATTAGCAGGGAAGGTCATGACAGAGTTTATTACCCTGAGGGCGAAGGCATATGCGTATAATAGCCTTAAACCGGAGGGTGGGGATCGAAAAGCGAAAGGCGTCAAGAGGTGTGTCACCAAGAAGTCGATAACCTTCGATGACTATCAACGATGTCTGGAGGAGGGCGTTGACATCTACAAAAGCCAGGTCCTAATTCAAAATAAGAATCATAAGGTCTATACCCAGGAGGTGAACAAGCTGGCACTCAACAGGGCAGACGATAAACGTATCGTACAACCGGACCAGATAACAACACTTGCCAGGGGCCATTACCGCCTGGCGTCTACAGGGGAATAAAATGGAGATGTGTTTATATATTGCTATACTCCTACCGTATGCCATGATCGCCTACATTCTTTTTCGTTATAAACGACTACTAATAAAGATGTCTGATATCGCACAAGTATTCGACACAGCCTCTACAGAATATGAACATGTAGAGAAACCAATCGATAAACGTCAGGCTTTAAAGGATGCCCTGCGGAAAGGCAAGGGGCACCTTTTGCCCAAAAAATGCACAGAAGGGTTTGTTGACAAGGCTCCGGAGGAGGCTATCGATAAGGTCCATACCGAGTATGTACAGCGGGAACTGCATGAAAAAGGGGAGAAAACAGCTAGGGCACTGTCTACTCATGTGATCAGCCTCTATGCTGGCGTGATTGGAAATATTGTGGATATCGACAGCGTTGAGGAGCTCCGAAAAGATATCGAGGAAGATCCCATAATCCGAGACTCTATGACGGATTTGGGAATACTCGTGTACTGTACCATTGGGAGGTGCTTAGCCCCACTACTGGTAGCAGGACATACAGCTAGACATATGAAGAAGAAGAAACAAGAAGGGGATAAGGAAGAACCTCGGGGTACTGTAATAAATGAGTGAAGTTGAACAAAAATAAGAGGAGAGGGTTATAACCAAGAAGAACGAGGGTCGCGTCGCTGCAGGCAAGAGACTTGCGGAATGGAACAGGAAGAACAAGACCGAATTGAAAAAGAACGTGGGCAAAGGTACTTCACAAGATGAACAAGAACCTGTTGCAGGTCCTAGCAATTCGATGATACCAATACCGTACATGTATGGCGTAGGGACGCTTGCCGTGCTCGCGATAGGGGTTGGCGTCTGGTATAAATTTGGCAGGGCCGGCAAAAATGGTGGAGAAACCCACAATCCGGAGCCTCAGCAGGGGAAACAGGGCAAAGCCCAGCCTCATATCTCTATGTTCAAAATGTTGTAATATAATATAAATGACCACAAGCAACGTATACCAAAAGAAAAGGAGATCCTGGATATGCTCTACCAGACCGTTGTAGATCTTGGTTTCACTTTTGCATATGCCATGGCTGGAAAAAAGTTCCTTGGTATACGAGGCCGTCTACCAAAATGGATACCAATGATGTTCTTAAGATGGTAACGTACTTTTCTGCAGGTCGGGCAAGTCGCGAAATGGCCGTGAAAAAAGGGTGGTTGCCAGCAAGCATACTCCCAAAACCAAAATAGACCGTCTGATAAAGTTTCTATTTGCCCCAAGGGGGTAAATAGAAATGGAGAATAATAAAAAATGCTCAAAATGTAAAAAAGTCTTAACCCTTGATAATTTCAAGATTAGGGGCAATGGTAGGACCAAGAGCTGTATAGGTTGCCTTAAGATTAGCAAAACATCACGCGACAAACATCGCACAAAAAGTGAACATGTGGGGACTCAGCCTCTATATAATTTAATAAATATATGTAGGGCCCATATTGAGGCCCAGTTTTCCGAGGGCTGCACCTGGGAGCTTTACGAATATTTACAAATAGATAACAAGATACCTTTCAAATATGTTGAAAAGGGTAAGTCTCCAACACTTGCCAATGTTTCCAGGGCATTACGCAGGGCGAGTGCCTTTAAGTAAAAATGAATAGGACATGCTCAAAATGTAAAAAAGTCTTAACCCTTGATAATTTCAAGATTAGGGGCAATGGTAGGACCAAGAGCTGTATAGGTTGCCTAGCTAATGCGAAGGAGAGGCGGCGTACCAAATGCAAGGACTCTATTATCGAATACAAGGTAGACCCTCTTGATATTGACAGGGAGATTCGGGGGCTTCAGCAGGATGAATATTACCTACTTCTTTACCCCTTTCTGACCTACAAAATCATACCCCAGTATGTTAAACTCATCGAAGCACCTCTCGAGAGTCAGGAAAAGGCACTGCTCGTCGAGAGGTACAGCAAAGTATTGCGTTACCTAGAGGGTAAGATAGTATTTGATCCACTACCCCTTGAATATAAGACCCAACAAAGTACTAAGCTCTGCCCTGCCTGCCGGGGATTATTGGTGAACAATCACGGTGGTGTATTGATATGCTTAAGTTGTGCCGGGGTAGTTTCAAAGGTCTGCGATCAGAAGTGGGGCAACTATTAGTAAATGGTGGACGTTCTTAAAGATCCCCACACATCAATTTTTACCGGTCCGACGTCTTGCGGGAAAACGCAGCGTGTTTTGGACCTGCTTGAGCGGGAGTATAGGGCAAGGTATCACAATATAGTGATACTTTGCCCCACATTTCGGTGGAATAAGACATACCTGGAGAGGGCTTCGCTATGGAAGGACCCTTACATCTTCCTGATAGACCCCAAGGACCAGTTGTTTGAATGGATTCAAAAATTGTCATCGCTGCTGGCGGGGGAGGAAACGTTGTTTGTAGTTGACGATATCATCTCAGACGAGAGTCTCGACAAGAAAAGGCAGCCCCTGCTTGAGCTTGCCATTAGTGGTAGGCATCGTAGGCATAGTTTATGGATACTCACACAGAGCTACACCGCCCTCCCTAAAAATTTGAGGAGACAGAAGAAACAGCTCTTCCTCTGGTACCCACACGAACGCAACGACATGCGACTAATTGATGAAGAAACAAACCTTATTTCAGACTGGGATGACATCAAGGCTGAGCTTAAAAAAGCCAAACACTCTTGCTTGTACGTGAGATTAGAACACCCTCGAACCTGGAAGATTATCAAATGAAATCCTCTGGCCTACGTTGATATATTAGAAAGATGTCGTCGCAAGTTATGTTCAACACAGGAGCCATTGAGACACTATCCAATAGCCAGGATCAACCTATGTTCAAAAGGGCTGATCTGGGACGGTTTTTAGGTATTGAAAATGTTAGACAGTGTAGCCTCGATAATGATATGATCTCAACAAGAGAAGAAATAGGAGGAGGTATATTTAGTACATACACCAAAAATGAAGGCCAAAATCCGCATGACGTCTTTGTCACCTTGAACGGAGCCTTGGAGATCGTTCGCCGTAGCAGGAAACCCAAAGCTGCGGGAGTAATCAAATGGCTGGCCAGGGCAGGTGTTCAGAAATTACAAGATGTAATTAAAGAGCATTGCCAGACCCTAGAGGACAGGGATGGGGCCCTGGCCCTACTCGGTGATGAAATTGAGGATAGGGACAACCAGCTCATGGTGTTGGGGGATGAGCTCGAGGATAGGGATAGACAACTTGCGGCACAGGCCCAGGAAAATGCAAGGCTTCGACAAGGGCATATACCCAATGCCCAGGACCCTGGTAAAGACAATGTCATCATAATACACCGTAAGCACAGCACACAAGATGATGACGAATACCATAATCTTCCCTATTACTGCACGCGTGTACAGAGGCGTAATATTAGCAAGAAGAGACTGTGGTTCAGTGACAACTACCCAGGGGCGGAGGAGATCGTTGTCATCGACAACCCCAACGACATACACGCCTTTAATAGGTTCGAGGAGGAGGGACATGTAGAGCGTTTCAGGAACCACTTCAGATTGGTCGACCTTACCAGGGATGACCTGTACGATCTGGGTGTTCCGGCACTAGAGGACTAGGCAGACGATTTTTTACTACCTTGTGGGTAGTAAAAAATGAGGGCCATTACCAATCCTTAACCTCCTCTGGAGGTACCTGAACATCCTCCGGCACCAGCATGAGTTCTTCTGACACGAAGCTGCGATCAGGACCGTCTTGTAAATAGTACAGCACGCGACTACCCGCTACAATACGGTCCAACCTATACATTTTCCTACTCCAAAAGGCGTCGGTAGCGCGTCTTTTCGAATCACCATGCTCCTCCCCTGGCTGTAGCAGATAGAGATAAAGACCATCCTCGGGTAAGGGTTTTTCTTCGAGGTATTCTTGACTTTTTGCAAGCGGGACATCATCGAGTTTAATAGCCTTGTTAGGTTTTGGGCCGATCATAACAGTCTTTGTATTGTTGAGACTTTTTACGATAGTGTACAGGTGTTTCACCCATATGCTACTAGGCTCCCCGGAGACCAGCTTTCGAGCATCCTGGGGCTTAAAGAGCCTTTCGGCAAGTACCTTGTTATAGCTCTCCACAAAGGCTGTAAATGTATGGTGATATCTGGTGGTAGCCCTCTTGATTTCACACCTTTACCCTCCAGTATCTTTGTTACATCTGATTTGATTTCAGAACCATTGTCACATTGTAAGGTTTTGGGGTAGTGTAGGGGCCCTGCTTTGTAAATATCTTTGATCATATCCGCGATCTCGCTAGCCTTTTTGGTACGCAGGGTTCTGGCTACCTTGTACCTTGAGGCCACGTCAATGCCCGTCAGGATCTATTTGTAGGTGCTTCCATACAGCTTGTCATGCGGCATGTACAACAGATCGAACTGGTGCATCTCATTAGGTCTGGTAATGATGAAATGGGGGTAGTCTATACGTTTTGGACCCCTGATGTGTCTCAACCATAAGAGTTGACGGGACAACCAGTGGGTGACTAATTTTTTTGATAGACCAGCCTCCTTCGCGAGCAATTTGATAGCCTTGCGTCCGTTCCACAGATGTTCTGGGGTATAGTATATTTGGCTTAATTTCTCCGCCTCTTCTTCCGTAACAACGTGCGTTTTTGACATGTCTTTATTATATATACATATCAAAATCGTTTTTTACAGATACTTGTAAGACACGAAGCCAAGTATGGACAACGACCCAAGAACGAACGTTAACTAACCATCTTGTTGGGTTTTTGAAGGCGTGTAAAAATTTTTCAACTGTGGAGCCTTCTTTTCAGAGGCAATGTAGTATTTATAGAGGTCGTCGTCAACTCGCGAAGACTTTTACCGGCTTTAATTTGCAGTTCCGGTTGCTCGCCGAACCAATCAAGCTTGGCTTGTCTGGTTCTAATCCACTCTGCCTGCGCATCATTGAGCTTTTCCATAGCTTCGTCATGCCTCTTCCTCTCGGCCTCACCATGTCCCGAGAGTTTACTGAATAGAAAATTTGTTCCGGAGAATGCAAGGGCGTTAATCGCGGCACCAGCCACCAATACAATTTATTAGTACTCCACAGAATGATAACGGCCACCTAGAATGTTTAGCTGGGCATCCATCAGCAAGTACACATAACACTGTATATCCCCAGTTCTGTCAGCTTTCTTAGTCATATGCAACGTAATCCCATCGCTTAAACGTTGTAATGGTCTTCCGGAACCATGCAGGGTATTGTCATTAGAGGCACTAAAGTCGATAAATAGGGCGTATCTACTATTGAAATACTGCCCAATCGTCACATTCGAGTCATGGCCACCGAAGAGATTGACGACCTGCTCGAGATGGTCCTTGGGTAACATTAGGTGGGAGTAGAGCTCATTCGGTTGGCCCTCAACTGTGATCGATATTTTTTCAAAATTGGGATTATAGAACACCTCGTTGATGCCTGAATATGGTTTAACTTTCCCGGGGTATATGAACAATAGCAAAACACCTTTCAATGCCTTGGCTGGGGTATCGATCTGAAGGTTGTAGCTTGTATCAGCCTTTTTCATAGTCACTTCGAAGTATCCTTTCGTAGGGTAGCGCGAGACGGGCATAGCTTGACATCATGGCGCCCGCCAGTCCCTCGTGGGTGATCTTGTACGCCGCATCTGCTATCTTGGCTGCCTTACTTCCAACGGCGGCCGTCCCTGCATGTTTGATCACGTCGTTGTGCTGTGCAAAATGTAGAACAAATGGCAGCCTGTCATGTAGCCCTGCCTGGTAAAACGGTAAGTCCCTCGTCAATTCAAACATCTTACCAAGGGGGACGCAAAATGTATTACCATACGCCGCGGCGATGGCTTTTTCCTCATCAGTCCAGACGTACTCAGTAGCCTTGACCTGCAGGGCCCTGATGGTACCGTCATTAGGGTTAATACTCTCTAGAATTAACTTGTTTTCCAGATCGAATTTTGGCAGCCAGAGGTCTCGGTACACTGCTAGGATATTGAATTCGCTGATATTCTGCACCTCGTTGCCATTCAAGGTGATGCGTAGATTTCGCACCAGGCTTTTTCCGATATTCGAGACGATGGTACGCTTCGTGTTTGTCCCCGTCAGCGTTAGGTCGAATAAGAGCTTTAGACTACCAGGAAAAATGACATCGTTCTGAGACATATTCGGTACATCTACATATAGGTCCTCATTTTGATTGATTGTAGATGGTATATGTGAAATTTGAACTCGCTGCTTTCGTCCTTTGACCCCAAAAAGTTGTTTGGTCTCTGCATAAGGGTCTAGATTTATTCCGAAACTCATGTTTATTATAGGGGAAATGTTCTAATAAATGGATAATCCAATATTTGATCACGATAGACCGGATGAGAGGGGCGGGAAGGATGGTAGGCCCGATACTAGGTCAAAACTTCCATTAACGCCAAAACTTCCATCAACGCCGGGGCCTTCAACCCAAGGAGAACAACAAGGTGCTCCGGGGTCTATGCTTGAGGAGCAGAGGCAAAAAATATTAAAATCAAAAGTGGATAGCCTCTACGCTCATTTAAGTAAGGATACGAGGCTGATGGGCGAGCTTACTATGATACCCTACGATGATTTTAGGATGGAGGGGGAACTTCTTTATTTTAGGGGTATAGATATTACTAACGATATTTACAAGGAAAAAGGTGCTGGATTCCGAGCTACTAGAGCTATAGTCCAAAATTTGAAGGTAGAAGTTGTGCGGAAGATGGGCTTCCCGAAATATGTCACTACACCCAACAGAGGTAGGGCAGCGTCCCAGGCACTTGGGCAAAAGATTGATGGCGTTATCGACAGGGGTGATGCCATATCCATGGAGTCGATCGAACTTATGGATGAATTTGTGGATGCCACGGAGAGGCTTTTGGAAGATACTTCATTTGATGGTATCGATGAAGAATGTATTACTGAACGGGAAAGAAGGGGGCTTAATCTCGAACTTCAAACTATAAGTGGTAACCTGAAAGGCCTTGCAAGTAAAATCATTTCGTTTGATAGTGAGATTAACAAGGCAAAGGGTGAAATCAAAAAAAAAATTATGGAGAGGAAGGCCGTGGCAACCGAGGAGCAAAAAGGTCAAATTGATATCGAAATTGGAAATCTTAGGGATAAAATTGAGGAACTTAATGATAAGAAAGAGGCCACGCAGAGTGCTCATGGGGTACTTTCAAAGGAAATTTACAGCCAGCTTGGAGTCATCAAGGAGACGCTGATGAAAATTGCCGGGGATGACACATCCCTGCTGGAGAAGCTAAAGATTCTCTTCAGGGAGCAGGGTATAACCATAGCGAGTATAGTCTCCGCCATTGGTCTATTAATAAGCACCATTGTACTCTCCGTTACGGGAGGGGGTGCCGCGGCGGGTGCTGCAGGAGGAAGTGCCGCCGGTGGTGCAGGAAAGGGGTTTGTAGAGAAGCAGCTTGAAAGATTGGGAAAGTTTCTGAAGTACTTAGCAGGTAAGGCAGGTGCTGCATTGCCAGGGATTATTGGTACCGTTGTTTCCTTCCTTCTAAGGGTAGTGTCAACAGTTGTGGAATATGTGGCAAAACATCTATATATGGCTATCGCGGCTGCTGCTGGGTTTGTTGTGCTATATGTTAGGGGGGCCTAGTTATTTTTTCAGCCATATATAGGCAATAATAAGACCTACCCCAGTCGTGATCAATATGGCCTTTGTATCCTCGTGTTGGTTTTAGGGGGGTTGTTCGGGATGAGGAGGCGTAGTATGTTTTATAGGTATGGTGTGCCCCGGGGGTATAGTATGTATAGGTGCTGTGGTATGTATAGGTGCTGTGGTGTGTATAGGGGGTATAGCATGTATAGGTGCTGCGGTATGCTTGAGGGGCGTAGTATGCTTGAGGGGTGTGGCATGTCGCTCAACAAGCTTACTATTTAGATCAAGTTGGATACCAATAATTGCACTTGCAGGTGCAATCAGAATATTGTTGTTATACCCTACAATTTTACCTATCCGCAGATTCATGTCGGAGGGCAACATGTACACGTGGTGCATTACAGCAAAATTCACCGGAGTCCGGGCATATTGTAGCACCTTCTGGAATTCGGTAATATCATGCCCTACATTTTCCTGACGCTGTACCATGGCCTCAAACTTCTGCATTAAAATCTGCCTTGCTGTGTAGTTATCCGCACCTGAGCCGAGTAAGGAAGCTTTGGCACCTGCCTGCGATCCAAGTAACAAGATCACGTAAACCCGGATATTCTCGCTCAGCTTAATCAGGCCCTCTGATGTCAGGCCTTGACTTGTTGGGATGATAAATTTGGCCCAGTCACCATCAACCTGTGGCCACCATCTTCCGTTGGTGAGTGACGCCGATACTGACTTGGTCTTGTATAGGCCAGCGGGATCTGCATCGTACTCGCGACACACTTGCGCATACCCAGATGTGGAGTAGGGATTTTTGTACTGTGAAAACCCATCGTTGAAAGACATGGGTACATTCATCCTTGCCAGAATACGCCGCATATGATAGTACACGTGAAATTTGAATATAGAGTTCACAAGTGGTACGGGGCCCGTCATGTGCTTGGCAGAGATGCCTAATACGGTAGTTGCACAATGGGTTGCAAAATTAACCTGAATATTCCAATAGTCCAGGGCTTGTCCTCTTGTCCAGCCCTGGATGACAGGGTCGTTCAGGTATGTAGTTGTAACCTTGATGGGGTATTTGGTAAACTCTGGGAATGCCACAGAAATGTGTGAATCTGTCGATACATATAGGTCTTGATGCTCTAGACCTGTTATGAGAAGTTGCCATTCACCCCTGTTGGATTGGTACTTTGCGTTGGGGTTGTATGCATACATGTTCATCCTTTTCCTTTAAGAAACGGATGAAGCAACTCTACATCACAGATATATACAAACCTACCATATTTGAAGACTACTTCGGACAGGATAGTAGGATAGCCTTAAAGTCCATTAGTATTCGACCCGCATGGCTGAACCTATATAACAATACGGAGTTTACTATACGGAAAGTTGGACCTGATCAGAGGGTGACTCGGATTGAGATAATCAGCGGCCTATACAGGATCGAGGATATTGCGACCATTATGAACAGCCAGGCACAAGATAGGATCAAACTTTTCGTATTAAAAAGTGGCTACTGCAGGCTCCGTGTTAGTGACGGGTACACGGTGGTAATGAATCGACAGCTGCAGGAGCTCCTAGGCCTACCCTACGACCCTAGTAAGAAGTACTATCAGGCCGGTGACTATGATGGGTACTATATGACCGACATTTACCATAGACTGAGACTCGTTTGTCCCCAATTGGATGAGGACGATTGTCTGTTAAGTGGTAAAAAGTCTAAAATTTTCGCTTTGTTACCCACCAAGGAATTAAACGCTTGGGGGAATATGCTAACCTGGACTTTTGATACTCCAATTTACATGCCCTTAAAAGGCTCTACGGATCGCCTAGAATTCATGCTTACAGATGAATTCCACTATGAAAAAAATGTGACGTTCACCGGCCTCACAATGTGCATTCTTATTGAATAAACATGAGCGATATCAGCAAACTATACCCGAACTTACCGAGTGCACCCGCACAAGGCGCGGATATGCCGGAGGAAACTCAAAAATATAGACTTGACGAGATTAGTGAGATTGAAAAGTATCTCCGAAATGAGATAAAGGAGCGGGACAAACTCGCAAAAAAGTTTAAAATGCATGAGATCTGGGTACGATACTGTGATCATGGACTGCTTGGCATCAGTGTAATTACATCCGGTATAGGGATCGGAACCCTGCTCTCAGGAATGGGTGTACCACTAGCCGTGGCAATGGGAGGTCTTTCATTGGCCGTGGGGATGGGGCAGGCAGGTCTTAAGACTGCCGGAAGAAGGTTGGGGGTAAAGTCAAAAAAACATGAAAATATAAGGCTGATCGCCGAGGCTAAATTCAACTCGATCGTTGATCTAATCTCAAGGGCTGTTGAGAATGGGGAGATTGATAAGTACGAATTCAGTCACATATTGCAAGAAAAACAGAAATACATGGTCCTGAAAGAACAGATGAGGCAGAGGTTCAACAGGATTGTTGATTCAATAAATGAACAGGAGCGTGCTAAGCTAGTTGCCAGGGGGAGGCAAGAGGGTAGGGAAGAATTTTTAAAAAACGTACAATCTGCGCAGTATGCAAGCACTATGTAGACACTCCACCCGAGTATAGGCCTTAGTTTTATATATTTTATAGGTCCTACAAAAGACCTATAAAATATAGGGTTTTTTAATCATCCTCACCTAACAGGGACTCACTTTCGGATTGTTGTCGATATTTGCATTCAGTTACATATATCTGTGGATGATAATTGTTTCCCTGCATATATATCGATGATATTGAGAGGATTGCTGTGGCCTGACATGGGAGGTTGTATGGCACTGGCATATCATTGAATTTTGTTGTTATGACGTCCTTGTAAGACCTAATTTTGGCGTTTATATAACGATCCTTTTTGACCGGGGCTGTCGTTAATTTCTGGGAAATTAGCTCCTCTATCTTGGACCAGATCTGACGGTACTTCACAATCCATTCTGGATGCTCGTCTAGATCGAGACCCATTGCTGGTACGGCATTAGCGTTGTACCGGGTGACACCGTTCGGTGACCAGATATTTGATGGGGTTTTCACCATTAGGGCCACCACGAGGTCCCGTGTATGATATCCTATGACATAACGCCTATCTTTACCACCATTAGATGGTATGGGATCCGAGACAGTTAGGCATTCCACGTTGATATCATTTATATCGATAAATTTTACGGCATGTGAATAGAATAGTTTATGATTAACAATCTCATTCTCAAATTGTAGCATCTTATTTTATTGTAATTCGAACGATGTCAGAGAATTGCATTTCATCGTACATACGCAACCGCCCCCGTTATATGTGATATATTGATATACTTGACAATTCATTTATTATATATCTTACAGCCATGCTGTAAGATACCCTTTTAAGGCCCATAATTTTTCAAGAATGGCCTTTTCATCCTCTGAAAAGCACCAATCGATTACTCTATCAGGATGCCAGGCCACCGAGGCTAGCTCGTCCCTAATTCTGACCCTTCCCATCCTCCGCTGATGCAAGGCAGTCCAAGGATTTTTATGATTGTCCCTGACCATATATATATACTCTGTCTTGAACCAATCCGGCACGTATGTGAACGTCAAGGGCTTCTCCTCAACACACCAATTGCACATGTCCTGCGTCTTGAATTGATCCGGTACATATCTTAGCATAAGGGGATCCTCCCCAACAGCCCGGTCGCACATGTCCTGCGTCTTGAACTGGTCCGGGACAAATTCTAACATCTCGGGATCAATTTCAACAATCTCATTACACATGTCCTCCGTCTTGAACCAATCCGGGACAAATTTAAAGGTCCAGGAATAACTTTCGACAGCCCAATCGCACATGTCCTGCGTCTTGAACTGATCTGGTACATATCTTAGTATATATGGATCCTCATTAGCCGCATTGTTGCACATGTCCTGCGTCTTGAACTGATCCGGGACAAATTCTAACATCTCGGGATCAATTTCAACAATCTCATTACACATGTCCTCCGTCTTGAACCTGTCCGGCACGTATGTGAACATGAGGGGCTTCTCCTCAACAGCCCAATTGCACATGTCCTGCGTCTTGAACTGGTCGGGCACGTACTCCAACAGTAAGGCCTTCCCTTCAACAGCTTTGTTACACATGTCCTGCGTCTTGAACCTATCCGGGACAAACTCTAACATATAAAGATCCTCCTCAATAGCCTTGCTGCACATGTCTTGCGTCTTGAATTTTGACGGTATATACATGAGCATGCGGGGATTCTTTTCGGCGGCCCTATTGCACATGTCATGCGTTTTGAACTGATCTGGGACAAACTCTAACATATAGGGATCCTTTTTGATAGCCTTGTTACACATGCCCTGCGCCTTGAACTGATCTGGGACGTACATGAGCACAAGGGGATTTTTAAGAACAGCATTATTGAACATATGCTGTGTCATGAACCGGTCAGGTGTACGTGCAAGCAGGTGTGGGTTTTTAAGAACCGACGTATAGAACCGATAATGATATAGAATTTCATTAAGGATTATATTAAGTAGGGTAGTCTTATTTAACGATGAATAATTTTGAAGGCCTCTCTTTTTAGCAACATCTTTAAGTTGATTCAAATTCAATCTTTCCATTTGTATTAGATTTTTTGTTTTTCGGACGATTTCATTCTGCTCAATACTAACGCAGTTGATATTTATGGGTATATGATGACGTCATCAATATGCGCGTAGACTATTAGGGAATTGCGCTAGAAAATATTGGACTCCTTTTTGATGAATTATAGGGAATATGATGATATTTATGGGAATATGATGACGTCATCAATATGCGCGTAGACTATTAGGGGAAATGCGCTAGAAAATATTGGACCTCTTATTCTACATTGTTGTGACGTCATCTGTGGTGAATTACTAGGTCCTATGTAGATTAATATGGGATGGTATCGGATGGTGCTGTGATTTAGGGACTTGTTCGTGGGCGTGCGCGTGTGCGTCTGTGGGCGACTGCGCTAGAACCTACATTTCCCTATCTCTGCATTGAATAGGAGCATTAGTTCTACTGATGATTTGAGTAGAACATCCCATGATTAATCGGGTCCTGTGTACTAATAATTTGGATCTAATTCGTAGTTTACCATGCAGATGTTTCATAAGTTCTGGAATAAGTCGGCTGGTAGAAGGACGGATTTTAAATAACGGTCGAGATATTTACCCATGTTCATGATGTTAACGTTTCTATACGTTATTTGCATGCTGATAATTTCCTTCTATTATGTGTTTTCTATATAGTTTACTATAAAACTTCTCGATGCGTGGTAATTTCGTCTCGTTTAATCTATCGAAGCACCTTTCCTTCTTATCACGTCTAACTGCTTGTCTTTAAAGTGACTTGAAGTTATTTTGTGCTTTGTAAGGTTGCTGGATAGTTTGTTCAGGAATGATGTCATTAACTTAAAACTGCCCATCTAGTTCGATGTATTTTTTTGTCGTCGACGGGTATCTTTTGGAGAATGAGATGTACTGTAGTCATTCATTGGGATGCAAATGATGTCTCATTCATTGGGATGCAAATGATGTCTCATTCTATTTCTTCTAATCATACCCTTGTGGAATAGTACTGGTATGAATGATGATATCTTATTATTTAGATCGCAGTTGTTATGTGTCGGCCTCTAACCTTTCCCATAATGAGATCCCTTACTCTTGGATTTTTAAATGGTTTTTCACATGTGACAGTTTTTGTCCTGAATACTCCTTCTAAAAAATATTTGTTGGGTCTTGATCTTTATGTCCCACACATGTTGAATATATCGGTATCGGTTTCTCAAATGGAACTCGTCTGTACCCTATTGATTTCTTGCAAATGTGACAGACTTCATTCCAATATATTTTCCAGTCGTCTTTCATCATTTCGCTTGGTATTTATAGGTTTCATGTGATGTGTTTACATCCTTTTTTATTTCTCTCAGATTTTTAACGACAGCCTGTGCAGTATCGTCTTCGCGATAGACTATTAACTCTTGTACTTTGTTAGGCCTTTAACGTAGATGCAAAGTCCGCATAGCTTGTGATATTGGTACTTTGTTGTGTAAAGCTCTTTCTATCCACCTCTTGATTCGATTTAAGTTTTTGTGTGATGGATTTAAAGTCGGCATATATCACAAAAGGTACGCGTATAGAACTATTAAAGTTAAACATCAGCTTTGATTTCACCTGAAAAGAATTAATGCAACGCTTGCATAAAATTTTTGGATACGTGTGGTTATTTATCCGTGACAATACTAGCTTGACGAAGTTCCTGATTCAAAAATAATGATTGGGTTTTTCGTTGGATATTAGCAAAAGGACGATTTCTTCTTCGTGATCTGTAACTTTTATAGGGCAGATTAATTTTTTGTACACTAACACGTTCACTTTCAGTCTGTTGTGTTCTTCTACCTAGTCATGTCTTTGATAGCTACTGGGAATTCTATACCGTTGAAGTTGAATTGTTGAGGTAGTTTTTGTACTTTGTTGGTCTTTGTGGATCCTTGGGTGGTAGGTAAAGCGCCGATAATATTGCGTACATAAAACATCTGTTTTCATTGTTTCTAACGTTTATTACGCCTTTTCTACCTTTATCTGTTGTGGTAGTTCAATATAGGTTAATCCTCTCACCGGTTTAAGCAAATTCATTTCTACATCCATGTCAAAAATGCTGATGTAATCCAACCAGATACATTGGTCAAAATCTTAACTAGTTTTTCAACCTCTTGTGAGAAAACACGAATTAAATGTAAAAAATTTTAATGAATTGCACTAGTTAAAACTTTCAGTAATTTAATGTTTGTGATAGCGCGAGGGGAATGTATCAACACTAAGGAACAACAGTAGACTCTAAATATTTGATAACGAAACTAACTTTTCTTAACTCGCACGATTTTACATATAAGACTGCGATGCATTTGCTTGTGTGGTTACTACAAGAAAGATTTGACCCTATTTGGTCCGTTGTATTTCGAACATTTTTGATCATATGGAATTAAACTTGGCACACTCCTAGTACGTTAGGAAAGAACGTTTTCTGCGATATCATGGAAAGTTTGAAATTAGAACGAACGCAGTTTAACATTTTGTTTAAAATTGCTGATGGCCATTATACAACATACTTTCCAGATTACACAATTCACAAAATATACCAACAATCGCTCGAAAATCTGATTTTTAGAGAAAAAACCTAAAAAAAATCGGGAAATCTGGTTAATCACTTGTCTAAACTTTAAAGTATAATTCCGCTTTGTAATGCGAATTTGTGTTGTGAGTTTTAAGTTCTAAGGATAATTCAAACGAATGTTATTATATCTTCGCGACTATAAAGATTTCATTAATTTAAGGAGTAGTTTCGAGTAATTACCAATATCTTAAGCGTTAGGAGGTATGGGACTTAAAGATTGAGCATGCAGGTTTTTTAATAGATAAACATAAAAACTCACAAGTATCATAGCCATGCAGTATAACAAAAATAGTTTGGAATTGAAAAAACAACAGTGGAGGAGCAGAATCTGCCTCCTTCCAGACCGAATAGGGTGAAGCAGTAGTGTTTGAAAGTTTGTGACAAAAGTAAAGGTCTTCATTACCTGCACCTCTTGCATTTATACACTTATTATCATTCGACAAATTAAAATAAGTTTTTAACCACTTGGATAGAAGCAGTTTCAGTTACAATATATGCCTCCTTAAAAGTAGTCGCCATCTTTAAATCGAGTTTTTGTTTGTTTAGGATATTCTACTTCACCAAGTACAATAAATTTATAACCACTATCTATTGACACTTTTTTTTGGATTTGTTTACTCTATTTGCATTTGATAGCAGCACGAGTTTCCGGCTAGAAGTCTTTTTAAAATGGACAAAAAAATATACAGCTTTGTAGACTTTAGTTTTTCGTGGACATACTGAATTAACCGTATTTATGGCACATATAACTTTAATTAGTTAAGGTTGGATATACACATACCTAAAATTTGACGGATTATGTGTTAATTATCTTGCTACAGGCAATAAATATTTCTCGGATTATTAATAAATGAAAAGAATTCAGACGCTAAATGCAATATGATAGTTTTTAATGTTTTCAATTGCTAACTAACTTATGTACAATCCTTAAATGTGAAAGTTGGTCACTAAGGTTTGACTATACAGTGGTGAAGTATGCTGATACAATACAAGTCTTATATTGTTATTTGACATCCGTATGTGGCAGCTACTTGCTAACTAACGTTCTCTTTACGCCCTAATAATATAAAACGTGTCTTAGGCACAATTTAGTGACTACGGCTGTGGATGCATAATCCAGATAAAGTCCAATAAGACCAAAGTTACGGCAAGAGTTATTTCAAGAAGAATTATGAGTTCTTTGCTTTGAGTATTGTTGTCGCACGCTAAGTAAGTAAGTAATCAAACCTGTTCCATTTGCAGCTATACATTTTTCTTCTCCTCGTACATTAAAGAAGGTTGCAGTGGGACTTCGACAAATACAGTCATTTCTACATACCACTTCTCCTTTTGCAGTATCAAATGGTTCACCTCTCGTCACAGTTATGCAGTGACAAGTATGTAAACACAACAAGATAATATAAAAAATCATTTTACTTGTTCATAAACCAATGATTATTACTATATTGCAGCGACGAAAATAGACGAGGAGAATCTGTAGTTTCGTATCTAAGCATTCAAATGATCTCTTAATTACTTTTTCTTTAACATATTTTTTTTGTAAATGAACTTTCTATATTGATATTGATCACAAACGTATTCGTAATAGATAGTTAATAGCCTTTTTTAATCTCAAAATGGTTGTATATAACGCTTTTTCTATTAACTACAAATCAAGTTGATAGAGTAAAAAGGTTTATTTTTCTTGTTCTTTGTTTCAGAAAACCAAGCAAAAGGTGACCTACACAGAAACAAATGTGAGTGGACAATTCATAAAAAGGAAAATCAATGTAACTTGTCTTCTGCTTATTTCTTTTATCGAATATGGTATTATTTAGATTCAAGACACCAAGTTAACCAAACACAAGAAGGAAAAGAAAAGAAGATAGAAAAGGGGAAAGAAACGAAATTGAGTTTTCAAATGAGACTTACGGTGATAAAATAGATTTATCTACAAATGTCGAACATGAGAATAACTTACATAAAACACAAAAACTCGAAAATCATTATTACAACACAAATCAATTGATGAGTAATTTTAACGATTACACTATGATTGGTGGGAAAGAAGTGTCACGTGATGACGTCAAGCTAAGACATAATTAAGGCAGAAAATATAAACAAATATAAAAAATAAATGGATAGTAATGGTGGAAACAACTTTATAGTTGGTAACGAAGAGAAGAATAAGAGTAACCATGTTGGCAAAGCAAAGTTCCCGAAATTAAAATTTTTGTTCCCGTTGTTCCCTAAATTGAAACAAGAACATTTCAATTTCGGGAACATGTTCCCTAAATTGAAACGAACTGTTCCCTGTGTTCCCGATTTTGAAACGAGTTGTTCCCCATGTTCCCGATTTTGAAACGAGTTGTTCCCTGTGTTCAAAACGAGTTCTCGGTGGTTGAATCTGCAGTCCCATCTACGTCATAACAAGCACTTTCAGCAGGTAATTGTTTTTCTATTATGGAGATTTTACCCAGTTACAACTCAAATTAAAGGAAGGGTTGTATAATGGGAGAAACCCGTCCTTTTTCTTAGGTAAATTAAAGGAAACAAAGCTGAAGTTGTTGTGGATGATAATAACGAGGCTGTTTTAACGTATAATATTAAAAGTGGATTGTGTGTTTTTCGAGTAAAATATGCTGTCATGAACAAATATGGAACATTATGCAGTTTTTAAATGTCTATGTATTATGTAGCTATTATGTTTTGCTGATTTGATGAGCTTTGCTAATGCCACCAAAAGGTAGCAAATCTTTGAACTTAAAAAACAGTTATCTTGGTATTATTCGCAAAAACCAAAAAGTAATAAGTGATATGGAGAACAAGATAAATGAACAAATTTTAAAAGTCTGTCAGTTAAATGCTCAACTAAAAGAATTGTCTAGCGAAGTTAAGTTAAAAAGTAGAAAAGTATCCCATAAGAAACACCGGCTTCATTCATTAGAAGAAAATCTTGTTCGCACTAATTTGAGCATAAATAGAAAGAAGTTGTCAAGTAGAGAGGTTAGAATAACTTTACGATTAGCTAGGCAAAGGAGATTACGGCCGAATAGAATAGGATTAAATTTGAAATCAAAAATCATCAGGAGGAAAGAAACCATGAAGGCATGCATTGCCATTCATGGTGGAACTGATGAGACATTAGGGCTGCAGTTACTGGGATGTTAGACACCTTAGCAGCTAAAAAATGTGCTAAGAAATTGATTAAAAAGCACAAAAGCAGCATTGACAAATTCCTTACGTGCAGATATTGTCGGTAGCTGGTCCAAGGAATTTACTTCTTCTGAGGCTAATGTGCTAAGACCACTCAATACATACTACAGTCACAATGTTCTTGGTAAAAGAAAATATATGTCGTTGAGGAAAGCGAATAACAATGTAAAGTACAAAAATCAGAAAGTGACCAACTATGTACCTTACAGTAAGTTATCGGAGATTGTAAATGAAATTGACATTGGTACCCTCCTTCCTGTATCTGATTTTCAATGCCAAAATGAAGATGAACATGTGACTGGAATGTACCGAAATCCTGCAGAATATATTGTTCGACTTGCTCATTTTTACATCCGCGTCAATGACGATAGATCAGATAAGTTAAAGTCATTCGAAAACATTCCTAAAAAGACTGAAGATTCCTTACTGTTTGCTGCAGCAATTGGTGGTGATGGTGCACCGATATGTGGTATGTCGATTCTTATAAGTTTCCTGAATATAGGAAACCGCTTAGCTAGTAGTGACGGACAATTTTTGTTATTTGGTGCCGAGATAGAGGAAAGTTCATATGTCACTTCAAAATTTATATGCAAACTGGTGTCGGATATGAATTACTTAGAAGACAACATCTTCTCATTGCAACATAAACATAATGTTGTTAAAGTTGAATTCAAATTTACAGAGTTGCCTAATGATATGAAAATGCTGGCATTTCTTGCTGGGGAATTGTCAAATTCTGCTTTTTATTTTTCATCGTTTGCTAATGTCACCCAAGCTGATTCAAATAATTACAAAAAGAAGTTTAGTAAAAATGGTGGTGGTGATTGGGTGCCCTTTAATTACAACAAAAGAGTCAGTGATGCTCAGAAAGTAACAATGAAAAAGAAATCTTTAAAAAAAAAAAAACCTCTGCTGCCACAAAGCGTTCAAAGTTAACTTCTTATATTGCAAACGAGCTCGCAAGTCGTCAAGAATTTATGCCTCGGATGGAAAATTTCATAGATTACGCAAAAGCCGAACCGTTACATTTAAAAAATAACACTGTGAAAGAGAGATTTATGATTTTGTTCAAGATATGCATGGCACAATCGAATGTCAAAGATGCCAAGTCCTTTATCTACCTTATTTACCGATCTACCTGAAACCTGTTTGTTTTCGAAATTTGTGAACTTTGTTAAACATGATATGAATTGCAATTTTTTAGCCAAGAAATTAAAAACTTGGTACAATGAAAATTCTGGTAAAGGCACAGAAAAGGTCTTTAGTTTCAGATTCCGCGGCAAATACGCTGAAAATACAACCATTCAGAACCGATGGCCTTTGATATTCAGACATGAATTCATACAACTGGTGCATTTAAGAGAAAATGGTTTTGACAAGAAACGATATTGCACTAGAGCAAATTGATATGTTCCAACACCTGGTCCAGACAGTTGTTCATTTTGCGGAATGTCTACAACGGATGATTGTAAAATATGTGATAGTCGTTATATGAAAACTGTGATAAGTGCCATTGACAGTTTTTAAACGCCAAGTTTATCATTTTTCGTTACAGTATATATAAGTGTTTTGAAGAAAATTTAGATATAAAAGTATAGATGAATAGAGGTTGAATCATATTGGAGATATAGTCAGTTCATAGTTTCCTAGTCTACAGTGTTATTATACTTGTAGAGAACATTGTCACAAGATTGTCACACTTATATACTTTTGGTTCTTGCGAAATCTGTTAAATTTTGAGAATAAGGGGAATCTAAAAAATTTCTAACATGAAAATTTTACTTAAAAAGCAAAACAATGTTACGCACTGTAATCAATTTTTTAATTTTCACAAAACTTTATTTGTTAAGATGTTTATGATATTAATATATATGTTGTTAAGAAATATCTTTTAACGTTTTACTGAAACAGTGAAATGTTCTTTTTCGAAACGTGTCACTTTTCTGAGAAATAACCTGGCTTTTTGCTGAGGTTTTTATTTTATTTATTTTGTTTTGTTATATATGCTTTAATTTTGTGGAGCACATCGTTTGCAAAATTCAATTCTCCAGATTTTTTTGCTTAGGTGAATTTAAATTCTCACAATTTAATGAATTGGTGCTACGGCATTACACGGTGTGATATATTAAAGAAAAGTAACAACATTGCTTCGATTCTTTAAAGTATAAAATGTTTTTTATTTATTTTTGCAGAAGTTATCTTTGTGATCGGTTAGCGTTTTCCCTACTTTTTCCAAACTTATCTCTGCAATAAGCTCTGAGAAGTGCAATTTTACTCCTGCTAAATTTGTAATGTTCTCAGCTAAATTTCTTTTTGGTAACCACAACACTCATCTCTGATAGATTGGATAATTTCTTGTGCTGTGAAGATAGCTATATATTATACGCTAGATATAAGTTTTATTTCTTATGTATATGTTGTTCTGTTTGTTTTTGCATTTGCATATATGACTTGTTCAGGTTAAAAATATGTTAAAACTGAAAAGAATTTTCTTATGTTTTGTTGTTTCTAGCTAGCTATGTAGCTAGCTATAGCTATACTGCTCTTAATCATCCTTTGCATGCCCTACTCTTTTGTTATAATTGAATATAATTTGATGACTAATTCTAAAGACAGCCACAAAATAATACTTTACTAGCTGTTTCCCGTGGAAGAATCCACTGTATTCTCATTTAATTTGTGTAGCAGATATACGTCCGTCAAAAAACAAACAATACAGCAGTGCGCATCTTACATCTGCATTATTATATAAATGACCAAAAAAATTAAAGGTGTCCAACAACTGCAGTACATATGTGACATTTAAAATCTAAATCTATTAAAATTACTGCTCTGACCATCTGACAAATGCGAAAATTATTCGGAAAGAAGTTTTCAAAAGCATTTCAAAATACATCTCACCCATAAAATTTAAATCACTCAAAACGTCACATACAAAAAAAGCTGATCATTGTATATGTTAAAATCAGTTAGTTTATTGCAAACCCTGCCAAAGGTTGACACAAAATGTGAAGAATAAACAATAAATTGTGCCTAAGTAGAAATTTTTATCTAAGGTGTTAAAAAGGGATTGCAAGGATAAATTATAATGCAATAAAACGTTTTTTGATATATTGAATACGGTCCTTCCTCACTAAATTTTAGACAAAATGTCAACAAAAAAAAAGGTGTTTAAACCTGAAATTAATAAAAATCAGTCCTTTTAGCAACTTGCATGCTGTTTTACCATCAATAAAGTAAACAAAATTTCAAATCTCACGTAGTATTCTGTCACAAATGTTTTCATAAAATATATATAAAAGTCATAATGAGTCATGTTAAACAACAGCAATCAATCTATAAGTTCATTTTATGTCAATTTTTGCACCAAATTTGCAACACAAGATACAAATTCTAAATAATACTAAAATCTCTTATTTTGGTCCTTCGCATACCGACGGTCTCCCACAAAAGTTTAATCAAAATGTAAAAAATGAGAGGTAACGACAAAATCAAAGTTTGCAAAATTTAATTATTTTGGTACATATATCTACTGCATATGCCCTCTAAAACAATATTTTAATCCAAAATGCCAAAGAAAAACAGTTTGCAACAAAAATCAGTAATTTCGACGATACTGCATACACACTTTCCCCACAAAAGCTTCACAAACTGTAAAAAAAAGAATGGCTGTAGGGAGTGCTTCTGATTCAACAAAAATCAGTTTTTTTGGCATTTTGCATCTTGTCCTTACCCATTAAATCTTACACAAAATTTCAAAAAACTATATACGATTTGGAACACATCAAATTTAAATCGAGAAGGATCAGTCATTTCGGTATATTGCACCCACAGAGACCTCCCCGGTAAGAATTTATACAAAATATAGAAAAACACAGCTTGCAAGGTATAAAATCGAATTCTTCTTCTATGTATATATGGTCCTTCCTCGCCAAATTAACATAAAATGTCCAAAAGGTTCAGATATAACATCTATTAACACAACAAAAATCAGTTCTATCAGTATATGTCATGCCATTGTCCTCCACAAAATGTTCACCTTAAAGTTTCACAAGGAACAGCAGGTAAATTAAAAACAATTAAGATCAGGTATTTTGGTCTATTTCATACCATTCTGTCCCAAATAATTTATAAAATATAAAAATTGAGTGGTAAAACAGAAATTTGCAAAATTCCATTTTTTTATATGCATATATATATATATTATATATTATATGCCTTCTACAACAATAAGTTAATTCAAAATGTCAAAAAGAAGAAAAAAATAGCTTACAAAGAGTATAAAATTGAAATCAACAAAGTAGCTCTTTTGGTGTATTAAATATGGCCATACGCACAAAAGTTTACACTAAATGTAAAAAAATGGTTGTGTTTAGTAATTCTAAATTAAGAAAAGTCAGTTCTTTTAGCATGCTGATTTATGTCTTTGCCCACAAACTCTTACATGAAAATGTCAAAACCACAATTAAATTTACATTTTAAAAATAAGTAATTTCTGAACTTTATTTTCAGAATATTTGCAGGAAAAGAACTTCGCAAACCAAAAAAAGAACCGGGGAAATGTTTAAAATTTTCAGGGTTAATAACGTTTGATGGGTTTTGTGGGAATTTATATAT
Organism: Hydractinia echinata; assembly: GCA_030067915.1. Taxonomy (NCBI): domain Eukaryota; kingdom Metazoa; phylum Cnidaria; class Hydrozoa; order Anthoathecata; family Hydractiniidae; genus Hydractinia; species Hydractinia echinata. The sequence goes on along the minus strand of JASGCC010000076.1, from coordinate 1,269,044 downwards.
ATAATGTGGGAATATATATATATAATGTCAGAGTTGAATTTCTTATTTTAATATAAAAACATGAAAGGCTTGCAAGGTGTAAAGTCAAATTCTACAAAAATTAGTTCTTTCGGTATATTGCATTGTGCCACAAAAGTTAACACAAAATTTCAAAAGAAAAGCAAAACAGTTTGTATATATTATATATACCATGTATATAAATGGAAAGTCACCCCAGTCTTCCCTGTACATTTTTTCCCTAAATGTAAAAAAACATGTAAATCCTTCCCCCGCCCTCCCCCCCAAAATAAATATATAAATAAAATAATCAAAAACCCATATATATAAATACTGCAACAAAATCAAAATATGTGAAAAAAGCTACGTAAATTTTCCCCATAATGTCAAAAACCTCTGTCAAATAAGAATTTAAGAAACACAGGTTTTTTCGGTGTTAGCATGTAGTAACTCTCTCGAAAAGGTTTAAAGTTTTCTTAAATAACACGAAATGTCATAAACAAAAACATTTGAGTAAGAACATCTAGAACATCAGAATTACTACATGTTAAATAAAAATCCTTTTGTCATATTGCATGCAACCGATGTAAGTTTAGTTACACAAAATGTGAAAAATACATTATATATTTGCATAAAAAATAGTCCTTAAACTATCCTTAAATATTATAAATACTTTCTTAAAAGGTGTTGTAGCTTCTTATATCTTCTTATTTAGGCTTAAAGGGTCAAGTCAAATAAGTTACAGCCATATTCCTAGCAAAGACCACTAAGATAAACTACAGTACCTAGCTACATCATGTAAAAGCAACATAAAATTCACAGGTTAGCTAGGTATACTGGGAATCTTTAGTTTAAAGCTAACATTAGCTAGCTACAGCAGCTAATAGCTGGTCACTTAAACTGGAGACTTAGCTAGGTATTATGAAGACATGGCTACATATATATAAATTCCTAGCTAGCTAGCTAGTTGTTGTTGGTGGTTGGCTTTTTATGATGCTAACTATAAAACATGTCTGGCATCAATAATATCATCAAAACTGAAAAAAAAAACATGAAAAACCTTACAGAAACCTTGCTATGATTAATTTATAAAACCATGCTCTTCTTCAAATGTTTTTTTAAAGATTTATGTTGAATGAAAGAGTAGAGAATACTCAAAAAGAACAGCCATCTTTTTCGTAAACACAATTTCCGTTTTATGCTAGGAACTTCATTTAACAGTCCGTATGCTTTGTGAATATCTAATACCGTTTCATATGTAACGATACCTATATATATATGCTCATATAGATTTTTTGGCATAAGGGTATATATATTTATATCGTTAATAGCAGCGGGTTATATATTTACACTTTATGTGCGATTTCTATGAAGTACATCCCTAATTTTTTTAGTTAAATTTTAGCGTACAGCCACGTCATAAGAAAGTGACCCGTGATTTCCGTGTCGTGGACTCACAGTTTTACTCACGCAAGGGAATTAATATATAAGACTAGCCGAATTCCCGTGGAAGAATCCACTGAATGTCTCCGTGAAATGCATGTAAGAGATCACCAAACAAAAACATACAGCATGGTAATTTAAATTTTTGAAACTTACAATCCAACCTTGGCTTGGCCCTATGTCTCTTTTTTATAACGGGTCGAGGTTGCTCACAATCTGCATTATTCTATATTTATATAACCGCTGAAACAAAACGTCTAAAAATATAAGCATGTGCAAAAAAATAAATTATAAAATAAAAAAGTCCTAAAAAATAAAAGGTGTTTAACAACCGTTACGTAAAAAGCTATTTAGTCTATTGCATACGGCAACCCTTCCAAATTTATACTCAAAATATAAGAAATTAATAATTGAAAACACATGAAAGAGAAATGTAAAAACTTGAATCATTTGGTATATTGTATATCTACCGAAATATTTCAATCCAAAATATTAAAAGAACAGTTTGCTTTAACAGACCCAAACTTATAATCAAGAAAATCACGCATAAAATCAAAGAAGATAACAATGCAGCGTTTTTGAATTTAAGAATCGAATATATTTCAAACGATCGTAACGTAACAGATGCAAACATTGATTTAAGTTTAGGTTATGTTTAGGTTTTTTATAACGACATCAACACTGAATTACACAGTCTGTAGTGTTAAAAACAGTAACAACGGAAAAATTACTTTTTACAGTTCATGTAAATTCTTCTTTAGGATATACACGCTGTTTTTATAAGATTAGTGTATTTTAGTTTCAGCCTCGATGTGCTTAACTTTTTTGACAAATGCTATCCTCATTATTCTCAATATGTTCTTAGTATGACTATGGCCTGAAAATATATAATGCCTTAATAAAATAAAGCATGCTATAAATTGCTATTACTAATGGCAATTTCTACAGCACTTAACGGCCCATTGCGTTGAACAGAAAAAGTTGAGTTTGTGAGATACGCAATAAAAAAGTAAACTTCTAATTAAATTTGTGCATCATACAAATTTTTATATTATAACAAACAATCAAGCTGCTAAAGCATGCTAAAGTTACTATAGCTAGCTAATGACAATTTCTACATGTAACAGCCTATTGCTTGGACAGAAAAAAAGTTCAGTTCGTTTTGATAAGTAAAAAAAAGTAAACTTCCAATCAATTTTGCGCGTAATACAAATGTTTTTATTTAAAACAAACAGTCAAGCTTAGAAATTTTCTGAGGACATTCTAAATTTTTAAGCACTTATTTTGTATATTCTTACAAAATAAGTGCTTAAAGAAAATATTTTTCCGGCTCAAGACACAACAACAAACTTAATATTTAAGGAAAAATTTAGATGAAAGAAACGGTTAAAAAATGGTTATACACCGAAATTCATTTCTCTATCAAATAATTTAAACAACACACCTGCTTTTCTTTCGCTTTCTCACAGTCTATGAATAAAAGTCCAACCTGTTTTTTACTTCGATTACTAAATTTTGCTTCATCCCAAAGAGAACGAATTGAAAATGTATAGTTACAATTGTCTGATGGATTTCCAATCAATTCTTTTTGTGATGTTTTATCATCGTACGTTTTTATTCGTTTTAAAAAATATTTCTGACAACACTTCGTTCGACAACAACAGTTTGTTTTTTTACATTGTAAATTCGTATTACATTCATATTCGAATGCGATACAACCTCGGTCCCAGAACACAAAAATGGAAAATATAGAAAAATATAAGATTTTTAAACATTGGCATGCTTTGTGTGAAATAAGGTTTTTCAGGATTACTTTGAAAAAGACACAACCTTCTTCGCTTCGTCTTTCTCTTTTCAGTTTGGTAAACAACTTGTTTACGTGAGATACGGCGCGCACATAGTAAACGCGGGTAAAATTAAATTATTCTATGTATAACGACCCGTGGGGTTTTAAAACAAAAAAAGAAATAAAAACGTTTAAAAATAAAATTAAAATTAGTTTTTAAAACAAAAAACACATATACAATCATTTAAAAAGAAAATACGACTTATAGGCTAGCCGAATACCCGTGGAAGAATCCACTGAATCTTTCATTGATTCGAAATGAGGGATACCAAATATAAACATAAAACACAGTAATCTGAAGTTTTAAAAGTCACAATTTGCATTATTCTATATCTAGAACCGCTGAAACAAAACGGCCAAAAAATAAGCATTTTCAGCAATAAAAAAAAATAATAGTAAAAGAGAAAAAAGCCCTGGGATTGAGGTTGCTCACAATCTGCATTATATTTATACCCGCTAAAACAAAACGTTTAAAAATATAAGTAGGTCCAACAACAAAATAAAAATAAATAAAATAAAAATGCAAAAGGTCTAACAGAATCGAAGGTGTCTAACAACGGTTATGTAAAAAGCTAAATCTGCTAAAACTATATACTTGCTTTGCCATGCCAGAAGTACACCAGGGACAATAGTATACCAGACATTAGAAAAAAACGTTAAGTCACACAAAAAAAGTTATTTCAAAATTTCCATAATGTACAGTTTCTAATGCATCATACCAAATGAACTATTTAGTCTATTGCATACAGCAACCCTGCCAATGCTCAAATGTGACGTGCATGATAACAATGCAGCGTTTTCGAATTTAAAAATCGAACAATATTTCAAACGGTAACGTAACAGATGTAAACATTGATTTAACTTTGTTCACATTAAAGTTTATTAAACTTCCACATTTCGTAGCGTTAAAAACAATAACAACGGAAAAATTACTTTTTACATTTTGTATAAAATTCTTCTCTAAGACATATACACGCTGCTGTATTTTATAAGAATAGTGTGCGTTTTTTTCTTTCGTTTAAGCCTTCACGTTCTTAACTGGATTGTCAAATCCTATCCTCATTATTCTTAATATTTTCTTAGCATGATTATGGCCTCAAATTACATGCCTTAAAAAAATAAACCCTGTTATAAGTTAATATAGCTAATGACAATTTCTACTAATGTAACGGCCCATTGCTTGGACAGAAAAATTATATTAGAACAAACAATCAATCTTAGACTTTTTAGAGTGTATTCTTACAAAAAAAGTTCTTAATTTTCTTGACAAATACTATCCTCGTGGCCTAAAAATATATAATGCCTCAATAAAATAAAGCTTGCTATATGTTGCTATAGCTGCTGACAATTTTTTTTATATTTAGACCAAACAATCAAGGTTTGACATATATTCTTAAAATATTCTGAACTTCCGGCCCGTTGTTTAAAGTATATATATTCTTACAAAAAAAGTTCTTAACTTTTTGGACATATACTATCGTCATTATTCTGAATATATTCTTAGCATGTCTATGTGCTGAAAATTTATAATGCCTTAATAAAATAAAGCTTGCTATAAGTTGCTATAGCTTTTGACAAATTATTTTTATATTTAGAACAAACAATCAAGGTTGGACATATTCTTAAGATATTCTTAACTGACCCTGAGTATATTCTTACGAAAAGGAGTATATTTAGGCGCAAGACAAAACATATTTAACTTCATATTGAAGTTAAATATGTGTAAACGGCTTAAATATCGTTATTCACCTAAATTCATTTCTCTACCAGATAATCTAAACAACACACCTGCTTTTCTTTCGCCTTCTCAGTAAGCTGCTAGCTAGCGTTCTCTGGATATAAGTCCAATCAGTTTTTTACTTCGATTACTAAGCTTCGCTTCATCAAGAAAACAAATTAAAAATATATAGCTAGCTAAATTGTCTGATACATTTCCAATCAGTTCTCTTTTTGACGTTATATCATCGTACGTTTTTCTTCTTTTTAACAAATATTTCTTTTATTTATTTTTAAAAATTATTTAATAAACATAAACTTTCTATACTCGCTCGACAACAAGAGTCGCTCTACAACAGCAGTTTTGTTTTTTTTACATTTTAGATTCGAAATATCATTCGAATTCGATAGTTTTTTTAAAAAGAAACCAACCTCGGTCCCAGAACACAAAAATGGAAAATATTGAAGAAACAAATAAGCTTTAATCTTACCCCATGATGAGTAACATTGTTTGAAATAACTTTTTTCAGGATTACTTTGAAAAAGAGACAGCCTTCTTCGCTTCGGTTTTCTTTTAACGGTTGATAACAACTTGTCTCCGTGAGATACGGCGCGCACGTAGTAAACCGGGGGTAAAAATAAATTATTTTATCTTTAACGAACCCGTGAGGCTTTTAAAACAAAAAAACAAAACAAATCAAAACGTTTTAAAATAAAAGAATAGTATTAATAAAATAACAAAAGAGTTTTATTTTTTAAACTAATAAGAAAAAAAGAATTAAATGTTTAAATGATAACCCCCTGACTTGCGTTTTTTTTAACTTGGTAAATTTTGGCGTAACGCCATGCAATAGAAAAGTGACCCGTACTTTGCGTGTCGTGGACTCACATGGTCACTCACACAAGCGTATTATTATATAGACTAGCCGAATTCCCGTGGAAGAATCCACTGAATCTCTCATTGAATGCATGTAAGGGATACCAAACAAAAACATACAGCATATGGTAATTTGAATTTTTAAAACTCACAACCCAATCTCGGCCCTTTGTCTCTTTTTTATAACGGGACGGAAAAAAGAGAGAAAAAGCCCTGGGATCGAGGTTGCTCACAGTCTGCGTTACTTTATATTTATACTTGTTGAAACCAAAACGTTGAAAATATAAGCAGGTGCGACAAAAAAAAAAATAAAAAGGCAAAATGCAAAATAACAAAATCAAAGGCGTCTAACAACCGTTACTTAAAAAGCGAAATCTGCTAAAATTTATACTTGCTTTGCCATGCCAGAAGTACACCAGGGAAAAAAGTATATCAGACATTAAAAAAACCCAACATATTTTGCCTAGTTATGCAAAAAAAGTTATTACAAAATTTCCACACTGTACAGTTTGTAACACGTCATACCAAAATGAGATATTCAGTCTATTGCATACAGCAACCCTTTCAAAGTTTTACACAAAACATAAGAAATTAACAGTTATCTGAATTCCCGTGGAAGAATCCATTGAATCTCTCATTGAATGCATGTAAAGGATACAAAAGAAAAATATACATAGTAGTGTGAATTTTTAAACTCACAATCCAACCTCGATTCTTTGTCTCTTTTTTATTACGGGACGGCAAAAAGAGAGAAAAAAACCTGGGATCGAGGTTGCTCACAGTCTGCATTACTTTATATTTAATACCCGTTGAAACTAAAACGTTGAAAATATAGCACGTGCAACAAAAAAAAATAATAAATAAAAATACAAAATGCAAAATAACAAAATCAAAGGCGTCTAACAACCGTTACTTAAAAAGCGAAATCTGCTAAAATTTATATTTGCTTTGCCATGCCAGAATTACACCAGGGAAAAAAGTATATCAGACATTTAAAAAACCCAACATATTTTGCCAGGTGAGTTATACAAAAAAAGTTATTACAAAATTTCCACACAGTACAGTTTGTAACACGTCATACCAAAATCAGATATTCAGTCTATTGCATACAGCAACCCTTTCAAAGTCTTACACAAAATATAAGAAATTAACAGTTATCTGAATTCCCGTGGAAGAATCCATTGAATCTCTCATTAAACCTATGTAAGGGATATCAAACAAAATAATACAACACAGTAATTTAAATTTTCACAACTCACAGTTCAACCTCGACCGTCTCTTTTGTAACGGGATGGCAAAAAGAGAAAAAAGCCCTGGGATCGAGGTTGCTCACAATCTGCATTATTTTATGAGTATAACCGCTGAAACAAAACGTCTAAAAATATAAGCATGTGCAACAAAAAAAAAAAAAAAAAAAATTTAAAATAAAAATGGAAAATGTCCAAAAAAATCAAAGGTGTCTAACAACCGTTCATAAAAAGCTAAAACTATATACTTGCTTTGCCATTCCAGAACTCAAAATATAAGAAATTGATAGTTAAAAACACATAAAAGAGAAATATAAAAACTTGAATCATTTGGTATATTGTATATCTACCGAAATATTTCAATCCAAAATATTAAAAGAACAGACCCAAACTTATAATCAACAAAATCAAGCAAGATAACAATGCAGCGAGGAAGAAGATAACAATGCAGCGTTTTCGAATTTAAGAATCGAATATATTTCAAACGGCAACGTAACAGATGTAAACATTGATTTAAGTTTAGGTTTTAGGTTTAGGTTTTATAAAACGACATCAACACTGAATTACACAGTCTGTAGTGTTAAAAAAAGTAACAACGGAAAAATTACTTTTTACAGTTTATGTAAATTCTTCTCTAGGATATACACGCTGTTTTTATAAGAATAGTGTGCTTTAGTTTCAGGCTGATGTTCTTAACTTTTTTGACAAATGCTATCCTCATTATTCTCAATATGTTCTTAGCATGACTATGGCCTGAAAATATATAATGCCTTAATAAAATAGAGCATGCTATAAGTTACTATAGCTAGCTAATGGCAATTTCTACTACATGTAACGGCCTATTGCTTGGACACAAAAAAGTTCAGTTCGTTTGATATACAATAAAAAAGTAAACATCTAATCAATTTTGTGCGTCATACAAATGTTCATATTTAACACAAACTATCAAGCTTAGACATATTCCTAGGACATTCTAAACTTCTCACCCATTTTTCAGAGTATATCTTGCAAAATAAGGGCTTAAAGAAAATATTTTCCGGCGCAAGACACAACAACAAACTTAATATTTAAGGAAATATTTAGCTCTGAAAGAAACGGCTAAAATATCGTTATACACCCTAATTCATTCCTCTCCTAAATAATCTAAACAACACACCTGCTTTTCTTCTGCTTTCTCAGTAGGTAGCTTGCTAGCGTTCTCTGGATGAAAGTTCAATCAGTTTTTTACTTCGACTACTAAACTTCGCTTCATAAATTGGATTACAATTATTTGATACATTTTCAATCAATTCTCTTTGTAATGTTATATCATCGTACATTTTTTATTTTTAAAAAAAAAGTATTTCTAACTAACAACACCAACTTCGTTCGACAACAACAGTTTCTTCTTTTACATTTTAGATTCGAATTACATTCATATTCGAATTCGATAGATTTTTTATAAAAGGAAGCAACCTCGGTCCCAGAACACAAAAATGAGGTTTAAGCTAACCTCATGATGAGTAAACATTGTTTGAAATAACTTTTTTCAGGATTACTTTAAAAAAGAGACAACCTTCTTCGCTTCGGTTTCCTTTTTCAGTTGATAAACAACTTGTTTCCGTTAGATACGGCGCGCACATTGTAAACCGGGGGTAAAATTAAATTATTCTATCTTTAACGAACCCGTGAGGCTTTTAAAACAAAAAAACAAAACAAATCAAAACGTTTTAAAATAAAAGAATAGTATTAATAAAATAAAGAAAAAGAGTTTTATTTTTTAAAGTAATGAAAAAAAAGAATTAAATGTTTAAATAGTAACCCCCTGATTTGCGTTTTTTTTAACTTGGTAAATTTTAGCGTAACGCCATGTAATAGAAAAGTGATCCGTACTTTGCGTGTCGTGGACTCACATGGTTACTCACACAAGCGTATTATTATATAGATATCAAGTTTGTGCTCCAAGTAAGTTAAAATAAATCCACATTCGCTTCGCTGTTCTTCTCCAAAAAAGGATTCCTTCGGCAGCCATATTATTTTCCTCTCCTCCACACTTTAAATGTAGTTTTCCTATCGCGGAAGTAAGCGAAATGCCGGAGTGTTCATTTTGGGTTAAAAAGCTATGTAATACCACATGAAAAAATTTGACGGGCCGTTCCATGCGTAAGTATGATGTTTTTATACAACACACAGACCGCCGTGCATATGTTGTTGTATTCTTGTATTTGTAGTTACTTTTCTTTATTTAAAATATCCCATTGTAGATTCGAAAGCGCTGGTATCAATCAGCAGGTATTTTTAATTTTATTAGCAAATTATTTGAGCCTTTTTTATTGGTTTCTTCGAAATATATACTTTTAACATTTTGTAGGACAATGTTTGTGGCAAAAATGATTGTGCGCCTGTAAATGAATGCGATGTTTCCCGTTTTCGAAGATTTCGGGAAACAAAGTTTCTCTTCGGATTCTGCATTGCAATTAGTGCGTAAATTACGCGTATGCGCTGTTTGAAGCGCGTTTAATATATATTCAACAGTTAAATACTGTTCTTTCTCTCTCGCAACAAGCTGTTATCGTTAAGTTCAGTACTTAACAATTGTTTTCTTTCTTTTATATACTATGTCGATCTCGACGAAACAAGACACCACCTAATCAATTCAAAAGCAAGAGACATCTCCCAAAAGAAATCTTGGAGATAAAGGATGACGCAACAAACAACGATAGTTCAATATTTATTATTCCGTCTAAACATTGTTAAATAGAAAATTATGTTAGTAATTGCTTACGTCGTCATTGAGTAGCAATCTCAAAGGTTTTCCCAACCGAAAAAAGCATAAGAACCTCTAGTTCGGGTATTACAGAGTACGGTGGTTTTTATCCTGGAGTAGGAGGCGATAACAATAAAAGTAATCGTCTTCGTGAAATGATCTCACACTGACGCTGTTGTTGTAAACTTTACTTGTATTACTCGTACTTGTACATTATTCACGACGGAGTCAACGATTCAGCCAGCGTGAAATACCGGATTTCAACCAGCGCGAAATAGCAATGTTCACCAAAAAAGCATTTTTTGTGTTTGTCAGAAAGATGTGAAAAGAACAAAATGCGCTGGTAATAATTTACAGCTATTATATTTATGTACTTCTCATCAATATACAAGCATTAAAACATAATACGTCTAACTAAATTATTTTTAACAATGAAATAGAATGGTTTTTGAAATACTCTTAAGACATTCTAAAATGCCAACACGTTAACACCCTTCTATGAACCCTGACAGAATTCTGTTCGTGATGTTTAGCGGCTTACATTATGCATCAACCATACATCAGCATTGCCTACCAAGTTCCCCTCACTTTGCACGGATGCAGCTATGATAGGCCTGTCTTAACCATGCTAGCACGGTGGATAGAATAATTATCATGAAGTAAAATATCTAAGCTCGCTGCTTTCAAATTAGTGACATTAAAAAAAAATGAACAGAAATAAAAGAGTCATTAACTTTCCGACATATTTTATTAGCCAAATGTTGAATAAATTTCCTTTTGTTTTAATTAAATTGCTTTCTATATTTAAAGATTAACTTGTGTTTTACAGGAAGAACAAGTGTTAGAAGATTTATGCGAAACAATGCGTGCAGGAAATTCCGCGAAAGCTCAGGAGGTAAATAACATCTCCATCTCTCTGTTATTCTTCTTTTTTAGAATAAAGTAATAAATGTTTTTTCTATATCCTAGCTTTTTTCAAATTGGCTAAAAAAAATGGTTAGCAGCAAAACCCTAAAGTGCCCAATCTGCGGTCAATTAAAGACAAATTTGAAACAGCATGTAATAAAAGCTCACAACATGGATGAAATAAATGCTTCGGGTTTGGCAAGTCAAATTGGACAATTGCATCTCGAAAGAAAAGCAATTAAACGAAAACATCCCGGAAAGGTATGTCCAGTTTCCGCCTGTGCAAAAGTAGTTGCACGGATTCACAATCATTTAGACAGCACACACAAAATCACTGATCAAGCAATTTATCGAAGATGTTTGCAAGAAGCCGAAATTTATGTGGAACCAAATGATTCAGAGACAAGTGAAAGTAAAAGCGAAGAAAGCGACGAAGACGAAGTTGAATGTGAAATGGTCAAAAGGATCAACAAAAAAGGCGGGTCACAATTCTTAAAGCGGACTAAATACTTACCAATGGATTCTGACAGCACGAGCGATGAAGACTGGTTCGCCGCAAAAGTAGAAAAGCTCAAACGAAGAAAGGGTAACAACTATTATAATATTATTTCAAGTGGTTTAAAATTTTTAGAGTAGCGTAAGAATTGTTTAATTTTTTGGGGTACTTTCCCTTTTCTTTTGTAGTAACAAAGCTAAAATTATTCAAAATACAAACAAGAAGGATGTTGCAGAACCTTTGTCAAAAGATGGAAGTAATGAGGAGTTTAATGAAACTAACCGTATATATATTTTTAAAGTCATTTGCTTTGACCTTGAAACACTTTACATGTACGTAAAATAATAATATTAGAGATTAATCCTCCTTAATTATTATAGAACCTTTTTTATATAATTTATAATTCTAATTTATAATTAGTCGCTACAACGTTTGGGCTTTTACTGTCACAATACAGGTTGAAAACACTTTTAAGTAAAAGTACTTCGTACATTTTGAATTTTCATAGATGTCGAAGAAGAACAGAATTCAGAAATTGATTTTCTTGTACCACACAATGACATTGACACACCAGCAAAAGAACACAAAGGTAAATAAACTCCTTATTTTATGCGTTGTACACAATTAATTGTGGCTGCCTTAATCTTTTTGCCATATGGTGTTTCTGTTTTTGTTTTTTTTCAGTAAAATGAAATTATAAATATTAATTTTTAGAAAAGAAATGTGAAAACGAGGCTACTGTGGTACAAAACGAAGTCATCCAATCTGGTAGCTCGAATGATGTTGAAGGTAATCATTTTTATCAGAGTTCTTAGCCATAACGTCAAGCATTGTGGTCTGAAATTGATAATAAGAACAATAGAAAAAATATTAATAAGCTAGTGTTTACAATTTATCCTTTTTCTGTTTAGAAAATAAATGTGATGGTATAGGAAAATTAATTCCACTTGCTAATGAAAATGAATTTGACGGTAATATTTAATTCGTTAAAGCAATGTTTGTAGATAAAAATTGAATCTTAGTGGTGCATAATTTTGGTATCTCTTATTACAGAATATTCATGGAACAACGAAGATAACACAAATAAAATCTCTTGAAAAAAAGGAAAATCATAAAAGTCTCAGGCGTGATAACCACAACAAATTTAATTAATTTTAAAAGCAATGAGTTCTACGGTTTATTTTTGCTACACTCTTTAAAAGTTTTACTCAATTTAATTCACTTTCTAAAGGTTTTGAATATACATTACGCAATATGGAGGGGACACCGTCTTTTAAGATTCGTTTTTACATTACTTCCTGATCAGTAATTTGTACGCCTGATAGTATTTTCGAATACGATTCAAAGCATTTCTACTAATTTTCAAATAAGAAAAATAAAATAAAAATTATTAAGACGAAAATTAGAAATTACCAATGCGTATGTTCAGGAAGTTTTTGAATATAAAGTGGCGTGTAATCAGTCCTTTAGACAGGCAAAAAATATCGTCTAAGATATAGCTAGTAGTTGGCAATTATCATATTCACTTTTGCCAGAGTATTGTCCTTTTTTCAATGTTGAAAGTGTAAATCTCCTTTTATATAGTAATTTTTGCAATCTCTTTTTTCTTTATTAGATAATGATGGAACCGAAGACGAAGACAGGGATGATGAAGATGAGAATATTGAAAATGCAATGACCACTTGGAAAAAATCTTCATTGTTCGACGGGTTTTTTAATTGGTTGATAAGTGCTGATGGAAAGTGTGTTCCCTCCCGACAAGCAAAACAACACATAAAGTAGGTTATCCTGATCCGTTAAGAGTGTAGTGATAACACATATATTCTGAGCTGTTTGTTTTATCGTAAAAGCATCAGGGATAAATGGCTAGTTGGTTTGGACATCAGAAGAAAGGCTGGAACAGTGAAGAGCTATATCCACTCTCTCCGCTTTTTTTATAAATTTCTGTTAAGCGAGCAACAGTATGGCAAATAAGCCATTTGTAACAAGTATCTGTTAAGCAACTTAAAATATCTTTAGAATGCAAGGAAGAATCATCTTCGGAAGAAGGAAGTGTTACTGCATCAAATGCATTGTCAATACCAAGCTGGGGCGCCAGCAGAAAAGATAGGGTAGTTCTCACAGTGATACTGATTTAAAACTATTACGCTCTATCTTTGGAATGATGATTACGGCGGACAAGGATAGTCGGATTCGCACAAGAGATTTTAAGTGGTTGCTTCAAGAAAACGAGCAAGCAAAGGCATTGCTGGAAAAATATGGAGAGAATACGCTTTTGTCCAAAGTCCGCACTGAACGAAAAGCTTTTTTTAGAGAAATGTAAAAAAATAAAGGAGATTTTTGTTTGAAATGCAAATTAAGTGTACTGATGTCATGAAAAATACAAGATTTAGAATCTCCGTAGAATTACAGTAAAAAACTTTCAAAATTGAGAAAGTTCGAGAAAATCTTGAATAGTATTTGAATTATTCGGACTCGGAAAAAAACTAAGGCAAAATATAACTACATGGTCTGTTTTAAATGTGGTCCCGCGATGAATATGCTATGTTGGCACGTCTTTATAAAATAGTGAGTGTTCTAAAGTTTAGAAATTTTATGTTGGCATCTTTTATAATTTTAATATTACTTGATTAGTAACTTATTAGCAGTGTGGGCGTTGAAATCAGAATTTTGCCTTTAACAACTGAAACTAAAAGTTTTTTACAAAAACATCATAATTTCCCCTCCACATTTAAAAATTATTCTTCATTGTAATAAATAACTTTAGTAATAGATGCAAAAAAATTGGGATACTAGATTACTAGGTTCCTTGCTTGTTTCTTATAAAAACGTGTACAGTCCAACAAGATACTAACTCGTTTGTCAACCCACGATAATATGTTGTTTTTATTTACGTCATATTTAATGTACTAGTTTTAACCATCGTAATAAAAAAGATATTTCATTTATTCGACAAAACCTGATTGTTGTAATTCAAATCCAATCCCTGTCACATCTGACTAAATACCTCTTATTGGATAACCGCTAGGTCAGTTATATCTGCATGTAAATTACAATGAGTTTAGAGGAAAAAAGGCAAGGAAGAAAATTTGTATAATGATCAGTAGTCGGTAGTTGATGTATAATTTGTTTTTAACAGGTTGTGTCCAAATAAGTTGACTTAAATAAGTATTAGGTAAGTAAACATTTTTACACTATCACAAAAAAATAAAAAAATCTATAAAAATGCTTGTTTGATTTCCTACGGCAAAAAAGAGACTGGACGTTAGCATCATGTTGGCCAGTTGACCTCGTAACTGTTGGAGGTGGCATTAGGCTTTCCTTTTTTTAGTAAAAAGTTATTATACTGTTGAGAACAGAAAATACCATTCACAGCACAAGCATTGTGATAATAAGAATAAGGTGCGCTCGACGTATAAGCGTCTAAAAAAATAGATAAATATTACATTCACTGGTTAGAAATATAGAGAAAAATTGCCCAAAATGGTTACGTGTATTGACAAACAAACTTTTTCGACCATATCAACCTGGGATTATAAGAAATAAAAAAAATCAACTCGAGCCTTTTACAACAAAGCACGCGTATTTTCGTAGGTCAATTCAAGATGCTTTTGTGGATTATGACATTTGGAAATATACAAAAGCACAATTGGGTTCTATGAAATATCCAATACAATTTTTCGAAAGTTTCTTAACTACCTTTTTTTTAAATAAATAATTCAACAACACTTTAGACTGTATTGCGTGAGGTCACAGATGGGGGTAGTTCAAATATGGGTTCTTATGAGCAACCGACGAGTAGTTTATAAGCGTAAATGTTTAGCTTCAAAATGTTATTACAACTAAATGATTTTACAGTAAAACTCACACAAAGCGGACGCTTTAATTTGCTCCGGTTGATTTCATAAAAAAACAGTCATTGCGTAACCGCCATCCATGTCAAAATGAGGGAAAATTTTTGAGCATCGAGCTGTTTTGCTGCTTCCTTACTACCTACTTCTATCAAAGTATTGGCACTTTGAACTCTACTCTGACCGTTTGGGTTGTGTGAAACACAAATGTTTCTTCAAAGTACACTGTATGTAGCTTAACGTGTTTGGAGGATGGATAGAAGAGCTGGCTTGCTAAGCTAGGGCAAATTGAGGCGCACCCTTGCAGCTGAGTTGTTCATAAAAATCCGTATTTAAATTGTGCTGTGGGTTTAAAATTTGTTTTTGGGATGTAGAAGAATTAAACACTTTTCTTATTGATTAGGTATAGGCTAGAACTTTCACGACACTTTCATTTTTCGACCTGTTACGCGGAGATATAAAAGCTATCATTTAGATGCTAAAACAAAACGTGGATATTGTAACGCTATCAAAAAAAGACGCCAGCATTGACTTATTAATTGACAAATAACCTTTTTCCAATTTGATTAGTTATTGGTTATTGTGCCAAATATTTTACCCTCTTCTTACACCTCCCTCTGCATAAAAAAAGTATAAATTGGAGAATCGCTTCGTGCATGCAATGCACTGGTGCATGTTTAAGCGGAAGATGGTATTTAATGTAGCTGTCACTAAATAAGGATTTATCGAAATCATATTATAAAAAGGTCAGACAGTTGTGCCTTGTGTAGAATTTGCCGAGATTGACTTAGGACTTGTTTATTCAGGATTATCAAGTCTACGCCTTTCAGGAATTAGGCTTGAGTCATATAGCTTTAGTCATAAGTATAGGTACTACTCACATGAGTGGTAGAGTAGTCAATGTCGGATGAATTGAAATTCTCGAATTTTTGTGTTTCAGGGGCATAATTAAAAGTAGGAAAAAAAATTAATTTTAATTTTCTACGTAAAAACCCTCTCAGTGTTTCATATTAACGTTTAGTAACTAATAACCCATCTAGAAATCAGTACTTTTGTCGAAAACGGAAGACGCAAGTAACATAAGTATACTGTAGAATACTTGAGAAATGAAAATTAGGACAATAGTCAATTTTCATTAACACTTTAACCCTATTCGGTCCGGGGTTTTTCGAACATATTATGACCGGGGTGGGCGGAATCCGTATTACGTGGATCGCATAAAAAATTGCCAAAAATTGCCCGAAAATCCGGGTTTTTCCGATTTTCGGGTAAAATCCGACAAAATCGGGAAATCGGATTAATCACGTGTCCAAATTATGCAAAATGATTCTTCTTAATAAAACAAAGTTGTGTTGCAAGTTTCAAGTTCTAAGGATAATCCTAACAGGAGTTATTAAATTTTACCCATTATTAGGATTTCATAGAGATTTTTAGGGGTAGTTTCGAGTAATGGCCAATATCAAAGCCTCTGAAAGGTATGGGACCTAAAAATTTGGCATGCAGGTGTCTAATAGATAAATATTGAAAGTCAATAAGTTTCATAGCCATATAACATAGCAATAAGGGGTTATTTATAAAAAACCGTCAGGGGGGGGGGGGGGCCCCCGGACCGAATAGGGTTAAGATGATTTGCCCAATTAAAACCAGTTTCTGATGCCTTTTCTATAAGTGTCTGCACATCGTTGTTCCCGAAATTGAAACCAAGTACTTAAGGGCGTGTTAACAAATTTATATGCCTTTTTGTTTCGAAACAAGTCTCTACAACTCGAACGAACGCACGCACGCACGAATAAACGAAATAAATAAACGAGTGGACGGACGAATGAATAAACGAATGAATAAACGAATGAATAAACGAGTGAATAAACGAGTGAATAAACGAATGAATAAACGAGTGAACGAACGAATGAACGAACGAATGAACGAACGAATGAACAAACGAATAAATAAACGAGTGAAAAAACAAATGAAGGAATAAACGAATAAATAAATGACTAGGCTAATGGTTAAGTCAATTAAATTTTTTAATATATAGACAGTCTTAATGTCTGAAGTACTAAGAAGCATTTAATGTTTTGTGTAACCCTAACGGCTATATCTAAGGTGCAACATTGATTTTTCTTAAATCTAGAAGTATTACTTTACAATTTCTACATTCTCTGCGGAGATTACTGAGAGAGAATCATTTTACTGATAGACATAACTCCTTACCATGGACGACCACCTGTCTCTCTCCTGAAGAAATTTGGAATATAATTTTGTACAATTATTATTTTGACATGTTGGATTGCACCTCATCCGCCAGCAGATTACGTTCATTACATAAACATGATATAGACAGAAGATATAAGAAAAACTATATAATACATTTCGGAATCTGGGTCTCTGTCATCGATTGCGTTTGTCTCGTTTGACTTTAGTTGTTTTCTGCGTGCCACGTCACCGGGAAAATAAAAACATAAATAATTAATTTTTTGTGACTGTACTGTATGCTGTTTAGCAACAAATGCTACCATTTTGACACACACAACATCCAATTCGTTCCCAAACTGTAGGGAAATCGTTTCAGACCTTTCACTCGCCACACCTGGAAATACTCAATTATAAGGAATGCAACTTTCCTCCCGGCGTGATTGCTCTTAGCTGGCCTGAACAGTACTTCAGAGAGATAAAAGATGTAAAAAACCTATTCTCGAGAGAATCTTTTATGTAGCGTATTCTTGTCCTGTTCTAAATCCTACGACCTTGCTTAGAAATAAATCTTTCGTCCACATTATTCTATGTCGCTGCTGTAGCACAACTATAACGCAAACTATTCAAGCCGTTAATTTCCAGAGAGGTTTGCCTCACTTTCTATTTCCCTACCACGATCGTTGCATGCTATCAAGATTGCAACCTGCATCATTTTTTCACGGGAGGCAACGTTACAGAAGGTTATCATTTTTCCATCTCTATGCTGGTCGTTTTATGCAAATGAGTGCCTGATATCGTGATGTGTCTGAACCTAATACTCAGCAACTTTGGGATTCGAAAAAGGCCACAGTAATAACGTAAATTCGGAAAAGTTATTTATTCAACCACTTTGAAATAAGGCACCAGACCAATGCCATATCAACAAAGAGAAGATTTATAAGTAAAAGAAATCCATTAATATGGTGAGACCATCTGATACCGTAAATTGCAGTTGTTAATACTTTCTTTGTTCGAGGTCTCCAAGACGAGGTGTAAAAGAATTGCAACATAAGGTCTGCTGGCAAGTTTTTCATCTCGTTGTTGTCTTTGCACCACACCTTTTTTCACGGCTCAAGTACCCTCCGTCAAGGAGTATCAATTCTTGTCATGCGGCCTTCTTCGTCTTGTGGTTTGAATACATAAGAATAAACCATTTGGAGAAATTAGCCCTAGTAATACGTTGAAAGCCACACTGGTACAATTAATGTTCCTGAAGCGCCACACATCTTTAAATGTCTAATTGTAGATCCACGTACGAAAAATTATTCTCGTTTTTTAAATCTTTTGCTTTGAGCTGACTACAGAAAGAACTCTAGCTATATGCACTTATGTTTCGTTTGTCAGGGCAGGTGTATTGTAATGTACCTATTTTCAATAAAAATAGCAGATTTTTGAGGTTAGATCTGTAAGAAATTAAAGTTTTGATGTTCTTATTTGTTCTGGCTCTTGACCTAAATCGTATAGCTATCACCTCTACGCGATTTAAAGTCGCTTGCCTCCTTGACTTGGCCAACATTTTTTCGTCGTCTAAATTAAAGACAATCGAGTTAGACCGTAACAATTTACTACCTTTCAACCGTGCTCTTCTCTATCTGATATTTTAATCAGATTCTGTCCCTTAGCATGAAGTTCCTTACCTTCGACAACATATTTTTTTTGCTCGTTTAACATTGTTTCGTTCAACTTTGGCATGATATTGTGCACAACCTTGTTCATTTCCGTCGAGTATTTGAACTGAACCTCGTTTTACCTTTGCTTGAATGTTGGCGCTTCTTCCTAATTCACTCTTTTTTTACCTTCTTCTTGCACTGTGTCTTCTAGTGATCGCTTTATACGTTAGGTTGTCATCAGCACAATCTCGTTCATTGAATCAGCAATAGCTTTCTTGATTTTATTAGTGATATCGTACGAATCCAAGTTAAATATTCTGGTACTTTTTTGGACTGTATACTGGTTGGTTCAGCAACCTTATTCTAGGAAAATAATTATTTTAAAAATGCGCGTTAATTAAATATCCAGGGTGTTAAAAAGTTACTAGTCAATTTAAAACCTGTAATTAAAGTTTAAAAATATATTTTTCTAGCAATCGCAATACAAAGCACACGCGCACGCATACTTCGTTCTTATTGTTTGATTAATGCAAAAGCAAAATAGTACCGATACGGTTCCTTCACCTAACGTGATTAGGGTAGACTGGAAGACAGCTAATATTAAAGTATATTAAAGTTAAATATTAAAGTTAGTGACTTGGTAATCATCTGCACCAGTTCTGAGTTTTCAGAAGTAGAACTATGTGAGTTACTCACCACTACGAGTGTTGTCGTTCATCTCAATCTTTCTCTCGAAAATCCACTTGTCTCCAACCCATTAGTTACCTTTTTCTTCTTGATATATACGTGGAATTTTTACAGGTCTATCAAATAATCTTGCTGTCAATTTTTCAAATAGCTTCATATAATATACACGAAAATCCTGAGAATTAGACAACTTCGGAACGAACCTGAAATTCAAGTTTTAAGTAAAAGTTGTTATCATATATAATTAGACTAAGGATATTTTACAATAGGTTATTAAAGAACTAATTATTTTACCATTAATTTCAATTCCATGAGGAGGTTTTCGCTATCAGCAACTAGTACAGAAGGACCGTCACCCTTCTTGACCTTACTAAATAAATCAAATATTACACTAATTCTAAATTCTTCAAACCAAAGCAGAATCAAATTTATTACATCGAAGAATGGCAACCTACCCGTTTGAATCATTTGAAACTGGTGAATACTTAAATCTTTGTTGTCATCAGCCAAATGCAAAAGTGTACAAAAGACGACTATTAAGATTCTATTAGCACGAACTTTAATTTTTGCTTATTTGAAATTGCCACTTAAAGAGGTGTTTCTTTCTACTGCATTGCTTACAAGTCGATTGACCACGTATTGTAAAATGATTTTCGTCGAAGGTTGACAGGCCTGTCATCATTTGAATCTTATATAATAAAACTGAGTGTTTGTGATGGTCATAGTGGATATCGTCATTTTCCTTTGATGTCGCCGAAATTTTCTTTGAAGTCGCCGAAAAAATGTTAAATTTTATGACGTTACGGCGCGACGTCAATAACACTACCTTAACGTCAATATCCTATATTAAATTAATGAAGTCATTACAGTGGACTTAAAAATTTGAGGCCAAATAACTTGGGAACGAGGTGGTGATGTCAATGATTTTTCACTGCGTGGGTAACTAGGGACCACCTAGGACCAATGTGGGTAATTTTCCCAAACCTGGGTCCACGAATCCGTTTTGGAATGGACGGAGTGATGACGTTATCAAAAAACCTTCAAACCCTAATATCTCTGCAACCTTTTATCAAAAGTACATGATCCTATACATTTTCTTGATCAGCGTTTCAAGATCTATACGATAAAGGCAACAGGTATATAAATTTTTTAAAAATTTTTTTCGGTTTTGACGGGTCATTGCTGACGTCAGCAAAATTTTTAATAACTGATATCTCCTTAGGCGTTCGTCGAGAACATATGATCCTGGACGTTATTTTGATCAGCGTTTCAACTTCTACACATTACAGACAAAGAATAAACCAATTTGGCGAATTTTTTATATCTGCACTGCAATGTTGACGTCAGCAAAACATTTAACACAACTTTATTGACATTTTGCCTAAGTGGATTTCTCCACGGGCCTTATCGACTAGTTATTTTATATTGTAAAACTTACGTTTCATTCGATGGTGATTTCATGAATCATCAGCTTTGCAAAAATTTCATCCGTTATTATTTTTCTTTATATTGACTACGTTTTCATTCGATGGCGATTTCACGAATTATCAGCCTGGTTAAAACTATATCCGTTGTTATTTTCCTTTATATCGACGACGTTTTCATCGGATGACTCTTTCATTAATCATCAACTTGGTAACAATTTATCCATTATTTTTCTTTATATCACGAAGTTTTCCTTCGTATTTGTATGCAAATTTCACTATTCTGTTCTTCAAACTTGAGCTAGTTGAAACCTGATTGAGGATCAATGATACTATGATGCTTTCACATTATTTTCCAATTTTTGAATTATAATCTAAAATTATTAGGTAATCTAGCCAGCACTACTAACCAACATCCCAGTAGATACTGGGTTGAACCTTTCCACGCTAGCTAGAAGCTTCGATTATTTCGCTGAATTTTTTTATTAGGACTATCAAAAAAAGTTATCCACAAAAAAATATTTGCAAAGAAGTCGTTTTGCAAAAAGTATCACTTTACTCAATTTCAATTTAATTAAATCAAATTACACATTGTTAAGCACCATCACCACCGCCACCAACAGTTTCTAATTAGCAAAGAAGTACTATATTTATACTTATGTGATAATTTATTCCGGAATTACAAAAACTTTCATAGATGTATATCAACACAGCCACCAGCACAAAAATTATAACAGCAAATTAATAGTATTCTAAGTCATATTTTGTTTCATAACTTTGAATAAGTTTTCTAATTTTGAACTTAGATAAAATAACACAGATGTTGAGCACCGCCGCCACCACCACCAACAGTTTCAAGATGATTGCACTATATATTCTTCGCTTATCTCACATTATTTCCATGATTTTGGAATTAGATAATATAGAATATGTGTTAAGCACCACCTGTGGTTACCATATTTGTTTATATCTTCCCCAGTCCTCTAGCTGCTCTTATTATGTATTTATATTCTCGCACATGTTAGTTTAGATTTCGTTCTTTAAAAATATAGTCACGTTTTAAGATAAAGTTTTATTTGTATCCGAATTTATCTGGAAATTCATTGGAGCCCTCGGAGAGATACTTTGCTTATGTATCTATGGTCTTATTTAGTGGTTTTTAGTTGTCTTATTTTTATTGGTTTGGTTTAAAGTTTGGTGTTGTTTTGATTTTAAAAATGGGTGATTTCGCGAAGTACAACAAAGTTAGAAAGTCTGTTGTTAGAACTGCAAACAAATTAATTACAAGAGGAGAGACAATTATATCGTCATATACCGATAATGTGGCAGATGTTCGTCAAATTGAGTCGATCCGTGATACTTTGATGGAAAAAATAGCGAAAGTTGCAGAACTAAACGAGTCGATTATGGATTGCTTGACAGAGCAGGATGATATCGACAAGGAAGAAGATTCGAGTACGGAGGAAATGATGATGTTAAAGGATAAACTTCGTCTGTTTGAATCATTTTTAGAAAAACGATCAGCCAAAAAAGATTTTTCTGAAACAGGAAGCACTTTCAGCCACAGTAAACTAATAAAATTGCCTCGCTTACATTTACAGCCCTTTGATGGGCATCCGGAAAACTGGTCGACTTTCTGGGATAGCTTTGAATGTGCCGTACACACTAATGACGATATTTCCGACGTTCAAAAAATGACCTATTTAAAAAATCTAGTAGAAGGTCCCGCTGCAAGTTGTATCGCTGGGTTTAGACTTAGCAATGAAAATTATAAAACCGTCGTTGATTTACTGAAAGAGAGATATAATAATAAACAGTTACTTATTTCAGCACATATGAAAAAATTACTGAAACTTGAACAGGCGAATAACTTAACTAACATAGAAACATTGCGTAATGTATTTGACAACGTTGAGACACAAGTGAGAAGTCTGGAAAATTTAGATGTCACGTCTGAAAATTATGGTCCGCTATTAATACCGGTACTTATGTCGAAACTTCCAGAAGAGCTTAATTTAATTATTAGTCGTCAATTTAACGACAAAGATTGCTGGGATATGAAGTTAGTTTTAAGAGCGTTAAAATCGGAGATCGAAGTTCGTGAGAAATCTGCATATTCTTTACAACAGCCACACGATAACAACCCGTTTTCATCATCGGCATTACCAGTTCACTATTCACATCAATCGAACCGTGATCTTGCGCACAATCAGTATCAGAACAATCAGCATAATTATCGCAATCATAGAATAATCAGAATAATTATAGATGCATATTTTGTGATAAATCGCATAAATCACAGCAATGCCGAATAATCACTAATTTCGACGCAAGGAAAAACGTGTTACGTGACAAGAAGAGATGTTTTGTTTGTTTGAAAGGTGGACATTTAAGTCTTGTTATTCTAAGATTAGTTGTTTAAAGTGTTCGGGTAGACACCATGTTGCTATTTGTGATAAGAAAAGGGACGTTGACCAAGGTCGTAGAGATAAGGATGGAACCGAACAAGAAAAACCAGAAAATGTTGCTGGTGCCACTTCGTTGGTTACAAGTTCAAATTCGCTCCACATTCCGAGTTCCGTTATGTTGCAAACCGCTAAAGTTAAAGTTGTTAATACTACTGATCCTTCAAAAATTGAGAACACGAGAATTTTGTTCGATAACTGTTCCCAATTAAGTTACATATCGCCAGAGTTATGTGAAAAATTACAATTAAAGGTTGTTGGTAAGCGTGAGATTTGCATCCGTATTTTTGGTAAACATTCGTTCAAAGAAACTTTAGATAGGGTGCAGTTTTCAGTGATCGGTTTAGATAGAGATAAAATCAACGTTGATTGTTATGTGAAAAATATTTGTCATCCTTTAACAGGACACAATTTTAACGATTTTAACACTTGAAAGACTTACGTTTAGCTGACAGTAACTGCAATAATAGAGATTTGAAGGTGGATGTCTTGTTGGGTGCTGATAATTATTGGAAATTTTTTTATGGTGGTATAGTTCGGGGTGAGGATGGGCCAGTTGCTTTAAATTCAAAGGTTGGATACATTGTAAGTGGGCGCATAGGGTCGAGTGAAGGTAGTAGAAGTGCAGTCTTGGTAGCAAATGTATTGAAGATTGAGGCTGAGTTTGTCGAAGATAAGTTGGATAATCAGTTGGAAAAGTTTTGGTCCTTCGAAAACGCTGGTATCGAGGATCAACCAGCTGTTGAAAATTTTTGTGAAAATGTTAAATTCAGCGCGCAGACTAAACGTTACGAGGTGCGGCTGCCTTTTAAGGATGATCACGATGTGCTCCCTGATAATTATTGTGTTTCTTTAAAGAGACTTGAATCATTGAGGCATAAATTGAAAAATAATCCCGAATTATTGCGTAATTATAACAGTATCCTCAAAGGACAGCTTGAACAAGGTATCATTGAAAGAGTTACCAACAACGATTGTGCCAAAAGACAAGTTCACTATTTACCACACCGACC
Source organism: Hydractinia echinata (assembly GCA_030067915.1). Taxonomy (NCBI): domain Eukaryota; kingdom Metazoa; phylum Cnidaria; class Hydrozoa; order Anthoathecata; family Hydractiniidae; genus Hydractinia; species Hydractinia echinata. Next base: position 1,244,488 of record JASGCC010000076.1, on the reverse strand, counting down.
AGTCATTCGTGATGATAAACCAAGCACCAAAGTACGCATGGTATTCGATGCAAGTTCAAAATCGGTGGGACTGTCTTCATTAAATGATTGTTTGTATGCTGGACCATCTTTAACCGAGCCTTTATATAACGTTTTATTGCGCCTTCGATCTCACAAAGTAGCCTTCATTGCTGATATCTAGAAGGCATTTTTACAAATTAGTTTACATCCAACCGATCGTGATTTTGTTCGTTTTATTTGGTTTAAAGATTTACATAATTTATCAGAACAAAACATTGAAACTGCAGAAATTGGTATTTATAGATTGAGTAGAGTATTGTTTGGTGTAAGTTCGTCACCATTCCTCCTTAGTGCCACTCTTATTAAGCATGCTGAATCATTTAATCATGTTGATCCTTTGTTTGTACAGAAGTTATTGAGTTCACTTCACGTTGATGATCTAACTTCCGGTGGCGCTACTGTTAATGCAGCAAATGATTTTTACCAGAAATGTAAACAACGTCTCGCTGAAGCAAATTTCAATCTGCATAAATTTCATTCGAATTCCGAAGAGTTGGAACAATTAGTTACCAAACCCCATGTTGCTCATACCGGACATGTTACCAAAGTTCTTGGTGTTTTGTGGGATAAAAAGAAAGATTCGCTCTTATTCACATTCGACGACATTTTATCGTTAGCGAAGGACATACCGACAAAACGACAATTGATTAAATTTACCGCTTCCATTTATGACCCTCTTGGTCTTATTAACCCTTTTGTTATGCGATTAAAAACATTGTTTCAAAAAACCTGTGTAGGTAAAATTGGTTGGGACATCGAGTTGAGTGGACAGGTTTTGGACGAGTGGCGAGTTACGTACAATGATTTTAAAAGTGTTTCACATTTGAATGTACCACGATGTTACGATGGCGGGAATACTGTTGATGTACAATTGCATGGTTTTTCTGATGCTTCTTTGAAAGGTTACGGTGCGTGTGTTTATTTGAGGTTCGAACATGATGATGGTAGTTTTTCTACGAAGTTAGTGACGTCTAAGTCGAGAATCGCGCCAATTAAACCGGTCACGATACCTCGATTGGAGCTGTATGGTGCAGTGATGTTAGCGAAGCTGGTGAAGTATGTTCGTGATGAGTTGAGTTTGGTTTATGATATTTCTGTGACACGGTGTTGGATTGATTCGTCTATTGTTCTATATTGGATTAAAAATGTTAATAAGAAGTATGAGGTGGTTGTCGAACGGCGAGTTGGTATGATTCGTGATTTAGTTTCACCGGACAGTTGGTTTCATGTGGAGTCAAAGGCAAATCCTGCGGATATTTTGTCGAGAGGTTGTTTGGTATCTGAGTTGGTGAACAATAACTTATGGTTTTCAGGACCTGATTTCTTGCGCGACATTCACATCTCAGCTTCGAGTTTTAATTTCAGTAATTTCAAAGTTGATGATGCGACTTGTTTAATTGTTGGTAACGACGAATCAGAGAAGAGCACCGAAGAAGAAATTAATTTAAATTTTATGAACATTGCACGATATTCTAATTACACACGTTTATTGCGAATTAATGCATTGATTTTACGATTTGTTGGAAACCTCAGAAAAAAGCGTCGTAAGGAAGAATTGGTTTTACATACATTTGTTACAATGGACGAGCTGTTGCATGCAGAAAAACTGTGGATTAAATATGCGCAAAAAGATATAATTCAACTAGTTTCAAACAGTTACAAAAAGATTTACGATTTCAAAATATTGATGGTATTATTCGTTGTAAGGGACGCTTAGAAAACACTCCTTTAGACTTTGATACTAGGTTTCCGATATTTTTACCGAAAAATAATCCTTCAACAAAGCTAGTCATTTTGCATTATTATGTTCAAGTTTTGCATAATGGTTTGAAAGAAACACTTATTACTATCAGATCGAAATTTTTTAGAATCCAATAGCACGAAATTCTATAAAGCAGTTAATCCGACAGTGCTATTTATGTCGTTATTATGAAGGGAAATCTTATGCGTATCCTGTTTCACCAGCATTACCGAAATCACGACTATCCAATCATCATCCGTTTAAACATACTTACCTTTATATGTTCGAAATGTTTATCATGGTGGAAGTATGTATAAAGCTTGGGTGTTCTTATTTACTTGTACCAGTACCAGAGCTTTACATTTTGATTTAGTTCCTGATGCTTCGTCTTCAGGTTGTATTCGTAGTCTTCGCCGATTTTTCAGTGAACGAGGTGTTCCCTCTGAAATTATTTCTGACAATGGTAGTCAGTTCATTGCAGAAGATTCGCAACGATTATCTATTCAGAAGGAAACTTTAGCGAATTTGAGCAATGTATCAGATGAGAAATCACACATGAAGTTATAAAATTTATCGCGCATTAAGGAATTTACGTATTTGCAGACTTACATAACGTGTGAAGCATTACGTCTTTTCAAAGTACTTGCGTTATCAAACGGAAATTACAAAGAAGCACTTGAAGTTTTGGAGCAAAGATATAGAAACAAAAAAATGATTGCCAACAGCAACATGGAAGCTTTAATTAAAGTTCCTCCAGTCACGTCCGCATCATCAACAAAACAGATCAGAGAGTTGTATGAAAGAATAAAGACAAAGTTAAGAACTTTGAGGTCAATTGGTATAGATCTCAATCTTATGGGCGTTTATTGGCGCCAATTTTGCGTTCTAAGTTGTCTTCTGAAATAACGCTAATACATAGTAGTTCTTAGTAAAATTTGACGAGAAGGACGATGTATGGGAGATTGACAAAATTATGCATGGATTAAAACTTGAACTGTAAGCAAGAGAAAGAGCAGAGTCGGATGTCGAGCAAGCTGACGACAGCCAAATACCCCAGGGGCCATTTTAACCAGCAAAGGGGCCTTAGCCGTCCATATTGTCAAGGAAAACACCTTCCGGATAAGTGCAAAGTTGTAATTAGATAAAATTAGAAAAAAGGCGATGCTCTAAAGGGGTAAAACGAGCTGGCCATTATCAATAGACTTTTGATCTAAGAAAACCTGCATCAGTTGCTTCGGTCATCATCACTCAAGCATTTGCTACGCTGAAACAAAGAAAGAAAAGAATCTAAAGAAAAAAGAAAAAATAACAATTTATGTGAGAATGTCAAAAAAACTGGTACAACATCATCGAAGGGAAACATGTTAATGCAGACGATCTATGTGAATGTTAAGGCAAACAATCGCAACAGCATTAAGAATCAGGTGAAGTGTAGAATTGTCTTGGACAGGGGACAGAGTTTTATTTTGAAAATATTTGCCAGATTAATTAAAGCTTCGCCACATCACACAGAAGAACGTTTCAATAAGTGTAATTGAATGTGATGGTGTAAAAGAGAAAGAACACAATGTGGTAGTAATAAAAGAAACGTAGTTCCAGTTGAGGCAGTAGTGGTTGAAAACATTTTTACATCAATCAGAGGTCAAGAGTTGAAGGAGTGCGAGCACTGTAGTACATTTTAGGAGCTGGAATCAATTCGATTCAATGAAAAGGAGAATATTGTTGAGAAGTTTGACATTAATATCCAAAAGAAAAGTGATTGTTATTACACCAACCATGGATGTAAGAAATCCATGCATCAACTTACGTTGGAAAAAAGGAAAGAAAAGACTGAGGAGCAATATGCAGCGATAATAGAAAAATCCACAGCTGTTGCGCACATATCACTCTATTATTGAGGATCAAATGAAACATGGAGTTATAGAGTCTATTGATCCTAGAAGGGAGTGTAAGCTAGGAAGAACATACTATATGCCTCACCACGCCGTGCTAAGGGAGGACAAAGAGACGACTAAAACTAGAATAGTGTATGATGCATCATCAAAGATGTTTTGAAACTTGTTGAATGAAACTAAATTTACAAGCTTGGTTGGAACTTTTAAGATTTAGATGCTACAAATTTGCATTAATTGACGATATTGAAAAACCGTTTTTTTTCTGTTGGAGTAGCTAAAGGAGGAAGATGAAGAACGCACTTCCTGTAAGAACGGTTCCTGTAATTTGAAGATCCTCTTGCTGAGGAAGCAGTTGTCTTACATCACAGATTTACAAGAGCTTGCTTTGATAGCTATCATCAGTAGCATGGCGCAGTTAGAGGCAACGATCGAACACAATCTTGAAGATTATAAAGATACAGATGCGGAGATAATTCAGCAAATACAAAAATAATTTTAAGCAAATGATTTGTCAAGTGGGCAACATTCAGCAGCAGTGGATAGGCAGTTCAGAAGACAATACTGATTTGAATCAAGCGATATATCGTTTAATGGGCGGCATATGCTGAACTGCGTAATCAGTAGTGCGGTATAGTATGCGATATTTAACGTGGTCAGTATTTAGAGTTTGCAAATATAACAGGCCTTTGTTATGTTTTATATTTGAACTTACTTTTTGAAAAACGGAGTTTTTTAGGGGTTTTGAAGAGAAGATATAAAATATTTGACAATTTAAACTTGGATAACTTAAAGTCGATATACGAGAAATTATTATAACGTTTTCTCGCTTACTTATAGTTCTATAAAAATACTTATGGCGATTGCAATATTTCTATAACATTACCTTACAACGGTTGGGTATTGTTCAAAAATATTTTGCATTACAGCTAATATTTTTGCTTTTGTATATTTGCTCAGCAGCAATGATATCAATTTATACATTTCAGCTGCTATGTTGGTTTTATTCGCTTCTCTCTCAGACTGATAAACTTTATATGTTCCTAATTCTTTAATGCAATATCCTTTTGGGAGTAACTTCTGGTAACTGACACATCTATAAAAATAAATCGTAACCTTACAAACATATTAAGAAGGTATTTAGCGTAAATTCCTTCACAGATTAAAAGGACAATATAATGCAAGTACAGAAAAACAAGAATCAATTATTTCCGAACAATACCATTTTTATGTACTTTTATACAATGAATTTAATTTTGCGACTTTTTTGGAAGAACATAAATAAGAATATTGGAGGCTAAAAAAGTATAAAGAAATAAGCATATCTAACCTCAGCTCAAATTCTTTTAAAAAAACGTTTACTTATAGTTATTAGGAGGTAACTGTTTAGAAGGCGATCTTTTCAAGGGCCACGAGCAACATTTTCCATCCACACGCAGCAAAAAAATGCTGCAGATTTTTGCTGCAATTTTTATCCGTGGCCCAAAGCCTTAAAAAATGCAACAAAACGTTTGAACAGTTCAAAAAATGAATCTGACGAGAACAACATACTCTCATAAAACTTCCATGGTTTTTTGGGTAGTTTTCCTTCCTTTTGGTACCTTTTGTGTTCTCGTAGAAAACTTGATTTAAGCGCATGGAATGCCTTCTCCAAAATCTCAATGGTAAATTTCCCATCAAACTCTTCTACCAATTCTTCTTTTTTAATGTTTTCTGGCTCTTTGTTATACCCTGAGAAGCCCATAGTTCAAGATTTAATTTATAAAATTCAAGAAGCTTGAACTTTTCCTCATCGTTTAATTTTTGTTCCTTTTCTTCAGAAGCCATGTTGTTGTTGTCGAATGAAAACATCAATAAAAAAGTTCATGTTTTATTGCAAATTTTTCTTACAGACGTGGGCCACGTGGAAATAATGCTGCAAACTTTAAATGCTGCAAAAATTGTGTTTGCTGCGATGATTTATGGCTAGGCCACGAGCAGCATTTTTTTGCTGCGTGTGGATGGAAAATGTTGCTTGTGGCCCCTGGAGCTTTATGCATTTACGTTTTTTAAAAATTGCGAAACATGTGTCGTTGTCATCCACCCGTTTCGGAACAGACAGGTTAATGACGTCATCAAAATTTTTTTAAATCCCCATATCCCTCAAACGGTGTGGGTAACTAGGGACCGTCTGGAACCAAGCTGGATAAGTTTCCAATACCTGGACACCCGAATCCGTTTCGGAATGGACGGTTTAATGACATCATCAAAAAACCTTCAAACCCAAATATCTCCGCAACCGTTTGTCAAAGATACATTATCCTATACATTTTCTTGATCAGCGTTTCAAGATCTATACGATGAAAGCAACAGGTATATAATTTTTTTGTGTTTTGGCGGGTCTTTGCTAACGTCAGCACAATATTTAAACCCTTATATCTTCTTAGGCGTTCGTCGAAAGCATATGATCCGATCGCCAAAAAACGTATGTCTAATTTGCTAAGTGCATAGACGTCACGGCACGATGTGAATGTATTTGGACTGACGTCAAAACCTTTTTTTAAAAAAAAAGCGCAGCCGTTGCATTGCACTTTCATATTCAAGGCCTTTTATCTTGGAAACGGCTAGAAATAACTAACGTCATCATCCGCATGCGTAACTAGGGGCCACCGAGGACCAAATTGGGTAAGTTCCCTAAGACTGGATGATACCGACTGTTTCATAACGGCATCGAAATATCTTTAAGCCCCAAAACATCTTCAACCGTTCGTCAAAAGTACACGATCCTATACATTTTCTTGTTCAGTGTGTCAAGCTCTACACAATAGCAAAAAGGGATTAAAGAATGTCTGACAGAAAAAATTTGTTCATCAGCGGGAGAAAATTTTTTAAACCCTTATATTTTTTTATTCGGTTGTTAAAAGTACACAATTGTGCGTATATAATCTTGATCAGCGTTGCAAGCTCTACACATTGAAAGCAAATAAATTTCGGACAAATTTGTGTGTGCTTGTACGCTTACGTCAGCAAAATTTTAAAAATCTCATATCTTCTTAACCGCCGACCAAAACCACGCGATCCTATACATAATTTTGATCTTCGTTTCAGGCTCCATACAATACAGATAACAGCTGAAAAAATTGTGAAAAAAATCTTTGTGCATCGACTGGCCATTGCCGACGTCATTAACATTCAAAAAAAGATCTTTGTTATTTTTTTCTCCTAAGTGAACTTTTTCACGGTCCTTTTCGACTAGTAATTGGAATATTAATTATTTTCAATATTTAGCGGAAAACATCCTTTGTTTTTCTTAGACCAAAGGCGATATTGTGTAGTGTGGACTAAAGAAGCAATAGGTATTATATTTCCATTAGAAACATGAAGAAATCTTTGAAAGAGGTTATCATTATTATTTTTAAAAAAATTATAAAACTTACTTTTCTGCTGCAAGATTAACAGGTCGTGGATCAAATACGAGTGAATCTAAGAACAGACAAGATTAATATTCTTGTCACCAGTATAAATTTTATCATGCTATTAACCCAGAACATATTATATGTATCGTGTATTTAACTCTTCAAATTAAAGATCAAACGAGATATAGAATGCATGTCTTACAAGATTTATAAGAGACGACTTTCCGCCATTATACAAAACGCTTTCGCAAAATGCCGTAAACCAAAAGAACGAAATAATCCGGTATCGCTAACCGATGACCCAAAATCCGATATGAATCAACAAACTTAGTACACATATATAGAGGGTTGACAAGAACACAAAATTTCTCACTTACCCACTGAAAGTACATTGCAATTTAAAAAAAGAATCACGCCGAAAAAAAGTTTAATTTTGTCCATGTTGACAATCAGTTGTTTTAGTTTCTACTTTTTATTACCACTATCGTAAAAGATATAAATTTACATGTGAATGTTTTAAATAACTATTGTTTCATTCCAAAGCAAAAACTTATTACATATTACTAACAAACGTGTAATTTTAATTTATAATTACAAGTGATTACATTGAAATTTTGTTGTTGTTATTGTTGTTGTTGTTAAAAAGCTTTATCATATACTTTGAGTTTTTCTCGCAACTTGATTGGCTAATCTTTATGCTGTATTTTGTTTTTTCAACCGAGAAACGAGTGCAATTGTTACTTATACAGAGTGCAAAAAGCTTATATTCTTCCTTTGATTGGCTGATTTAGCGTGCAAAAAGCTTATATTTTTCCCTTGGTTGGTTGAAAATTCGTAGGAAAAACCTATTATGTTCTTAAAAACGAAAACTTGTCGGTGAATTTATTTTCACAAATATACGTAAATTATGATTCGAAAATTTTCTTTTGTTTCAACAGTCATTAAATAGTCATTAATCATAGAGCATGCGCTCTCCACCGGGGATGAAAAACAATTGAATTATATCAGTCAACTCGAAAGAATTATATAATAGCACGACGATGGAGTTCTGTGTTATTTGGCTTCACAATGATAATTTATTCTTTTAAAAATTCGTAGTTTTTATTTCCATTCAAATTCTTTCAAAAGTGACATGAGCATAATTTGTTATAATGATCTAAATCGCACGTGACTTCATAAATTCAAATAATTTATAAGTTCATGAATATAAATGAAATAAATTACCTTGCAGTGATTTTATTGGGCCCCATAACAATGCTTGTCAATATCGTGAACATAATTAAGCAGTGTGCAACCGACTATATGAAATTAACATGATATTAGACCGAGTATATGATAAACAAGTTATCGCACATGCCCTCGAAAAATATCGGCTGATATTTTTTTCGTTTTTTATGTTCTCGTATATTTCACTCGCCTAAAGGCTCGTGAAATATGTAACGAGAACATAAAAACACTCAAAAAATATTGCCGATATTTATCTCGGCACTGTGCGATATAACTAGTACATATTGAAACTAATTCATATATGTATAACAGATATGCATAATATGTTTGGTATGGAAACTGTTGTGTCGTGCCCTGGTTGTTATATATCTATCAGGGGAATTTTAAGTTAAACTAAAGAATAGTAGTAATCTTGGAGTAACCTGTTGCTAGTCTTCCAGCTATATTAATCTAGTAAAGTTGCAGGAACCGTATTTAGGATTTTTTCCCTTTTTTTGAGAGACAAAATATACGCAGCTGGCGTTTAGGAAGTGCGTTGTATATCCCTATGCTAGACCCTATTCTATATGTATAAATATTTTCATGAGTTTACACTAATCTACCCCAACTTTGGAGCTCTGAAATTATTTAATTTACTTCTTAGTAGTCAAAATTCATTTACCAATCAAGATATTGGACAGAAATATTAAAACTATGTTTTATTTGGACTGGGAGGCTAATTAGAATATCATTCAAAATATTAAGTTTTCAATGCGCATGCTATGCGATTTTTGTTGCATCGCACTCGCACACGAAATTTCGGTGGGCCCCAGGCCTAGTTGTCCCTTCTCTTCTCTTTCATGCAATACAGCAAAGTTGACATTAAAAAATTGTTGCGAAGAATGAAATTAATTTGATTTCAGGCAACATTTTTTTAGTGCTGCATAGCATCAACAAATTTTAAAATACTATGTAGCATTTTTTCGTGATGCACCACTATACTTAACCAATCCAAAACACATTTCATACAGAATATAGATAAACAAATAAAACACAGAAACTGCGATAAAGGTAGGCTAAACATTTTTTATCATATTTTGCAAAAAATTAAAAATATTTTTTTATCTAATTTTAAAGTACATGAGAAAAAAATGCACACTTGTCGTCAATGTATTCATGAGCTGATTGACAACTCTCTTGTTTCGCTTTTTTATTCAACAAAACGGCAAAAGGCATTAAGACTAAAGCAATATTCTATAAAATATATATCTACACATTTACAACCTTAAACATAAACTATAGGGTAAGTATTGAATTTTTATTAATATTATTAGTATTTACCAGGATTGCTTTTTAAGTTCCTAACGGTACTGTTATCAATGAGGGTCCTGCTAAAGGGCTCCTTGTGCATTTACCGCTCCCATTTGAGATATCGTAGGTAGGCGAACACCACAGGCGCTCAACTAAACAACTGTCCAAGATATCAATTCTATTTTTCCGAGGTTGAACGCAAGACCTTCCGCATTTGAGGCAAAAGCCATTTTTAACGTAATCGAATTAAGCATATTAAGCGCCGAAGTTTAAGCACTAGAAGCTGGGGCTATGAACGATTCGATGAAAATCAATCTTAAGAGTTATATTACTTGAAGGGATCTTAGAAGTAAACTTAAAAAGAAAATAATAATTTATAAATAATATAAATAATAGTGGAACAGACGTTTTGGTACTTCTTGCATCGATAATTCTGACTCTTGTGCTTCTTGGCACCACCACCAAGTTCTGTTTTGGCGCGAAAAGGACTAGAAAATTTTTCAAAATTACGGAAAACGGCTATTTTAGTTTTTCTAAAATTTAGTACTTAATCTAAGAAAGCTTCTTTTGACTACTTTGGTGTTTATATTTTTAAACCCTGCGGTTTGAAGATTTCCTTCATCAGCAAACCAGCGTTTCCAATAAGAGAGCTTTCAAATTTCAAAACTCATTTGTTAACTAACGTCATAGCAGTAATTTTATGTCATAGCAAACTTCTTTAAACTGCTTAAAATACAACTTAATGAACAAAAAAATTTTTGCATAGTATTTTCCACGAAAAGTAAAATTTTAACCGGAATCTTTAGAAAATACTGGAAATTCTATGATACAAATTGACGAAGCGAATATTATATCTTTTAAAAAAGGTCAGTGAAGCAAGTAGTTCAATATTGCATTAAGTTCAGCAATATGAAAAGGTTTTTCTGAAAATGCTGGATGTTCTAAGCAGCCCGACTACTACTGCCATCATAATAAGTATTGGCACGGAGGTCAATAACGTTTTTTTCACTGTTATCATAAAAGAGAGAGGGGAAGTCGAGTCGGTCATATGCCATATGCCGATTAAAAACCTGGAAAATCGTTTGTTGACGACCCCTTAGTAAGTTCTTTTCATGTAGCAGGGTTTCAAGGTACAGCATGCTATAGTGCACCCACAGTGTAGTTTTTTCGAAACTCTGAACTGGCATGGATTGAAGCGCTTTCGGCAAATCGGCAACCTTTTGTATTTTTCCTAAAAAACCATAAGAAAATATTTTCTGAATATATATTTTTTGGACAAGTTCAAGAATTCCTGAAAAAACTTAATTTAAGAAAAACAGGGCTTGATTCCATCGGATGAATATCATTCAAATAACATGTTATGCTAGCTAGTAGCTAGCTATTTTCTAGTGGCTAGCTAACCAGCTTAGAACTGTAGCTAGCTGTATAGGCTAGGTAAGCACTAAAGTCGACAGCTAGCCAATATACTTCTATCTAGCAGTTTAGTCTTCCTTTTTTTAAACGCGACCAAAAGAGTTAAATGGTTAATAATATGCAGGCAGTGCGCGGCAGCAAAGTCGCTACCATTGCACACACGTAGGCCAGGTAGAGAACGTTATTAATTTGCTAGTTGCAATCTCTAGCGCGACCGCACAACGAAATAATCCACGTCTAGAAAAATCGGTCGTTCCGACGTCAGCAACAAGTAGCATGTTTAACGCGTATGGATTTAACAAATTAACCTAATATCCGAAGTACTAAGTTCGCTGTACATAGGTTCAACATGGGCGATTCTAATAAAGAAATAACCAATGTGATTAGGTTGTTCTACGTTTATCTCGTTAGCTTTACAGTGTTATTTACGTTCCACAAAACTATTTTCCGAATAATTGCCATGATTTAGATTTTTAGACGGTAAATCTTCTAGCTAGAACCTCTTCACAGCTTGAAGTGGCGGAGACAACGTCCAGTCTATGTAAGTGAGAGAATGACAAGCTGTGGTTCTAACCCTACCTACTTCACCAGCGGTAAACTATCACTCCGTCTGAAAAATTCGTTATTGGAAAAGCTAAGCGAGACAGTATACTCTCCAACCAAATAAATCAGCCCATTAGCAATGCAGAAAGAAAATATTTTCAGAAAGATTTTCCAAGCTGCCAAAAAAGAGTTAAAACGAATTCGACGCTTTAAATATGGAGTGACACATTGAGGTCGTTATTTTTGTGAGAAAAAGTCATCCACACAATGAGAACATTGCAGTTGTATTGGGTTTAACAACAGAACTCATTGTTCACTCAAAATATATTTACAATGGTATTAATTCGATTCTAAAATCAGCACTCAAATTTCTATTGCAACCATGTATCGATATATTCTCCATCCAATTATTCAAACCTTAAAAACAACCAACCCTACGTTTCATTTTGTTTTATAATGTTGCGTATTAGGTGATAAATAAATGTCCTGTGTTTATTCACTTACACCCTTGGGTGAGAGTGTTTAAAATGCAACATAACACCAAATGTTATTAGGGCGCCGCATCGATCAAAATTCGCTGTATCCGTTTGTACGGATTTTTTTATGGTTATTTATTTATCTTTTTCAAGAAATTTATTTTTGATAGTTATAGCGCCCTCTTCAATGATGAAATCGCTTGTGCCCAGGCCACATTTCATCCCACATGGTGGTAACCTCGAATCGTTCTTGAAAAGCAAACCTCTGAAGCGCGTGGTATGGTTTTTGTTGTTCTTGCTACTTTATGTTATTATATGGTTGTTTGCTATCATTTCTGAGCTTGGAAACCATCAGAAGTTTTATATAAAACGCTGATTTTTGAGCAATTTGCTAGTAGTGAATTCACGCTAGTCCGTCCATCTTTGTTCAGATCCTTGTGAAAACTGACATTCAAATATCTTTCCAAAGCTCACAGATGACTTGCAACTCAATACCCTGTTTAAATATTTCTTTCCAATACTGTATTTGCTTATACTTTGCCCAGCTGCATTTAATATTCAGCAGTGATATTGAGACAAATCCTGGTCCCATCCATGTGAAATCTGTCCTGGGGTCATTTCATCATGTAGACTCAAAATTCGATAGCACCGCTGGTATTCAATGTATGTGCAATGCATTGTTGGCTTTGTGTCGGTCGACAATAAAAGGGGTGTCATATTGGCGGTCAAATGACCTTGATTATATCTTGGAATGTGGTGATGAAAATTTCAAAATGCTTGAGCTCGATAGACCTATAAGCATAGAAGAACTGCCATCAAGTATTGAAACATCAAATCAACATAACTTTGCTAAAAAATTAAAAAATTTATTTGGGACAAAACATTTGTGTATCTGTTTGACTCTCATTGTAGAGATTCTGAGGGATATTTCTGTTCTGACGGATGTTCAATTCTGTTGAAGTTTAAATCTCTAGCTGACATAGAATGGTATATAAAGACGGTGTATCGAAGGAACTTCAATGATTTCCATACTACACAGTTTGATATTCAATATGTCCAATTGATATGAATCCTAACATTTCATTATCTCTTAAATCCTCAAGAGATAAACATTTGGGATATAGGAGAAAGCAAAAATGTGTTTCTAAAAAAGTTATTTGCGATAAAAATTGTAATAAGCTCAAAGAATCTCAGAGAACTTTACGGCAGAAAAGGAATTGGAACTACCATTTTCCCGAAATACGCGTTGTGAAACATTTTGTGGATGTAACAAAAGGGTTTATCTGTTGCCTTAGTGTGAGTGTTAAAACCGCTTCGGTTTCTTGTTCTTCATTAAAGTGGAGAGCAAAGTGGTGCAATTAGGTTGTTACTTCTTTTCTAAGTGACTCATATTTCAATGCAATAAAAAAAAACTGCCTATAAACTTTAAATTAACATAATGATTCCAAAAAAACTTGGGAAAAAATTACAGAAAAACATAAGGCCCTTGAATCGAGGACATGACTCATAAGAAAAGCAGAATTTTACGTTATATTTAAGTTTCTTTCTTACGGGAGAGGGGAAGCGACTGATTCCGCCCCACGTGCTGTTTTCCTTTTAATAATTTTTTTCCCTATGCTTTATGCTTATACTTAATTTTTTTGTTTATCTAATAAAGCACCTGCATGCCAAATGTTTAGGCCCCATACCTCTCAATATTGGACACGTGATTAATCCGATTAACCGATTTTTCGGGTTTTACCCAAATATCGGGAAAATCGATATTCGAGCAATTTTTGCCGTTTTTCCATGCCAGCTATGTAAAAACCGAAAAATATGTTAAATAACTTTTATTTGGCTGCCTGGAATTCGCTCTTGAACTAATGTAATTTAATTTTGGCTAAAAGTGGTATTTCGGACAAATTTCAAGCTTTCCATGACGTTACAGAAAAGTGCTAACATAGGGTTAAGGAATGTCTTTCCAAGAACACTCACGAATATTCTCCCTCGAAAATTCGGAGTTGTTGTCACAAAGCCACTGCCAACCCTTGGAATAAACATGGCTTACATAGACTAAAAAAGGACCCCCGCCCCCTTTCAACTCGCGAACCATGAGCTATAACTGCAGTGTACTTCGTAGTCATTTTTTTACAGAAGCAATTATCTTAGCGTATGAAGTTCTGAGTGACATATCGTCCACAATTGTAGGTATTTTCTGACATGTAAACAAAAATCCGAGAATATAGTAAGTAAGACACATAATAAAACCTGGCGACGAGTAAAGAGATTTTGCTATATTTTATACAGTATATGTTCTCACAAGCATAGACTTTGGTTTACATACTAAGTTCGGAATAGGAAAAGCGTTGTGTAAAAGCGTTAGTTAATTCTAAAATTCGAATGGAACGAACAGATACTCTAAGTTGAAACGCAGTCATAAAAAACAGGCTGCGGGTGAAAACAAACTGATGTTGAGGCTAACAAAGATATGTGTTTGCCAAGTCGTGCATGCAGCCGTTGTATTGTCATGTCCTTTGACGTCATAACTTTGTCAATAAATAAAGAATATTGACATAGCATCTGTCACAAACAGGCACTTTCACACAATGTCATTTCACAGCGAAGATCTCCATCTCAGTGCTTGCAGAACTTTCTTTAAAAACCGAACATTTTTTCTAACGTACATTAAAAAATTTCCTTTGGTCTGTTATATCATTAAAATAAGATAGGAAAGAAATAGAGAAATGAATGTTAAAGAATTCCTACATATTATAATATGACAAAAGGCATTCACTGTTTTTATTATTAGCTTTCATAATAAGTTTAACTGGATTACAGACAGATTAGTTAAATGCCATAGCTTAAAATCACGCCACAGGGCATTTACATTGAATTCAAATTAAACTGTTTGCTGTAAAAACATAACTCTTAAAAGTTTCTTCACCAACATCTGCCTTCAGGAAAGCTGTAAGTAAAAATTTTATAGGAGATTTTTCTTTCATATTCGATTCACATCTTGACTTGATTATTCTTAATACACTTTTTTAAATAGGAGAGTAAGCGAGTAAAACTAGCACTTAAGATTACTGTTGTAAAACGTTGTTCCCATTAAATGCATCTGCCATCAAATTTGAATTTTTTGCTAAAATGGAATACAAGGATTTGGATGATTGGAAACAATTTCCTAATTTTAATTTGCGATTGATTATGATGGTAGGGCGTTGAATGTTGCTTACAAATTTCACCGCAAATTTGTCATCAAAACAAGTAATATTTTATGTCTGTTCTTTTAATTTTCGAATCATTTACTGAAGATGGTTTAAAGTTATATTCGCCACGATCAGATCAGATTGATAGGGCTGATAAGAAAGTTTGTTATAGCTGACAATTTGAGGATAAGAATTTGAACGTTTTTTAGATTTAAAATGAAATTATTTTTTTAATATGTTTTTTTTTCTTTTCTGTGTTTGCTGGTTGAGTTATTACGCTTCGCAAAGGTTTAAATCACTTATCACTGTATAAATATTTCTATGCGATGAGCTGTGATACTGCTAAACAGGCGTTTCTTGGGAAGTGCATATCATTATATACATCTACTTGAAGTCTACTTGAACATACACACGGATATTGTAACATTTATGATACCCTCAAATTTTAAAGCGACGAAACAGCCGCAATTATGCAAGCAATGTTTCCGTGTCTGCAATCGACTTGCTATTTTCCAGTCGGCTTCACCAGTTGAAACAAAAGCAAAACAAATATTTACGTAATGACCTATTTTATTTTATTTCAATAGTGTATCCTCGGATACAATCCTATTGACGTCATCAGTCAATGTACGTACGGTGACACGCATATCTAGCATTCGATAAAATTAATTTGTTTAATTTCCAATTATAAGTTCTGCTCACGAAGGGTTGAAGAAACACCTGTTCTCTCAGGGATTGTATGCGTGATGTTGGAAATTGTCCAAAACAGAACAATCTGAAGGGGAAAAGGTTAATTTGTACTGTAGACTTGTTTGGGCCCGTGAATAATAAAAAATGAATATGATGGTTTCTTTTACTTATAATCAACTCAAACTTTGATCATGTACCTTTACTGATTGTGTTGCATAAACATAATTAATCTATATTTTGTCTCTGTTAGTCAACATTCATATGTGCTGTGAAATAATAATAGCAACCGATTTTATAGCGTGATAATACCATATAATAATAACAAACTTTGCTTACAAAACTTTCCTTAGGAAGAATCTCCTTGTAATTTTCTGCAAACTGAGACATGTGGTTGTCATAGCTAGATGATCGAGTTTCTGTCATAGTTCAAAGTAACTTTTTCTGAACAACAAATTCAAGGGAAAAAATAATAAGAAAAAAAAACAAGAAAAAAAACTGTAGTTGTGGCTGATAGCCACTTTTTGTCGACTCATTTTCGGGAATTCTTGTTCAGTTTAAAAGTATACAACACATGTAAAGACATTCACCAAATTCTCTTTGTTATATAACAATTTCAACGTTCATATCCTGCTTCTTCAAACCTTATAAAAGAAGAGTAAAATCGGTAAAAAAATTAATCGGCAAAAAAGAAAGTTGTTAGTAGGTAAGAAAAAGGTAGAATTTTTTGGTCGGTACAAAATATCGGTCAATGTGCCATTTGGTCAACTTTTTACGGACCTTTTTACCGATAAGTTTAAATGGGCAACTGCTAGATCTGTTTCTAATGTTGTTCAGTAAAATACCAAGCATGTTGTCAAAAGCACAAACCAAGCTTGAGAGGTATGCGCTTTCGAATACCAAGGGACTTTTATTTCACAGTAAAACATTAAAAGCGGTCACTTTTAAGTTGAAATTTTTAGATTATCAAAAGAAAAACATATGTTGGATTCTTTTGATATTTTTTGAATTTAAGATCGTTCGTTTTTAAGCTTTTGTAGCTAAGTTCACACAACAAATTCGAAATAATGTCACCCAACGTTTATTTGTCTAAAAGTCCCACTTTTTTCATTTTTTTTTCATTTTTTTCATAATTCGTTTGAGACAGTTTTTCATCCAAAACTGGGGTTGTTTAAATTCAATCTTTTCTCGATTCACCACTTTCTGTGAAAGCTAGTCTTCTGTCAGCAAGAATAAGGTCGTTGCCAACCAACTTTACTGGTTTTGGATAATTTAACTCCGAAATATTATTCAAGATAACCTGACCAACACATCTGGAAAAGCAAGCTATCGCAGCATGTGGGCTTTAGCAAATTGGTTCTATTTAGCCGTTGCAAGAAACTGCCAAAAATCCTTCCTTATGTGATAACTATTATAATCAGAAATGTAGATTCCTAGAATTAAAACCCTGTAGATTCGGTATATCTGCGTTTTTCACTTTACTTAAGATTAAAATTTCAATACGATTGATCTTTTTCACCATCCGATAAAACATTAACACGATTAGTGTACATTAATCGTTCTGTATAATCGCCTCTTTTTTGTAGATCTCTTCAAAAGATTAACGAACACTGAGAACAAATGTCTTAACGACAACATTATTAATGTGCCTCGTTTTGTTTAATTTTTTGTTTTTGTCATGTTAATTACAAAACAAAAGAAACTCATCATCGCTCGTACTGTCTCATTACTTTATTCCTTATTTTTAGCAAATATTTTCGACAAATACGGCTTTTATTATAGAGACAGTTTTCCAGCAGGAATATGTTCTCATAAATGTCGTAATACCGTACATTTAAGTTTTGGGGACGTTCACAATGGTGCGTCTGTTCAAGTGCTATATAATCTTTGTCCAGCAACTTCTATTTAAAAAAAACGAGGCATGTCGTAAAAGAAAATCACACACAGTTGCGTATTGTTCACCTAGCTACACTTGTTTCGCACTGACACTCAAAGTTGCAGCTGAATTTAAGTAAAAAAACAGCATCAGCAATTGTCATCGAATTTTATATACAAAACTAAGCTGCACGGTCAATACCATGTAAACGTATCGCCTTCGGTTGTAACTTAGTTAATGATCAGAAAGCAAATATCGATGACGCAATAAGAACAAGAAGCCCGATGGCTTGAAGATTTCCGGCATGAGCAGAGATAATAAGTATGGGATTAAAATATGTCATATAGTGTGAGATTATCCTCAGAGAACAAAAACGCGATGCATGTTATCTGCACCCAAAGTTTCACAAGTTTAAAAACAAAGAAAAAACAAAGTAAGCCCAGCGTAAATATATTTTGTTCTGAGGACGAAACAAAGTATATAAGAACATAAGTCTCAAAATTTAAGAACATGTTAAGATTATTCTAAGGCTTTGTGAAGCTTGACTACAATTTTTTGTAATAAAATAAAATATAAAAAAATATAAAAAAACCAAGTGCTACACTCTGTAGCAATTATCATCAAATTAAGGTAATACCATAAATTACAGAATAACCGCCCCCTGCTGAATAAGCACTACTACTTAATTAACCGCCCTGCCAATTAAGCGCCCCCTCTAATGGGCGAAATTAAATAAGCTCCCTGCCCAGACGCTTATTCCTCATTTACGGTAAATTAAGAACATCCCAAGAATATTTATAGGCTGCATTTCAAACGTTAAAAACATTGAAAGGGCTTTTTTCCATATTCATGTTCTTATAAAAAAGGAATGTCTATATATAAATAAAAAAATAAAATATTTTACATATAGTATTCTGTAAAAAAATAAAAGCTTTAACTTGATGTCTTTGAAATTAATCTAGAACATTTTGGACATTTTATGATATATACAAATTCTTTTATGTAACATTGAACTTCTGAATGTTTCAGTATTTAGGCGTTATTCTTACTCTCTCGCTCAATTTATAAATGCCGAAGGTGGATGTTTTGATAAAGGCTGATCTAAAAAAGAAAAAACATTCAAAAAATGAGGAACAATAATACAATTGGATACTTGTCCATACACAACATATTTATCCCTCATTTATCCCTCCATCCAATTTTAAAACCATCAGGACAGAAAACCTATATACGAGACAGATATATACATGATTTTATTCACAGTGTTCACAACATATTTCACATGTAAGAAAGACTAATACAAAAGTTATTATTAATTGTGAAAATATTTGATTTTTTTAGATATACTTCTTCAAAAATTTGTACAACATCGGTAAAACACAATTTCAGTGAAATATCACCAGAAAGACGAAAAAACATATTTTCTTCCAAGAAAATATGTTTTCTTCCAAGATAATATGTTTTCTTCCAAGTTTAAAACTGCTTTCATTTTAATAGGGTTAGGGTTTTTTATAATAATTTCTAAATTTCAGCAGATTTTACGCTTTTTCACCCTCAAGTGTTCTTTAATTGTATTATATAGCAATTGTAGACTCATAATTTTGTTCTTATAGTCTATGAAGGTATTCAAACATCAGCCTTTCTAATTCAATTTATTTCTTGTTGACAAAAAAATCCCAACATGAACTACCATTTGCCTGCTCTAAGTTAGCAAACTCGGTTTCATGTGGGCAATTTATATTTTGTTTGTGATCGTATGCTCCCATACACAAATCGCAGTTACATTTAGTGAGAAATTTATGAGAAAATGAGAACAAAACCTATGTAAATTAAGTCACATCCAACTGCAATAAAAACCATGTTGGTGAAACCATGCCAACGTGAATCCGTAATTTTTGTTAACACCTGGGCATTCGCCTCGGCCAATTTCAGTGTCGACGATGTCGTGAATTAGACTTATATATATCTGGTCTGGATTTTCAGCTTACGGAAAAACATACATGTCCCAGTTATAATATAGATGTAAAAGACGATTAAAATATAGTATATAAGTGAGCAATACACAAATCTTGGCAATAAAGTTTGAAATAAAATAGTCTATGGCTTATCGCCTGCATTTTTTAGCCTGTCAATTTGCGTTTGGGTCTGGAAATATAAACACCATTGTGTCATAATGAAACATGTCTAGCTAGCTAGCTACTATATGATGGGGTTAACTGTAGCTAGTGATTTTACAAAGTTCAAGTATAATTTTATCCAATCGAAAAAAATATTTTGTACCTAAAAGCTTCTGGTTGGCTAGGGAATTTACCAAGCAAGTTCGACAAAGTGCCCAAGCTTTCAGATAAAAAATATGAAAGTTACCGAAATGGATAATTAAAACCCTTGTAAAACTAAAGAAAAAAGGGGTAGCTACCTACGTCCAGTTGGCTAACTATTAACCCAACTAAAAACTTTGCTTTTCTGGTAGCTAGCTTTAACTATTCTATTGCTAGCTAGCTTGGTGACTAGACAAAGACATGTGCAGATCAGCTAAAAAACACCAGCTAGTTAATCAAAATACAATAATTCTTACCTTATATCAAGTATACTATAATATAAACTACTCTGGAGTTCTCACCAGCCAGCCAACCCTAAAAGAAATTTCCCACAACAGCCAAAGGTTCGATTCGTACAACCAGAATTCAAAATGCTTTTGGTCATAGTCCAAAGCTTTGCCCAAGGAATGTAGAATACTAGAAGATCGTGAAGATCAGATTATTTACAATCTGTACTCTTATTAGTTGTAAACGAAACGAAGCTTTCCTATTGGTTCGCAGGTAATAACAATGACAGGGTCCGCGCAAATATTTTAGCCTAAAGCCTAAATATCACAACTCCGTGCATCCAGCCTAGCTGCGCTGTCTCTCTCTGTATCCCTCAAGGCGATTTTAAAGATTCCGCCTCGAGTAGCGGTCGGCGGAAATCAATAACAAGATGCGTATTAAATAACATTTTCCTAAAGAAAGTGCGGAAAGACAAAAGAAATAAAACCTGCATGCGAGCAAATACAAGTTGTATTATTACCTATTCGTTAATTAACTAACCGAGTGGTAGAGCGTTCGCTTCCAATGCGGGAGTTCTTGGCCGTGTCATGCTAGAGACTATAAAAGTGTTTTCTCCTTTCTGCTTAGCGCTGAGCATGAGAATAGGATTGCTATCTTAGGTAGTTGTCTAGTTAAGCGATTTTTGTGCTTGCACGACTTTTGTAAGATCAAATGGGAGTTTTAAACCCCCTTCGCCGGGGCCTCGTCCATAGCAGTACCAATACAAACTCAACTGAAGAAGCTATCCTGGGTAAACAATTGCAATAGTTAGCCCAAACCGTAGAGTAATCTACCTGAATTCGCACGTCACAACAAAGTGTATAAAAATATATTCGTGCTTTCGTAACACAACTTTTCCTCGCGCATGTGCAGTACGCTTAATTGACGACCTACTATATACCATATTCCTTAAAAATGTAACGAAAATATTTCAAACTATCGATTTGCTTATTAAAATTTCCCTGTGTTTGAATTTTCTTAAGATTCTAACGTTATGTGCAGAAAAACTTTACGTTCATATGAGAAGTTCGGAATTCTACATATTCTTTATTTACATTTTGTTGTTTCGATTACAAGCATAGTGTTTTTAATTTTTTGTGAATTTTTTCATTTATATTTAAATTAAATGATGAATTTTTAATTAATGATAAAAAGAAGAAACTAATGAAAATAAATAGCTTTTTTTTGAAAATTATCAATCAACGATGAAAATATGTCGGACATCGTTGGTTAAATTGTCGTTGAAAATAAATCGGACCTTGTTCATTAAATCGTCGTTGAAATACGTCAGAGGTAGTTGGTTGAATCGTGCCAAGGCTGACAAGACGTCTTAACAGTTAACCAAATGGTTAACCACATATCTGTCAACTAGATTGTATCTCATCTTCCTTTTACCTCCGTTTTTGAACATACTGGTGCTGGCAGCTAATATGTCTTATTTTTTTTGTCAGTGTTAGTATGTTTCTTCACCCATTAAAAGTTCTCTTACTATGGATAACTAAAAAACCTGAAAATTGGAATTAAAATAAATCGCCCAGAGTTTCACAACCTTGAGCAGAATTCTGCTCACCATGGTCTACGATGGGTTCTCTTATTTTTTTCCTACTTGAGAGCAATATTGTTTTTTCTGAAGGCAATCTTCTCCTCCAAGAACTACGTGACCTACTTACAGTTTTAATATTGAATGAAGATTGTTGATTCTTTTACTCACTCTTTTCCTGTGGTTTTGGGATTTTCATATTGCCTGTTGTCATGCACGTACAAAAAATACAATGATTCTAGTTAGTTTGTTTAATCACGAAGCTGTCAACGTTTTTTATCATTTAATTAATCAATTATCATCCATTTAGTCAATTGACAGAGTAAGATTTTAACGATCATTTTTTGATAATTGAGATAACATTAGGAGGAGTCGGAAATGGCTAAAGAGCATAACATCACGGGAAACCTTTTCTTCAATTCCCAATGTTCACCGAAATATAATATATGCTGGTTTTTCCTTAACATGGCGCATAGATCATTCAGGTGGCGTCAAGGGACTTCTGAAAACATATCACGCCGAAAGGACATCCCTCAGGAAGATGCAGCATTTTTTCCTTAATGTTCCTGTAAATTGAGAGTAGTCCCTATAGCTGACTGAACAAAGACGAAATTTGTGTCGTATAATATTGCTATGTCAACCACACGTTCCAAACTTTGGGACTAGGTCAAAGCCAATCCGTGCAAATCTTCTTGCGTATATTATAAACTAGTGTTTTCCAGACTTATTTGAAATTCATCATCAAAATATTCTACACTTTTGATTACCGCATGGTAATTAGGGAGGTCGAGGTAATTAAGGAGGTACCACTTGTGGAGTTAAATTTCTTTGATTTTCAACAAGATAGCAGAAGATTGACATTTTCAGCTAAGTATACACGTTATAAACACATTTAGGCTCAGGTTTTTAAAATTTTATGCATTACTGTTGCTACGCGAACAGACTCATTACGTTGTTGCTTGGATAGGTAAAGTGTCTGTGCATTAAGAAATTAAACCTCTAATCAAATTTTGTGCATAATACAAATTTTCATATCTACAACGAAAATTCCAGTCTGGTCATAGGATTATATTCTTAACTTTTGACACATTTGCAACCTCCATGTAATACTTTAGACAATTACTGATATGAATAGCTGGCTACGTTCTACGTTCACTTTTTATTAACCTCTCTATTATAACACTCGCTGTCTGTCTATGTGATCCAATTTAAAAAACGAGATATTTGTATTCATAGTAATAACCCTCGATCAAGATGGACAAGGGTGAAGGGAACCAGCGATTCGGTAAATATGTACGACCGGTGATCCCCGTTAATTTTTCCACGGATTGAGGCTTTTTTCCACGTGACGAAAATTTTCCGCAGAATGGAACGTACAGGAACAAAAAAGTTTTTGAGCATGCTTACTTAAAGTGTTTACACCCCGTGAGTGAAAAAAATTCATTTCCGTTTTGTTTCGGGGAAAGCAGAATCGAGTTCAACTTTTTTCTTTGAGTTCTGTTAGGGAACGATAGGTAGATACTTAGTTAGCCAACCAGATTATTTTATTGAAATGTGCGCAAAAATATGAAGTGGAAATTAGCGGCAAAAAACTTTCTGTTCTGTTCTGTTTTGTCTGTTCCGTTCCCGCAGAAAATTATGTTTATATATTTTAATAAAGTATATTTCAAAGTAAAAAAAAGGTGTTTCTGGGTCTCGGAGCGTTTTTAAAGTGAAAAGATTTTTTCGTCGTCCAATATTACGCGTGATTTCTTTTTAATTTCATTACCTGTCTTAACCCCCTCCCCCCGGTCCCCTCCCACCAGAGTAAATCTCGCGACGCAATCCCTGCTTTGATATGTTTTTTCGGAGTTGAAGAAGTGACTGTTTACCTAATTATAGCCCAACAACTCTATTATCTATATTTTAAAACCCAAAAAATAAATTCAAAACGGCAGTTCTATGATCTTCCTCGAAGCATAACATGGCACAACACGTAATTATTCTCAGCCAATAAATCGCTTCATTTTTTTACGACATACGACAATTTTTTTATATAGTCTGATGAACACCTCCAATAAGGAGGTCGAAATATTACGAAAAGAAAAACAAAAATGCTGAACGACCATGTATATGTGTTTTAATTATTAACATACGTTCACATGAAAATGTCATTTAAAGAATAAATCGCTTCATTAAAAATGAGACGAGGCATATGAACAATAAAAAACAAAAAATTTACAAATGACAGAAAAGGCGCTGTGAAAGAAAATTCATCGATCTGCTTGTCTGCAACAGGTGTATGTTATACTACCAGTTACAATGAACAACATTTCTTAACCAACTGATTGCTAACCTCGTTGCCATATGTCGAGTCTTGTTTCTAAGATGTTCTTTTGATTTTACGGTGAACATAATACAAACATAACTGATAAAAGACTCTTTTTAAGCAAAATGTTTATTATTCAATTTTTAAAAATACAAATTAAGAATTAAAAAGGTTTTTTTTAATAATAAAATGGATCTCAATACATTTCTGTTTGTTGCTTTGATTAACTTAGTTAAATCGAACCCTTTTAACTTAACAGGATTGAATTTAATAATACTTCATGTGTATGGAATGGATGTTGTCGAGTATATAAACCACATAAAAACGAATAAAACATTGATGATTGGATGAGTAACAGAGAGAACCAGGTTGTACCCACTGTGTGGTATTTATCACTGTTCTTCCCTTTTCCGTAGATTTTTTCTTCTTCTGGTTTTTGTGTTATTAAGGTTCGTTTCTATTTGACTGCATTAGCTTACGCTCTACCAGCAAAACTCGCGAGCTTTTGGGCTGTAGCGGAAAATGAAGTCAAATCTATTATTTTCAGTCTCCTTAACTGAAAAATTTTTAGTTGTACTCTCTGTGAACACAAGAGTAAAATCTGTTCACTCAGTAAAGACTGTGTCAACTAGCAAACTTGTGAAGAACAAAAAGTTGTAAAGAAAAGCATTGGATTTATGATTTGTCTTGGCATAAAAATATTTAAAGCCGGGAGCACACTAAGATTTGCCAACCTTGCCAACAGCAATTATTTGTGCTAATAAGGAAGACAATTATGTCTATATTTTGATACATAAATCCAGGTTGAATTTTGACATCAAATACTTATATCTGAGATGCACGGTAAGATCATAGTCTACACGAAGGGATTAACCTTTTAGAAATTTCGTCATGCGTTTTTTCATGCGTTGGTTATTTACAGACTTAGACAGGCGAAAAAAGTTATGGGTTAAAATGGTGCGACAGTATGGAAAATCGTGCTTGCCTGATAGCATTAAACTAGATCTTAAGGGTCGGGAGCTTTTATAAAAAATTAAAACTTTTTGCCAACATTTTGGTAACAATCATCTGTAGACCTTACTAAGCCTTAACCTGCGAACAGGTGTTTGATAAAATTTAACAAAAAAATATATGACATTACATTGATGTTGTCAATTTCGTGTCAAATATATGTTGTCTTGGTAGTAGCTAATTGCAGCTAATTCGATGTTTTCTCATGGTAAATTATAGCACGAACAATTAAACTGAAAGGACAGTTAATTGCAATTGAGAAGCATGGCATCGTTTAAACACAAGTTGAGGATTACTACCTCAATGAAATATTGCAATAGAAAAAGGACACAGCTTTATTACATCTTAAATGAAAGGTCAATATTAAAAGTTCTTATTGTGGATGTGATTTCGTGATGTATAGTCCCAGCATAAATTTGCGGTAATATATTTTTATATAAGCAACCAGTTAAAAAGCTATCCAGATTTCTTTTTAAAAAGGAAAAGAATATTTTGTAATCAACAATAATTTGAAATTACAAAAATCAGTTCATAATTGACGCACTTTTCATTCGAAACTTCATGCTTGACATCGGGTAAACGCATCTAATTCTTTCACCAAACCTTAAGTTAAAAAACCCATGAACACAAGACACAAGACACATTTGAAATTGCTCCCCAAGCTAGGTTTGAAGATACTGTTCAATCTGTATCGATAAATGATTACTAATTCTATGTTGATTAACAACGGTCTATGTGTACTTTATTAAACTGTTTAAACTCAGATTTCTCCTATATTAAAAGAAATCATGGTAACTAATAATCAATGCACAATTTCTCTTTAGAAAAAAAAACGGTTCAATATTGCTAATATGGTCACCATAGTTCTTTTCACCCATTAGAAAAAGGATTTGATAATATTAAATAGCACGACTTTGCAAGCTATCTGCCTGAACATTCTCAAAGTAAGTATTTAAGCTCACAGTGGAAGCCATAATATCCTAATGACTTTAATTTAAAAGTTAAATGATTGTTTGAAGCTGAGTCATAAGTCGAGCAAGTTAAAGACAATTTAATTACTTCACTCAGCCAATGTATTTCCATGCACCATGAAATAAGAAAAGCTTAAATTTACGTAAAAAGCCTTCTAAAATACAATCGTTTAAGCTTATAGAGTTGTAACTGGCGAGCTATATTTTCTGAATATAAATAGAAGCTATGATGAATTCGCTAGATGTATTTAACGTCTTCAGTTTGTAGACTGTCTTTAAGTTAAGCCATTTAAGTTAATATGTGCTCCATTGTCTTGATAATGACAGAGAAACTAGCGTAGATAATTTAGTGCAAAGAAAAATCATTATGATTGTTTGTATAGCTGTTTGTTAAAAGTCTGACGCGTTCATTCTTGTGTAGAGTCCGCATTTGTTCAGTCAAGGTGTGATAATAACGAGAATTGCAAGGACATTTTAAGTCTCAAGGTAAGTCGTAAAAGAATGTGTTTATTTCGTGTCCGTCTCTTTTTTAATGTTAATTCTTTTATTGCGCAATTTCTCGTTGAGAAAATTAATGCATACCTAATAATTTCTGAGTGGAATAGGTATTATTCTTATTCATTTTTATATAGAATTTTTATTTCTTTTGTTATCTTTTTTCTTTCGTTTTTCTTAATTTATCAATACAAAGTACGAAATATATCATGTTAACAAACAGATGGGGAGATGTGAAAGCCGTCGTGCTTTCTTAACTTGCTAAGTTTCTTAACTTGCTAAGTTAAGTTTAAGATTACAAAAAAATTGATGTACATATATTGTATAGAGACATGCATAACCTTTTTAAAAAGTATGCTAAACAGAAAAACAGAAAAGAGGAACTTGGACTTATAATGACACCATTATGGATTGTTATTCCTCATTTTTAAACGTTTTGTGCTTGTTCCGTATCATAGACGTTAAATTTGTGTTTGTTTCCATACACTTGGTTTACCATTTGCTTGTTTCATTTAACTTCAGCATGCCCTACTTAAAAACGATGTTAGAGAGCTAATCTTTTTTGTAACGTATAGAACATAACTTAAAGTGCTTATCTCAAGTTAATAAGAGAGAAGTTCTCGAAAGACGTAAAAGTTAATAAATGAAAATCGGGTTAGCGGGTATGATATGTCAAAATTTCATTATACAAGATCCATTCATTTCAATGATCAAATACCATCTAGCAAGAAATAGGAAATAGCAAGTATTTAAAACAACAATAATATCAGAAAAGGACCTAATAGGCATTGCTTTTTTTTCTTTTTTTTTAGACCCCAAGAGTCGTGTGTACAGTAAAATAACTTGCATTGCAGTTATCTTGTTGTAAATAAACAATCACTTCTACGTTATTCTTTAACTTGTAGATTTGTCAATGTAATGTCAATGACACAATATAAACCATAATCTCAAGTGACAGTTCATGTCAAACTCTAATTACAATATTGCTTATTTGCTAAGTGATTGAAATGAATAGATATTATAAAGATCACGTCGATTGTGAATTAACTGCACAAAATGTAATTTTACAATAAGGCTTGCAAAAGATAAAAGTTTAGGAATATATTTGTATCACTATTTTTAATGAGTATTAATAACGTGCAAATGTCTAGTGCCCGTGTAATTGGATAATAGTTCCTAACCACGATTAAACTTTGCGTCTTCAGACATTCTATTAATAGCACTTTGTTATCTTAACATCCAACTTTATCTTAACATCCAGACACAATAGATTTCGAGGTTAGCTCCAGGAACACACATGTTTTCTGTCCAAATATTTCTTCGGACTTTTCAACAATTCTTTTTCACTCGTCAATGTAGCCTTCCACATTATAGTTGATGTAGACTGTTTTTTGGAGAAATTATATTTTTTGCTAACCTTCCCTAAAGGTAGTAAATATTAGGGTAAAATAAAACTTATTTATGGAACATGTTTGTGTATTGTTGTACTTATGCCACAGGGACACGGGGCAACGTTTTCAGGCGATAGAAACAAATTTACATTCATTACTATCACCTGAGGATGTAAATTTGTCTCGTCAGAGCAGCTTTTTGTTGCTTACAGCGTTTTTCTTAATTGTCGCAACATTATTTTTGTTGCCAGTAACAAGATACAAAATCAAATTCGAAAGGCGGCAGAAAAACAACGGTGTTAAAATCTATGATGCGCATTTCCTGGTACCTGATTGAACAAAAATTTAAAACAACCAAATCAAATTAAGAATAACTGAAGACGGCCGTGGCGACACGATTATTATTTTGGAACGATTGTAACAAAGTTGAATTTGTTATTGCGTCATGTCCTCGTGTTTTTACAGAAATTTAAACTTGCTGTATAAAAGACTGATTTGAAGGAACAGTTGTCTAATATCAGCCTTTTATAGACTCACAATTATATAAATTTTTAAGATTACAATTAAAAATTACCACGCATTTCAATTAATCTGCATACTCAAGACGACTGCGCCATCACTTACTTCGTCATTATTATTTGCTAAAAAGATCTGAAATTTAGTTAAAACAACTACAAACACTTATGTGTTTTCCATATTAGTCAATCAGTCAGCACGGACCGTTTTCTCGCTTATTCGGATCTTTGTATACCGTCGCCTTGATTGCTTCACAAATGAGACAATGCAGAAATTGCGATAGTCGCATTGATTGTAGTTGTCACTTTCAAGTCGGAAACTAACAGACCGGTTAAAAATCCTTTTGATCAAAGGCAAGTCGATTATTAAGAAGTCGGTAAAAACAACAAACTTAGCAACCTTTTAGTGATTTCTTCGCTAATATAGCTGTTTTTCCGACCACAAGTAAACAGTTAAAGTGGGAAATCACGTGACAGATGTTTCATACCCAAACATTAGTACAGGAAAATTAAACACTATCTTTTTATACAATGACGAAATTCGATACAAGCTATTCTCGTGAAAAAAAATTGAAGCCTAGCCAGCCTGTGCCTGCAACATAGCAACTTACTTTTCTTGTTCTTGTAGTCTACCATATGTTACGCCTACATCAATTGATGTTTGTATAATGTTCATACGGATCGCCGCAAGTTAGTTGAATATCGTAATCGAATAATATAGCTAGCTAAGAACTGTCAAACACAGATTAGGTAATTTTTTTCTTATGTTGGAGAAATACAGTTTTGTTTACGCCGTGTTGTAATTCTGACGAAAGCTATTTACTATGAAACAGTGATAATAATGTTGTGTTTTACAAGATGATAAAACTTCTAAAAGAAAACCTATAAAAATAGAGCTAGGTTCTATACAATCTTAATATTAGGATTTTTGTTCAAAATGTAAAGTTTACTTGTTTACGGTTAGTGATCAACGCTGTGTGTTTTGAAAACTGATAAAATGAACTTTCTTTCTCCAAATTATTGCCTTTCCCCTATCTGCATTAGATACAGAGTGCACGAATCAAACAATTATATTTGCTATTTTAAAAACCTAAGAACGTTTGCATGTTGTAGTTGCATAGAATGTTTGAACAAATAAACTTAGAAGTTACATCTTTGTCTAAACAGCACGTTGTTATTATGTTGGTGTCGCATGTGAATCTGTAGAAAGGAGATCGTTCAAAACAGTAGGGAAGACTCGTAGATACAGAATGTCAGTGAACCTTGTTTTTTATATTTTATTCTTAAATTTTTTACAATACTAATCTTTTTATCTACTTTATTTCTCTGCCGCAACCTCTTATAAGACTGTTATTTCATGTGCAAGGTAGGAAAGACCATTTCACACGTCGGCAACTCGGTGTAAATATCCTTGAGAAAAATGTAAAATGTAAAATTGGTGTTATCTGCAGCTGGTCAGAATAAAAATAGTGATACCTTGTTCGTATAAAAAGGGTAGAAACTAGATTTTTATAAACGTGAATGATAAATTAAAAGTGTTAAATAAAAATTGGAGTTTTAAGAGGAGGTTGTCAAATTGGGAATATCTATACATCCTATTTTGAATTAGTTTTATCACACCTCGACTCTTGAAGGATTCGACATTTTGATTTTAAACTAGAAACTTTGAACACCTGCATAGGATGTTTGGAGTGATGATAGGAAATTGTGTGTACAATATATAGAAACGAGAAATATTTTTGAACACGTCGTTGTAATTACATAAATATACAAGGCAAAGATATATTTTTGTAAAAGAATCCCTACGTAAAATAGACGAGGTAAACAATATTTTCTTGTTATCTCACGATTCTGAAGATCTGAATTTGTGACTTTTGTGTTTCAGTTTGCGATTCATCTCTATCTAATTTCCCATGTTAAAATTTAAAACGCCAAGTCGATTTTGAATTCTTTCTATCCCTTCGTCCCTCCTGCTAAAATTTATTACATTTAGTTAGATTCTTCTCGATACAGTAAAGTCCGTTAGAGCTGAAAATTGTAACTTTTTTGCATTGAACCAATACTTCTCTTTAATATTTCAGAAGAGCACTCAAATTGATTTTAAATATTTATTTATCGTCTACGGAGGAGAGTTAAATTTCTTAAAATAACAATTAAATGGAGAGCTACACACATGAATTAAATTCATTGTTTTTCTAAACAATTCTTTCGTTGAATTTTTCATGTCGATTTCGTCCTAAGACGGTCGTTTTTTTGTTTTGTTTTTGCTTTTTACTTTGATTTGTGCGTTTTAAGACATTTATATGTAAAACACACATAGAAGAAGTGAAGAAAAGAACTTTTACGTTTAAACTTTTCAATACTGAACCAAATATTCTTATATTATCATGTAATGATTTTGTGAAAAAGAGTAAAATTTGTTTTAGAAAATTTACAAACAACTTCTGGAGGTTGTGTTATTGTGAAACAGATTAAATTGGACTGGTTATACGTCAATATCAGAATGAATAATAAACTGTAAATAGTTTTTGAGTATTTTATTTAACTTGATCCGTTTTGCCAACAAATTAAGAGCGTTTACCATGGATTCCTTTCTAATTCTATTTTATTCAGTATGAATAGTACCCCCGGTAATACGTGTGACATGGAAGTATAGCGGTGAAGGAACATATGTTCATAGGTTTAAGAGCTTATGACAAAACTTCAAAAAGGTTACAATGATAGATGTACAAAGTAAATGTTAAATTTTAACTTCGAAATAAAAGAAAGATTTTTCTATAATTAACAGTGGCGATTGGTTCGTTTATACGTACTAAAGCACACATTAAAAGTCAGTTTTTAAAATCTCAACGCTAAGGTGCATTGTAATTATATAATTGTCGAGGTGTATAGAAAATTAGAATGGAATGCGAAATGATTTGTTGAGACGGCTCAAGTAATGATTAGCCGTCATGTTTAAAACAAGCAAAGACGATATGTCATAAAACCACTTTCAACAGACGTTAACATAACCAAATTGTTTACTCAACAAGGAGCAGCGTGTGTGTGTGTGTTTTGTTATTTTTGTTGTTATATGTCTATGCGTGCGATAACGTTGAATAAAAGCTATGACTTCGTGGTTTTTTTTGTTATAATATAAATGTTTGATGTTTGTAAGAAAACAGAGATATTTGCATAAAAATATTGGAGAATTCTGGTTATCGAGTAACAAAACTTTCCGTGTTGTAGGCGGGCGCTTGATCAAACTTATAACGGTAGGAAAACCTGATTTGTTAGTTATAAAATTGAATATCTACTTTTCGGGGAAGTTTTAGTTGTTTTGCGACGTTTTATAATTAAACTTTAATTACGATAGATTTTTAGAAATGTATCTTTTTACAGTTCTTCGAGATGATATTTTTTATTTCAATAAAGTGTAAATCACTTATAGATCTTGTCTTTGATGGCTTTTAAATGAATTCATGAGATGGTTTATGATGGTAGTGAGGAATTTTTGAAAAACATTATAGAAGTGCTTGGTGATATTATTTTTAAAATTTATTACAAGTAATTTCTTGTCTAAGCACGAGTTTTATCTGTCTCTTTTCTTCCCTTGTATATATATTTATATATATATATATATATATATATATATATATATATATATATATATATATATATTTTAGGGAGCGGTTAGTATTTTCTACTTAGTTTTAACTGTTCTTTTTAACCTATGCAAAAGTTTTCTATGTTCCTGATGTAAGTAAGAAGCTGTATATTTTCTGCAAACTTTCTTTCAAAGGTTCTTAATAGGTTGGACGTCCTTTAATTAGTCGGAAGTTTTTAATTAGTCGGAAGTTTTTAATTGTCTAATCGGTTACAGGGTTCTTAATTAGTTATGTTCTAAAATCCGTAAAGGCAAGAGATTTGTTTTAGTATTCATAAAATGACAGGGATAACTCTTTTTCTTGTTTGTGTGACATTATATTTCACAATAACTTTGCGCATTAAAACCAGCAATCTTCTTTGGCTAAAAAGATTAAAACATGTAAGTTTTAACCCTGCAAGTCCGACTTATGTCTTAGTCCTTCTTAATCATAGATTCTGGTTTAGGTAGTTTGTCTAAAGCTATGTGATCAACGTGTCTTTTACGAAACAGATGTTATTAACTCTAATTACCCGTCCACAACTAATGCTATTATAGAAGAAAGTATACACGAGTAATATACACAAAACGTGTTAGATTAGTGTCGCAAGATGTCAAACTTAACATGCCTCATTATCTTTTAGTCGTAATACAAACAGAGGGTGCAAGTTGCTGCAGAGCTGGACTAAAACACTTGGATATGAAAGAAATAAAAACTCTATAAAAAAGGC
This sequence comes from Hydractinia echinata, assembly GCA_030067915.1. Classification (NCBI taxonomy): domain Eukaryota; kingdom Metazoa; phylum Cnidaria; class Hydrozoa; order Anthoathecata; family Hydractiniidae; genus Hydractinia; species Hydractinia echinata. Next base: position 1,211,528 of record JASGCC010000076.1, on the reverse strand, counting down.
TGTGCATATCTGCTTAAAGTAAACAAGAAAAGATTTACAAAGAAGACAAACATGCCAAAGTTATAGTATTTGTGTAAGTATTTATGTTTGAATTTATATGCAGTTTGCTTTCCAGTTTTTACCTTCTTGCCCACGTCTATTTAGTTTCGTTACCTCAAACCATATGTCTCGATGTTTATGTTTTTAATTAACTACTACTTGTAAAATTCACAAGAAGGTTCCTACTCGTTAAGTAAACATAGCTTGAATAGGCTTCTTTGCTTTGATACCAAATAACTAAATCATTTTTTATTAACATGTTTTTTGAAAGTAGTACTTGATGGATTAACATGGACAAAAAACAGTACGAGTTGTAGATCGCCATGTGAATGTTATTCACAACAGAGAAATAGTAAACATGTTTACATGGAGAAATGAAAATAAACAAACAGTGCGTTTGCTTTTTTAAATCTAATTAACGATTAACCTGTGCTTGAGTGAACATGGGATAAAGCATGTTTAGTGCGCATGTCCACTAGCGCTGCTTTGTAATCTCAGACACTGCCTAATTTAAATTCAAAGATCATGGATTTAATCAATGCAAATGCTTCACTACATCACTTGAATAATTGTAGGTTTCCGCTGGGATGTTGATGCAAAATAGAAGCTTTGATTTGTTTCGATAATCTTTTTCTTTGGATTTTATCTGTTGGTAATTGCAATATTGTATATCTCTTTATAGCAAACTTCACAAGTTTTAATGATAAATATAGGTGTAAAGAGCTATGTCTCCAATGAATATTTTTTCTATTTTGTTTTTAATTTGCCTGAGGTACGATTTAATTACAACTATATATATTTGTACAAAACCGTTTTGTTTGGTAGCTGCATAAGAATCCGGGTGGCTATATATGGGATTTTGTTGTGCAGTTACGATAAATTCAAAGTTCTTTGTTTTTTTTAGAGGAACGAGGACAGAGCAGGATGTCTTTCAAGAGTTTTTTTCATCAAGTGATTCTCGTCGTCACCATAATATTATGCGTTTGCTCTAGTGTCAGTAGCACTACAAACGGGACGTGTCATAAGGTAAATATTCGGTGCCGTAATGGCGTTATGTTACCTGCATGGGTCACACCTGGTAACGCTGGTGGTACCGCAAGGACTGCTGCAAGAGCTTTCGTGTATTTAATATCCATGTTTTTCTTTTTCCTTGGCATCTCAATTATTTCTGATCGCTTTATGGCGTCTATTGAAATCATTACATCCAAAGAGAAAGACATTACTATAAAAGATCATATTACTGGTAAAAAACAGTTAGTAACAATAAAAGTATGGAATGAGACTGTATCTAACTTAACATTAATGGCTTTGGGAAGCTCAGCACCAGAAATTTTACTCTCGGTTATTGAAATTATTGGGCGTGGTTTTGAAGCTGGTGAATTAGGCCCTTCAACTGTTGTAGGATCGGCTGCTTTTAATTTATTTATAATTACAGCGGTTTGCGTGTCCGTGTTGCCACCGGGCGAGGTGCGTCGCATCAAACATTTAAGAGTGTTTGCATTTACTGCAACCTGTTCCGTATTCGCTTACGTTTGGATGTACATTATATTATCTGTTTCAAGTCCGGGTGTCATCGAAGTCTGGGAAGGAATCGTGACATTGCTTTGCTTTCCAGGTATGGTTTTAGGAGCCTACCTGATAGACGTTAAAATCAATTTTTACCGTTATCTTCGCAAGAAGATTCGTAAACAAAAGAAACATGGGCATACCGTTATACAAACAGGTGATGGAGATGTTTTGGCTGTGGTGTCGGTTAAAGATGCTAAATCTGATACTGAAAAAAATCATACTGAGTTTGATTCTCTTGATAATAAAGACATGGAGTTATTAGCATATAGAGAAGGTGACGATCCTGAACAACATATGAATGAGAAAAAAAGAATAGCTATGGAAGCATACCATAGAGCTAGAAATAAAGCTCCAGATGCTGATGCTACAACACTACAGCATTTAGTTGAACAAGAAAACATGAAACTTCAACACAAAAGTCGTGCTTTTTATAGAATACAAGCTACACATCGCATGACTGGTCAGGGAAACATTTTGAAACTAAAGTCAGATAAAAGTTTGGAAGAAAAAAAAGGCGGACCAAGTAAAGAGCAGGGTTTACAAATGGAACTAGAAGAGATAAACGCCAATGCTAAGAATGTCGAGACTGATGGCACGTGTATTTACTTTCAGCCTTCAGAATATACCGTGGTTGAAAGCTGCGGTATTTGCTATCTGACTGTTGTTCGAGTTGGAGAGGACGTCTATAGCACAGTTCATGTTGATTATGAAACCTCAGATGGAACTGCCGATGCAGGACAAGATTACGAACAAGCTAAAGGCACTCTGACGTTTAAACCAGGAGATAAATCAAAAAAAATTGCTATCAAAATTATCGATGATGATATTTTTGAATTGGATGAATACTTCTTTTGCAAACTTACCGCCATCCGTGGAGAAAGCACGAAGCCAAGTATCACTATCGGTCAACCTGACACGGCGACAATTACTGTGTTGGATGATGATTACCCAGGTGTTTTCACTTTGGAACATGAGAAATATGAAGTGATGGAAACGGTGGGTGTTTTAACCATACGTGTCGTTCGTTTAATTGGAGCTAGAGGGGTTATTCGTGTACCGTATCATACAGAAGAAGATAGCGCTAAAGGAGGAGGCGAGGATTTTGAAGATTGTATTGGAGAAGTGGAATTTGGGGACGAGGAGACAGTGTAAGTTTATTCTTTTTTTTTAAAAGAAAACTACTGTTAGTTTTATTTTTAAATTTTATTCTGTCTCCATTGCATAACGCTACTGCTAAGATACTTTGTGTATGTGTGTGTGAGATTTCCTGAAGAAAATGCTTGCATGTTAAAATTCCTAACGAGTAAAAATAACGTTAGTAATATAGAATAAGAAGCAAAAGGGTGGATGGGAGAACTGCTTCGTAAGAGGAGATAAATAATGTTTAAAAATTTAGAAAGTATGCTGCAGGCAGAAATAGGCATTGGCAATTTCTTGCCATAAATTTGAGCCACCCCTGCTCTGAAACATTCTTTAAAAATGTTACAAACTCTGAGATTATTTAACTGCTTTTAAAACTTTTGTTATTTAGTAGAAAATCTTATATATATTGCAAAACGTTAAAAATCTTGATTTACAGAGAAATGATATTCGCGACCCATAACAGCATTCTTTCTTTCAATTCAACACAAACTAGTTTTGAACTTTCTTAACTTTATAAAGTGAAGTTGCTACTTTGTAAATCACAATCTTACAAAAAAGAAAGTGTAAAGGTCTTAAATTATTAAAGAAGTAATATTCCATTTTGATTTTTTTTTTTATCCATGATTTAAAAACAAGAAACAGTTTTAGATTACTTATTTGCTAGTCCTTATTTTGTTCATTTGTTTGCCTGACTTAGAAGAAGGTTAGGGAAAATCATGAATTAGTTACTTGTCCGTCTGTAGCTATATCTAAATCGTAACACACACATTGCATCATTTCTGTTGACTCGTATTAATTTTGAATGACAGTAGGTTGCCTGGGATAATGAAAATTGATAGCGCTTACTTAAAGTTAAGTAGGAAAGATAAAAACATTTCTTTACTGATCACTATCCAAGATTAAAGATATTTTTATATTGATCCCAATTTTTTTTTACTTCAGCTTGATAACAACTTGTATATGTATATCTTCATGTTAAAACAAGTACAACTGATGCCTCACTGATATTTTATTGGCAACTCTTACAAGACAAATTTTTAGCTGCAACTATAATCTACAACCTCAATTGAATTCGAATTGAAATATCCCTTCATCAAATGAGATTTTCGAAGTGAGTTGCGAACAGAAGTAAAAACAGAGATGACAAACTCATGGACAAAGACGTCATCACACTGTCCCAGCTTACGTTTTCGCTGTTAAATTTCTTAATTGTTTTTGTTTTTCTTTGACACTTAGTCACAACATATTTTGCAACTTCTTAATATGTTTTATATCACGACAGGTGATGAGGTTTTAAAAGAACCTCTTGTATCGTAATCAATATTTTTCTTTGAAAAATTGCTTCTTTTATGGTTAAGTTAAAGTTAACTTCTTTTTGTTCATTTTTCTCTCCTCTCTACAGTCCTATCCTAACAAGAACTACATTAAGGAAACTATCTTTTCACGATTCAAGGAGAATGTTTTTCAGGGAATTGCTTTTCGCGGTTGCATGTTTCGTAAAAATTATTTCTAAGAAACATGATTTTTGTAGCAGAATTGGGTACATCCTTTCATAATCATATATCATATCATAACAATTTCGTGGGAATTTATTTTCGCGAAAGTGCTCTAAAATATATCACAAAATGCGTTATAGTGATAACGGCAGTGTTAAAAATTGAGGATTTATTGGGGTCATATCACTTTATCATTTCCAATCTAAACAACAATATCATCTACTGCGTTTTAATCGTTTCTAAATCAGCTTATGTGTTTCATAGTTGATTCAATAAACATGACATTACCCAGTTGCAGTGACTCGATCCAAATGTCAGTGTTTTTCAACGTTTCTCTGTCAAACTCTTATCTTGAATCTATTTCTTGTCAGTTCCACCTGTCATAACTTATGAAGCATCTTACATGACTCTATAAAAAAATCTAGTGACTTAATCATAGAGTAATGAAAACTGACAATGGATTATACCGGCTTGCAAACTAATTCTTTAGATAAATATGTTCAAAAATTTGTATCTAATAATCCAGAGTTTTATGCTGTACAATTATTGTCATCCAATTCAATGTCTTCATTCAAAGTTTGTCTCCAAATTACTGCAACGGTGAATTAAATCTACGTTATTCTCCATTTTCTTAGTTTGACCTAATAGCTCGTTGAAAAACAAAAAATTAAAATAGGTTGATCAGATTTTAATTTCTGTGATATCAATTTCACCATGCATGTGAAATAATATATTTTACATATTTAGCAATTTCAGCTTGGTTGTTTGTCACATAAATACCCTAACTTGTTTTTGTTTTCTAAACGGTTACCAAATAGCTTCGTCGTGCTAAAACTGCATAAAAAAGACGACGTTCGGAATATTAACAACGGGAAAGCCCGTGGACTATTGTAGGGACTAACGAATAGTCAGTTATACACTCTTTTCGTTTCCTTCAACAAGTAGAAGTTCCACTTTTAGCATATTTCAAGAAATTCGATAGCGCCTTTAATTTGTTAATATAATTTTTTTTTTTTTAATTTTCAGCAAATCCATTGAAATCCAGATTGTCGACCGAGAGAAATATGAGAAACATAAAGTGTTCAGCGTGGTGCTTGGAGAACCAAAGATGGTGCGTTGCGAGACAGCACACATATCAAATTTAGACTTGATTGAGAATGACGAGCTTCGAAAGATTCTAGAGGCTGGAAAACCTGCTTTGGGTGAGTATTGTTTTTGCGCGGGGATCATTCTTTTTGCATGTCACTTCCGGTATTCTTCTTCGTATGTCACTTTCGCTTTGCTATATTGATTTTGCATTATTATAGAAATTCCAGTATTTTATGTTATTTATTACTGTTTGTAACAGAAAAGTATGGTTAACTTTCGTTTTAAATCATCTATTTCTGTGACATCTATTTGATACAGAGCTAAAAGCAAGGAAGCTCTTGAAGTTTCTTGTAGTTGTCAAAATTAATTTCTTTGATGTGACGCTAACATAATCATCTCTCTTGCTAATCTTGTGTTGCAGGAGATCATACGCGATGTGATGTACACGTAGTGGAATGCAAAGAATTTAAGAAGACTATAGATAACATGTTAGGACGAGCAAACATGGCAACTTTCTTGCAATCAAGCTCCTGGGCAGAACAATTCAAAGAAGCCTTCCAAGTGGAAGCAGGTGGTGATGACGATGACGATGATGATGAAGGAGATGCGGAACCGACTTATTCTGACTACGTTATGCATTATTTATCATTATTCTGGAAAGTCTTATTTGCCTTTATACCACCAACAGATATTTGGGGTGGGTGGGCATGTTTCTGGTCGTCGATTTGCATGATTGGATTATTAACAGCTGTAACTGGTGATATTGCATCTCATTTTGGTTGCACTGTTGGTTTGGCAGATAGTGTGGTGGCTATTTCATTTGTGGCTTTAGGAACAAGTCTGCCAGGTAAAAGAGTTTATTTCTTTAAATCTACTTAGTGTTCAGTAGTCATTAGTTAAAGAGTTATTGATACTTGACAGGTATGTTATATCTTTGATGCCATATCTTTTGCTAATATAGCTAAGAATGTTGAGTGTTTATATACAAAAGAATGCAAGTATTTTATTTTTAGAGTTTATTTTTAGTGAATTTATAACCACGACTTTTTTTAAAGTATTTAAAGTATTTTTTAAAGTATTGCGCACATTTTCAATTATGTCTATCATTGTGTTTACATGTTACGATTGAAAAAACAATCACAACATGTACACGTTGTCTGAAAATATACCAACTTTAATTGAGTACCTGGTTAAAATTAAAAAGAATATCATTTGACACAATAAAAGAGGAGAAATAAGTAGTGCTAGAGCCTGTTTATACGTAAAGCGAGCGAAATTTTTATATAAAAATATACACATATATACACCAATATCAAATAAATACAAAAATCAGAACACTAGGAGAGCAAATACCCGACACAGCAAAAGAAGTAACCTTTTATGAACATCGCACATCGTTTTCGCATCATTCATGGTAGCTATAACATAATTAGTAAAAGCAAGTAGTTTTATACACTACGTTCTGTTCATTTTTTCAGACACATTTGCCAGTAAGGTTGCAACAATCAACGATGAAACCGCAGACTCTTCTATTGGTAATGTACCGGCTCAAACTCAGTCAATGTTTTCCTTGGTATCGGAGCAGCCTGGTCGTTAGCAGCTATTTATCATGCAGCAGATGGAAATAGTTTTAAAGTTGAGCCTGGTTCATTAGGTTTCTCTGTGCTTATATTTTGTATAGAAGCCTTAATTTGCATCGGCGTGCTGATGTACCGACGCTTTAATCCTAATATCGCGGCTGAATTAGGCGGGCCAAAACATGCTCGAATAATCACTTCGACGTTTTGTTGTGGCTTGTGGATAGTTTATGTTTTGTTGTCCGCCCTGCAAGCATATTGCCATATAGATGTCGATATTTAGAAAGAGAGAAACAGAAACAGAAATAGTATGTAATGTTTTAGAACCTTTTCATATGCTGACAGGACATTTTAACAGAAACAATAACAATATACATTTTTGGTTATGTAGCACTATAGTGCACCGGTAAGAACAATGAAAACAGAAACGACTCAACAAAACTTTGACAAAAATGCATACGATTTTCAGCTTATTTTGATATATGAGAAAATCTAGATACATTCTAACGTAATCAATTTGTCCTCTACTATTTGCACTGCACATAGGCTTAAAACAATTAGTAATTTAGAAGCACGTTTTTATAATTATTAATTTTACTACATCCACTGAACCAACATTGCTTTTAGATTCTAAAAATGATAAATTTTTAGTATCAACTGTTACACTGCTGCAAAAACATATGACAAAACTAATGAACAGAAACACCGGCTAAAACATTCCTTCCAGTATCACTCATACAACAACAACAACATCGACGCTATTGAAGAATTCCAAAATAAATTTATTTATTACGTAAAAATGGACCTTCTTCCTCATTTTGCCTGAACAAAATCAAAATATCCATTATACTGTGTGTACTTTTTTTAATTGGCGTTTGATTGTCACTATCCAAATCAGGATTATTCATAAAAAGTTTTGCTTCATTTATTTACTTGCTTTTCCTTCCGATTTCATAGTTGACTAGTTGTAACTAGTTGTGCTTGGTTGATAAAACGATGACTTAGAAAGCAGTCACAATAGAAATACAATATATACATATGTTTTGGAGTTCCTACTCGTCTAATGACGTTCATGACAATGATTCTTAATTATGAAACTTTTCCTATTTTTCTCATATTCTAGATACATTCGCCAGTAAAGTTGCAACCATAAGTGATGAGACTGCAGATGGTTCTATTGGCAACGTGACAGGTTCCAATTCTGTAAATGTATTCCTTGGGATTGGTTTGGCATGGTCGGTTGCGGCTATATTCCATACTGCTAATGGAGATGAATTCAAGGTACCATCTGGATCATTGGGTTTTTCAGTAATGATATTTTGCATCGAAGCTGTGGTCTGTATTGCAGCTTTGATGTTTAGAAGGTATCATAGAGACATTGGTTCTGAGTTAGGTGGACCATCTGGGTGGCGTAAAATTAGCAGTTCATTTTTTGCTTTACTCTGGGTCATTTATATCGTCGTGTCTGCATTAGAAACCTATTGTTATATTAATGTTAATATTTAAGAATTTTAAAAGGCACAACGAAATGAGGTTCGTGTGCCAATAGGAAACATTCACTGTTGAGTTCTATTTTGTACATAGTCATAAAATAGTTGGTTAGTCGTTTTTATAAACTTCTTTCTCATCCGTCAACTGTAAAAAAAGAAAAGCAGATTTTTATCCCAGCTGCTTTATTGCAAGTTGAAGCAATGTAATATTTTAATCTTCATAAAATGGTATTTAGTTTAAAGCTACAATGCGTCATATGAATTTTTCTTCTTAATGCTAATAGTTGACAGCTGTACGAAGTACGGGTACAACGTTTTCCCTAACGACCGAGTTGTGGTACATTTAAGTGTTCTTTGTTGCTCGTGAAAAAAACATTTGACTGACGTTTTGATCTGGTATGAGAGGAATATGCAGTAGTTAGTTTATAGGAATTTAAAAGAAACTAAACTTTGACCTCGATTTCATGTCGTTATAATGACATTTAGGTTATCAAAAAGGTTGATTTTACTGACATGAAGACTTATTTATTTTGAAACTTTTTATATACAATTCTTCCTGGAAAATTAACTTAGAATAAATTGAAGCAGAATATTCACAAAATCCTTCATTTTAACAAATCCAGGAAGAATTTAGTGTGTTATGTTTTTTATGTGTATGTATAATAAGACAGCCGATTGTAATGCAATACATGAGCAATATCGACAAATACACAGCCTCGTTATCAAAACAAAATATCACTGCAAAAAAATCTAACTAATGTGAGCACTACTAGCGCACCAACATGCTCTATATTTTATTAATGTCTCCTTTGTGATATTTTCATGATGGTTTCTTATGTTCATGGTTTGGAAACGAAGCTGTTCAAAAATGGCTTTATTTTTATAAAATTTAGTTTGTGTACAATGTAGTAATCTTTTAAAGAAATGTCATGTTTAAATCAAGTTATTTTATTTGTTTCAAATTTTTTTTCCCTAAATGTAACAAAAAAACAATTCTGTTGTAGAAATGGAATTTGTTTCCGAAATAACATTAATGGGTGACTTTAATCTACATTGCATTATTACCCATGGTCTATTTGTCAATGACATCATCATAACATTGTGAGGTTATTTGAAATTAAAGTAAAGTAAACAGAATTACAGAGTTTTGCATTCACGAAAAAATATCTTTACAAATGGTGTTGGAAGAACACGAAAATTATAACGAATTAATGAGAACGCGATAATGGATCGATATAGGATATATCTAATTAATTTCTAATAAAAAACAACTTATTTTGAAAAGAGGAGTCGTCGAAAAGGAGTCATCTAATCTTTGCATAAAAGTTCGTCAATGTACTCTAGAATACCCTACAAGCCCGCAATATCGCTATTTCTCTCACAATAAAACTGTTACAGATCACTATATATTCTTTACACTCGTAAAGTAACCTTAACGTAATAGGTGAGTGGGCGGGACTTGAATACTTGAAAGCTAATCGACGAGTGATTGAATTTGTGAAAATTCCACCCTTTTGCTTTAAAATCACGTGACAACGTGGTACCGAGGTTATTTTTGTAAGGCCTGTTATACACAGGAAAAAAAGTACTATCAATTCCTAATTTACTTCGCGTAAATGAGACTAACCTTATTTATTTTCTCGTAGATAGACTTGAGAGAATAAAAACAACTTGTTTTGAGAAGCTTGTACTTAAAGTAGTGGAGATTTGCGTAGTCGTATTATGTATCATATCAAAAACCTCATGATTATGAAACTAAGATTTTTATATCATATAAAAAACCTAATGCTTTTGAGACTCAAAGTAACGAGTTAAGATCATTTTGCACGTATTCATCTTTTGCTGCTTTCGATTTTCAACGCCCGTGTCTTTTAAATAACCTGTCTGCGACTCCACCATTTGCCGCCGCTGTTGCACCACCGGATTCTAAGCTATGTAGCCCAAACTTTGATTATTTCAAACCGATAATAACCAGCTCTTCTAAGAGTATTTCTCTCATTCTTGTGTATGGTACACTCTTTACCTTTTCCCAAATTTCTATCGGATTAGATTTTGACACAGTAATTGCTCTGAAAATAAATTTCTCGTCTGTTAACTTTGCAAGTTCTAAATACTCACTTGGATTTTTAACAGGATATAATTCGTTTCCAGTCTTGCTAATAAAAATCCTATTTCCTTTCCTGTATACGTAAGTTTTACATTTTTCTATAAGCAGTTTCATGTAGGATTTGAAAATTGATACAACGTCCAAAATTGCTATCTCGGAAAATCTCATAAACCTTGCATAGCCAATTAAGCATATTGAATGTCCTCATATTGTAAATGTTTTCACTGTCTAAAAAGTTTTGTATGCAACAATTTTAAATGTTCAATTGTAATTGATCAAAATAATTCTTTAAGAAGCCTCGAGCATTTCAGTTACAACAAATTTTTCCTTTGCATGGGTTTTCGTACTCTCCGAGAAGATGAAAAAACTTTATAATAAGCATCTTCGATTTTCGACAAAAATCCAATCGGATTGAACTCCGCTTAATATAAACAGCGCGACAGTAATTGGTTTGGGTGACGTACTTGATACTTTAAAACACTTTTTCACAGTATTCTCCTCTCTACAGAGTGACATATGTCGGCAGCTCAGTAGCCAAATGTCTTAAAGATTGATTTTTAATGCCAATTTCCGAGTGTTTTGTGATTTCTGAAAGTTGGATAATTTGTTATACTAAAACTTTGTATTCGTAACCAAATTCCCCAATTGACCAGTAATCTCACCCTGCGGTATACTGCTTGAATTGTTCATAGTCCCAGTGGACGTATTTGTCCTGCGGCATTTTACGCTGAAATCCAAACAGACAGCTATTACTGGTGAAAAAATTTTTTCGCTGCCGATATAACATTTCTTACTTTTTCCTTGTACTACAGAATTTTATGTGGTGGAAAACCTTTTTGTCTGTAATGGCGGTTTTATTTTTTGAAAGACCAGAGATAAGCAGAAGGTCATCAGGGAAACACAATTAGCTCCTCCTTTGCATTTCGTTGGACTTGCTGGAGGTACTATATAGCTGTGTTCGCCTTTCCATGCGTTATTTCGCGCATTCACTTCTTCTGTATTGGGACAATAAAACTTTGAATAAAACCGATTTATCTTTTTGTTATCGTTGTTAGCAATTCTGTTAACAGTAAAAGGACCCCATAGTTGATTCAAATTATCATAAAACGCTTCTTTTATTTGCCAGTCATCGTAATCAATCATACGACTGAGAGTGTCCGCAAATCTTAATTGTTCCCTATTTAGCAGTTAGATAAATTCTGTTTTTCCTGCGTATATAAAAGATATTTTTACCACTCATCTGTACATTATTTTTTCGGCTTCCCATTTTTGATTTAATTTTCGACACTGCGAAATTATCCTTTTTCCATAGAATATTCTGCTCTATCAAAATGCTTTTTAAAGACTCCAGTGAGTATTATAGCTTTTATCCCCCCTCCAAACAGAGCTTTTTGCTTGTTTTTCTTGTATAAACTATCTAAATGAAATTCTCTGCTGGTTTTTATTCATCACATGCATTAAACTTTCCGTTGTAACCATTTTTTTTCGGGTTTATGCCATTCCATATTTATCAAGTCTACCGAGATACCCAGCCACGTTAACTACTGTTCAGGTTCCCGCACTGATTTTTCCACATTTTCTACAAAACATGGAAGTTGTAAAGATTGTCGAACAAATATGGCATCTTGTTTTGCTTTTATAATTCTTATCAGTGCCAAAACCATCGTCAATAAATATTGCACATTTGATCAGGTTTTATCTCTCCAATATTTTATAAAAGGACTCTCATTATTTTTGAAAAAATAAATGAGGGTTCAAGAACTACCAAACAATAAAACTGTAAGTTATCAAATTTAAACATGTAACCTTGCGAATTTAGACAAATTCTCCCTTACTACTTTCCAATCCTCAAACGTAATTTTCTCTTTGTAAATGTGCTGGTTTACATACCTTAAATCGAGAATAAACCTATTTTCTCCTCTTTTTGTTATGACGAAAATGGGATTTACAACATGTGGTGTAAAATACACTTTTTTAATTCGACCTGTATCAAAAAAGCTCTTGTACTACCTCATTGATAAATTCGGAATTTTTGATAGCAGATTGATTATTACAAAACTTTTGTTTTGGTGGTGTCGTGAAAAACGGAATAGTTTAGCTAAGATTTAATTTTAAGAACAGTCGCATTACAGCTGATGATCTGCCAAAATTTAAGTGTTCCTTAAGCTCACCCATAACCCTAATTCCTGATGTATTTTTACTTAGACAAAATTCATGTTTCCTATCTCTGACATTGTTTCTAGAATTTGTTCAGTCATGCCACAACCGAAGCACATTAGTTGAGTTGCTTCTCCTTGAAACTCAAATCTTTGTTTGGATATGGTTTGACATTAGTTGGGCGTTTATAGGGTTAAAAAGAGGTGGATAGAAGGATTTTAACTCTGCTCTTGCTTTCTTTTTTGCCAGTGCTTTTGACTCAGCGATTACCTTAAAACTTAAACTGTCTCAACGATTCTGATTTTGCTGAAACCTAAATGTTTTTCGATGTACTCTGTTGTTACAGTTTTGTTTCAAATTCTTGTTTCTGTTCGATAATTGTTTTGTCCAAGTAGCTTGTGGTTAGGTCGAAATGTTCCATTCCGACAACATTAGTGAAGTAGATTAGCTGTTGTTCGCAGTTTTTTTCAGGTTATTATCCAAAGTTTTTGTCCATTTTTAAGATTTATGCAATTGCGTGACCTTAAACACTTGAAAGCTAATCGACGTGTGATTGAATTTCTGTAAATTCCGTCCTTTTGCTTGTAAATTACGTGACAACGTTAGACGGAGGTTATTTCTGTAAGGCATGATCTACACCGAAAAAAAAGACTATTAATTCCCTCCGCTGAAAAGGTAAGTGGTAGAGCTAGTCAAATTCAACTCTTGAGTATGGCAGATTTATTTATATTGTGTACTTCTCGAAAACCTTTCTTATTTTGAGTTTGCATCACAAAAGCGGGGGAGTAACAAGGGCAAGTAATAAGGGCGAGTAATAAGGGAGAATAGTAAGGGCGAGTAGTAAGGGCGAGCAGTAAGGGCGAGCAGTAAGGGCGAGTAATAAGGGCGAGCAGTAAGGGCGAGTAGTAAGGGCGAGTAATAAGGGCGAGCAGTAATGGCGAGTAGTAAGGGCGAGTAATAAGGGCGAGCAGTAAGGGGGAGTAGTAAGGGCGAGTAGTAAGGGCGAGCAGTAAGGGCGAGTAGTAAGGGCGAGTAATAAGAGCGAATAGTAAGGGCGAGTAATAATGACGAAAACTGAGATCATTTTTACTAAAGCTAGGTTTACATAGGACTGCATTTTCCGCTCCAGCGGAAAAAGCTCGGAAGCACTTTTGTTTGAATTTAATGAAAATCAATTTCCCGCTCGAGAGAAAAGTTGTTCAGAATAAAATGGCTGCCGTATACAGAAAAACTTTGGAGAGGGGACAGTTGTTATTTACTGTTAGGATGAATCAACTACCAATGTTTCCCAACAAGTAGTTGATTTTTTTGTTTGTCAGGAAGATTTGAATAGAATTTATCAATTCATAACTTTTGTTCATAAAACTTTTGTTCATGTCTCTCTCCTCTACTTAACACCAAATACTTAACACCAAATACTGAAAGGTGTTGTTACTTTCTAAATAAAAGAATGGAGAAGAAATTGTTGTTTTTTCTAATATTTTTCTTGAATAATATGGATTGAGCAGTTGTTTTACATTTCCTTGAATTTTATTGGTTAAAAAGCTTGAGAGAAAAATACGCGTTGAAAAAGTCGAATGACTTTTTGAGACAGGCTCAGCAGCACATGCTTGCAAAAAAAAAAAGGTCTGGCCTTTTTTCACTCGGGCAGAAATGCAGTCGTATGGAAACCTACCTTAACACGTAGATTTTGGAAAAGAAACAACTATGACTAAAACTTGTCACAACTGCTTAGTACAAAAGCGCAAGTAATTTGCCAAACAATACTGGTGCAAAAAAATAAATTTCATACTTTCTTTTGGATTTTCATCATATTATTTTCAATCTGTCCCTTTACTTATAATTATATTAAGAATACAAGTCAAGATGCACAAAAGGTTAGCAAATGTCGGTTAGCACTCCTTTTCAATTCCGAAAATAAGGCAAAAACTTAAAGAAAGCCAATAAATGAAGTCTTGAGTACTAGAGGTGACAGAAGCATTCAGACGTAACTGGGAATGGCATAAGGTAACAAAACGACTGATATGGAAATCTAATTTTTGCAACCAATATTATACAACTTATAAGTTGCTTAAATTGTGAAAAAATTCATCGATGAGACATAGCATGTGTTTCATGTAAAAAAACATTGAATAGCCATGTTCCTTCTGTTTATAACACAAAACCACTTCATGCTAACGCACGACGTAGCAATCCGAAAAATCATGTTCGCACGGTGTAGGAGAATCGCTAGCTTCCAAATTAATTGTCAATTATTAAATCAATCAGGAAGCTTATTTAAAATTTAACTCGTTATTTCAAACATGCTCTATCTCGAACCTTTGCTCAGTTCCCTTCAGCATTGCGGTTTACTTTCCTATAAAATGTCTCGCTACAGTGAAATCTGTCTAAAACTGACTTTAAAAAATATTTGTTATTTGTTACATTAAAGTACTTCTTAAATTGTATTGTATTGCTTTACGAACCTCCTGTGGAGTGTTAGGGTGTGGTGAAAGCGACCGCAAAGTGTGTTTAAAAGAGTCTAAGGAAAATATAATTGTAAAGATGATATCTTGCATTCCCAGAAGTAAACAGGAAGCTCTGTGGCGTGGAGATTTTTTTTTTAAATTACATGCAATACAATTGAATCAGTAAAAAAAAATTGGCTTAACTTTCAATACGGGATTTTGTATTACCAATAGACCCTTTTGTTTTAAACAATAGACCTATTGTTTTAAATAATAGACCTATTGTTAGTAACATTAATATTCCAGCCTGATATTCTTATAAAGCATGTTCTTATAAAAGTCGTCTAATTGTTTCTGACCATTCCTTTCCTTCCCCAAATACTGGAGATGCGTGTGCCGCGACGGAGACTATTTCGTCGTGCGCGTGAGCTAATAAATGACACAAACTAATGTTCATCACTGTCCACGCTGACTTACGCGTGCACAAAAGTAGCGATTTTACGGCCTGTCGACTACACAGACTATTGTACATTTAAAGCTTTTGTCCATATATCCATAAGAAGTCCATAACAAGCGACGAAAAAACTACGTTTGTTTCAATAATTTTGTCTATGATGTTGGCTACATTTAAACGTGGCTACACACATTAGGATAGGAATATGGTTTAGTGACGATGTCTGCAGGTACTTGAAATACTAGCAGTGCGATTGTAAAGATAAAAGGAACGGTCAATTAAGTCTAATTCATCGAATTTTCTCCAGCGATCGTCATTTTGAGATATGTAATGTGAGCATTCGCATTGCAAAAATTTTAAATCGCTGGAAATTGTTGGCGATCACAAAAAAATTTGAAACTGTTGCTAGACTAATCGGATCAAGATTTTTTGCATTCCATTAAAAAAATGAAATTAAAAACATTACCGCAAAATATCGATGGCGGGAGAAACTTAGATAAATGGAAATTAGGCTTCAGAATTGTCAGAATCTTATACACCAGATATGAAACAAGTTTGCTTTAAAATGCAGACTAATTAAAAAAAGTGAACGTCCAGATATCTCTTTTAATGATGCATTTATTATTGAGGTAGCTAAAACGTTTGTTGTCCTTTCATTATAGACTATCTTAGATGCTTTTTGTTCCTTTAAACATTAATTCTTGATTCCATGGTATATTTCATATAATATATTTTGATCTGATAAAGAAGTAGCCACACAAAGCGTCGTTTAGATGGCATTATTGACCTCCTTAATACGTTCAGTCTTCAAAGTTCACCGCAAAACCATTTTTTTGGTGCATGTGGCCAGCATAGACAAAAAGATATTCTGGTCCAAAAGTCCTTGTAAAATGAGTAACAGGTAATAGCTGGCAAAGTGTAGATTTTTGGTATTTGCAACATAAAACTCTTTGGAAATTCCTGAGTTTAAAATACACGATATGGAATAAAAATTCAGTATAAGATATTGAACCATTGCCTATTATCGCATAACAACTACAATTTTCCCAAGATTGATTCAACATTTTGAAGCTTTGAGGCAGAAATAATACCAACAAGTTACGAAAAAATAAAAACAGCTATTGCTACTGTTTAGTTCTGGCCAATAGGGTAAAATATTTTTTGACTGATTGACTGACTGGTCAGTTCTTGTAGTCTGTTGTATTGCGAGCTTGTTTTTAAGTAGCATTATTGCTTAAAAATGTAAATTTTATGTAGCTGGATTCTGCAAAATTTGATAAAATTTTGTCATTGTTTCAGTTAATGTATATGTCTGTTAATGTTATTGTTGTTGTCATGATCTACAATAAAAATAAAGTCCTTCTTCATATACATTTTTGTGTTTTTTTTCAGCTTATTCTGGTTTTAATGTTTTTCATCTAATAAAGCGTTTATAGTTTTGATTTGAGTTAAATTTGAGAAGTGTTTATGAATTATCCAGTTGTGTAACAATAGATTTGTATGACTTTTACTAAACCCAGTTTTTCAGAATTTCTATCTTCAAAGTCAACTAAAAATTATGAAGAATTAATTAAGATTTAAATCTTAATGGACCGTACCCCTCCATGCGGCAACACTGTAAACAATACAATGTATTTAACAACTTTAAAGGATTAAGAATGCGAAACCGGAGACATTGTTTCCGGCTACAGGATGTTAACCGCACTCGAAACTTCAATCGAAATTGCCTACTTCGCCAAAACAACGCAGCTTTTTAACAGTGAATGATTGTCATGGTTTCCACTTGTGTCAATTCATGATTTCTATTCTAAAAGTTACGCTAAACGTGAAATGCAAAAAACTGAAGCTTTAGGTTAGCATCTCGACATTTCCCGAATCTAGCTTTAAGACGTCGTTAGTTTTTATGTTTGGCTAATGTTATAAACACCGTGATGCACAAATAAAATGACAAAGCAACAGCCCAATGAGTATGAAAAAAGAAGAAAAAAGAGCAGGGATTTTAAAAACCGCATAAAATACCATAAAAACATGATTGTAATTTGATTTTTGATTTCAACTGGCACAGGCCTCACTGAGGAAGCATTTGGTGGCTCGTTCAATAAAGCGCTTTGCTACTAGAACCACTAGAAATGAGCCTTTTAACATTTAATCCATCCTCATGAAGTGTTCGATGGGTTTGTTTAACAACATAACACTCAGCCTTTTCTTGAGTTGGTACCCATTTTAGTTAGGTCAGATCGTCGCGTGACAAATGATGTTTTAACAAAATGGGGAGCATGTGCCTATCATAATAACTGTGAATTTTACATTTTCCAAAAGACTAATTTTGGATATAACAAATCTAGATTTGGAAGGAAAAGAAAGCAGAGCTCAAATCAGTTAAAAAAATCAAAGAACCAATCATATGTTTAAAAAATTCTGTCTTGAATTTGACATTGAAATGAGAAACTGTTACATTTTTCTTTCCAGGCAACACAAGGCTGACGTAGCTGTTATTTTAAGCAACTAAAAAATACAACTATTTTTTCTCCTGTAATTTTATTTATAGCAGCATAGCAGCTTCTCTGAGGCTACTTTGACCTTAGGGTGCTTCAATTCCGTTCTATATTTATATTTACACACACACACAAATTTGACGACAGTGTTATTTTATCGAGAAAAATAAGTACTAGTTATCGCACAGTGCCGAGAAAAATATCGGCAATATTTTTTGATTGTTTTTATGTTCTCGTTACATATTTCACGAGCCTTTAGGCGAGTGAAATATACGAGAACATAAAAAACGAAAAAAATATCAGCCGATATTTTTCGAGAGCATGTGCGATAACTTGTTTATCATATACTCGGGTCTTATATAATGTTAATTTCACATAGTCGGTTGCACACTGCTTAATTAGGTTCCATATTGACAAGCATTGTTATGGGGGCCAATAAAATCACTGCAGGGTAATTTATTTCATTTATATTCATGAACTTATAAATTATTTGAATTTATGAAGTCATGTGCGATTTAGATAATTATAACAAATTATGTTCATGTCACGCGTGAAAGAATTTGAATGGAAATAAAAACTACGAATTTTTAAAAGAATAAATTATCATTGTGAAGCCAAATAACACAGAACTCCATCGTCATGCTATTATATAATTCTTTTGAGTTGACTGATATAATTCAATTGTTTGTCATTCCCGGTGGAGAGAGCGTGCTCTATGATTAATGACTATTTAAGGACTGTTGAAACAAAAGAAAATTTTCGAATCATAAAATGTATATTTGTGAAAATAAATTCACCGACAAGTTTTCGTTTTTAAGAACATAATAGGCTTTTTCTACGAATTTTCAACCAATCAAGGGAAAAATGTAAACTTTTTGCACGCTAAATCAGCCAATCAAAGGAAGAATATAAGCTTTTTGCACTCTGTATAAGTAAAAATTGCACTCGTTTCTCGGTTGAAAAACAAAATACAGCATATACTTCATGCAGATTAGCCAATCAAGTTGCGAGAAAAACTCAAAGTGTATGATAATGTTTAATATAAAAAGATTTACGGGTTGTTTTTTATATAAGCAATAAGACTTGCTAAGGGCCGAGTATGACGGTTAAAAAAAAAAGCAACGGCTAAGCATCTGACAAAATGGAAAATTTTAAAAGTGAAGCAAGAAAGGAGTGAGAAAATCATAGTAACTAATCTTGCAAACTTGGGCGTTTAGTTGATTGGGGGAGGGTGCCTTTCCGATGCATTGTGGATTGTTAGAATTGTAATAGAAACCAGTTTATGAATGATAGGCATTGTATTATTAAAGGCTAAAAATAACACGTGACACGTGATGCTTTTGAAGTGGATTAACCATACCTTGACGTTAAGTCACACAAGAAAGAAAATTGAGCGTTTCCCTACGTAATTATTAAAAACGGTTAAAAAGAAATATTTCTTGTAAGCTATTTAAAGTGGAAAGTGAGTAAAAGAAGTCAAGATGAGATGGGAAAGTTTTTTAATACTGGTCCTTTGTTTCAGACACGCTGCTTCCAAAAGGTAAGTGTTTGCCAGTGTTGATCATTGCATTACGGTGTAGAAAAAGAGCATTTCACAAGTTATTGTCCAAGTCGGATGGAAATAGCATAATGTAAAACTTATGTGAACTGCTATCCGACTATAGCAGACAATTTCCATTTTCTTCACGCGCCTGCTTCATGGTCCCAATCTCCCCGATATCTTTCACATCGGATTTTGTTACAGCAGATATATCTTTGATATCTCGCAAAAAAAATTGTCTGTCGATAGCATAATGATAATAAATCAAAAACGGTTTATTTTTCACTAAATGGCTATATAGACAAGCTTGTGTATTAGCTATTTTTTTGCCATGGACAGTGTACCTGAAGGCAATTGAACTTTTATTAATTATTAAGCTAAATTTAAAAGCACTAATTTCATACATATGTTTCATGTATTCTGATTTTTTATAAACAATAAATTTTAGAATAAAAATCCTTACAGATTGTACATTATTCACACTCTGAATGTTGTTATTGATAATTAACTCACAAAAAGGGTTTGACAGCGAAACCATGTCATTAATTTCAATTAATCAAGAATATTTGGGTGTTTATTAAGATCATAAGAAAGAAAGTAAAAATGTAACAAAAGTGAAAATTTTTAGGTGAAATATTTTGTTTGTCATGAATCAGAAAAACGTGAGAAAAGAATAGACTTCTTGCAGATTTATAATAGCTAGGACGTGGTTCGCAAAACTGTAATGTTAACCGCCTTATATAAATTGTTGTTGCCAAAAATATTATTTTCGAATGGACAATTTAAAGATTTTTAAAAAAGGATTAGCTATTTAACTAGTATTATTTCTTAATTATTAAAAGTAAATTTTAAGCAAGTGTTAAATGATAATGAAAATTCTAAAACTGCACAAAAGTAGACTTAGTCTTCCGCGAAAACTGTATTCCCCAAAATGGAAACATTGAAAAGTAAAGGTTTTTGACAACATAATAACAACCGACTTTAAAAAACTTAATTCGCAAAAATTAATGTTACCACAAATAGGAAAATGTACAATTTGAAAATATCCAAAGAAGATTTCTGACTGCGTCCAGGCTTAATTGTTGATAAATTATATACATTAGTTAAAAATATCAGGATATGTTATGCAAGGCCACAGAGTAATACCACAGAGTAATACCATCAGTTTCACAAATCCGACGAGACGTTAAATAATTGGGATCAGGCAGTTACCTCACCATGTTGGAGTTTGGTTTGATATTCTTGCATCAGTTGACCTTCTACCTCCTCTGGTCTCAGCAGCAACAAACACTCTAGCTACCAATTCAACCTTTCTACATGAAACCTGTAAACCACGAAGGCTGAGGAACATCTTTAACTCATGCACATTCAATTTATTGACCATTTCGTAATCCATGGCAAATTATAACTTAAAATAAAAGCTGCAACAACTCAAAATAACAACCACTTTTCGCAGCTTGAGCTTCAAAACTACCGAAGGCGCTAGAAATTTGTGTACACTAACTTTCCCCCAGATCCTTTTTCTCGCACGGTCCCGGGAGATGTCGCATTGGTGTATTCGGGGTTTGCTATGAGGTGGATTGGAGTTATAGGGATTTACTCTGACATTTACTACGGTACAGACTGCGGTAACAGCGTCTCAGTAAAATTCTAAAAGCTTACCTCCCGGAAAATTCAATTTAATTTAATTCATTTGTCATAGAAAAAGTGGGTATATACAATATAATAAGTAACAGTTAGAATTCGATGGCTGGAGACCAACATATCAACTCGATATCTTTTAAACAATATTTAACAATATAGCTAACTTTCTGTTTCAATAAATCTTACTTAAACTTGAGAGATAAAACTAAGTTTGTCCGTTTAGTAGACACGAATTTATTTTCCTTTAAAGTGACGCACTTTTTTGAAATATAGAGAAAATCGATAAATATTTGAAATCCACACCAAATATTAAATAAAGGGTGAAATTTCCAAAATCATAATAAAAATAAACGACCTGCTACAAAAGATTTCTTTGTTTGAAAGTTAGGCTCGTAAGAGAAATAAAAAAACTAAGAAGCGTTTGACCGTAATAATAATACCACAAAAACACTTCCTGTTTTTGTGGCAATCTCTATGTATTTCTGGCTGTTTTGTACAACCATTGTTGCTTGTAAAAATAATCTATTGTGGCTCAGAATTATCAAATCATGCCTAAGAATTAAGTTTTATATTTTATTGACGGATTATAATAACACTTATTCTCCTCTGACCGGCTCTGCTTCAAGCTTTTACGTAATCCCCCACTTAAATGAAAAAAAAAATTCCGCTAGCGAATATTATGTATATACTGATAGGAAATCCAGTACACAATATTGGCTTGCAGCTTGCCTCCGAAAAAGGTGCGGCGCGACGTCAATAACACTACTTTAACCCTATTCGGTCCGGGGGGGGGGCGGATTCCGCCCCCCCTGACGGTTTTTTTTTAATAACTCCTTATTGCTATGTTATATGGCTTTGAAACATACTGAGTTTTAATATTTGTCTATTAGACACCTGCATGCCAAATATTTAGGTCCCATACCCTTCAGAGGCTTTAATATTGGCCATTACTCGAAACTACCCCTAAAAATCTCTATGAAATCCTTATAATGGGGAAAATTAATAACTTCTGTTAGGATTAACCTTAGAACTTGAAACTTGCAACACAACTTTATTTTATTAAGAAGAACCATTTTGCATAATTTGGACACGTGATTAATCCGATTTCCCGATTTTTTCGGATTTTACCCGAAAATCGGAAAAAACCGGATTTTCGGGCAATTTTTGGCATTTTTTTATGCGATCCACGTAAAAACCGGAAAATATGTTAAATAACTTTTATTTAGCTTTCAGAAACTTCAAACAGAATGCAAAAATTCGCTCTGGAACAAAAGTAATTAAATTTTAAGCAGATAGTGGCATTTTTAACAAATTTCAAGCTTCTGATGACGTCACAGAAAATGTGCTGACGCAAGCAAAAATTGATTGCTGCCATTTTGTTCCTTTTATGACGTACTATAAGCGTGCCAAGTTTGATTCAATTTGAACAACCCTATCAGGAGTTATTGAGGGGGGGCGGATTCCGCCCCCCCCCGGTCATAGTATGTTCGAAAAACCCCGGACCGAATAGGGTTAACGTCAATCTATATAATAATACGCCAGTTCTGTCTGTCTGTGACTTTTGCAAAGTGGATTAAATTCTACACTATTTTCTTTGATAAAGTCTGTAAAACATCACCAATGAAATTGTTCTGTAATTTACCAAACTTCAACGTTAAAATAATATTAACGTCAAAGGAAAGTATATTAAATTAATGAAGCCATTACAGTGCACCTAAAACTTTGAGGCCAAAAAACTTGGAAACGAGGTGGTGACGTCAATGATTTTTCACCGCGTGGGTAACTAGGGACCACCTAGGACAAATTTGGGTAATTTTCTTAAATCTGGGTCCCCAAATCCGTTTGGAATGGACGGGTTGATGACGTCATCCAAAAACCTTCAAACTCTAATATCTCTGCAACCGTTTGTCAAAGCTACATAGACCTATACATTTTCTTGATCAGCGTTTCAAGATCTATACGATGAAGACAACAGGTATACAAACTTCTAAAATAATTTTTGTGGGTTTTCGCGGATCTTTGCTGACGTCAGCAAAATTTTTAAACCTTTATCTCTCCTTATGCGTTCGTTAAAAACATATGATCATATACATTATTTTGATCAGCATTTCAATGTGTACACATTATGGGCAGCGAATAAACTAAATTTGGCCAATTTCTTTGTATCTGCACTGCTCACATCAGCATAAAATCTAAAACAGCATATTTTTTCATTGCCTTCTGCCTAAGTGGATTTCTCCACGGGCTGTTCATCTTCTGTTCATCTTCTGCCATTACACCAATATAAATCATCTGTTCATAGTTTATGCTATCTGATCTACAATTTTTTTTATTATGTATACAGACGTTTTTTGGATAAGTATTTTATTTCTGAGCATTGATTTTTGTCGATGCAATTACACTTTTATGGAATATGTTATAAGTGGTTTTTGGCAGTGCTGTAGTTGTGGGTGTTTTATTATGTGTTTTCACATATTGGGTGAAACAGGAAACAATGATATTACCTTTGTTGAATATGTTGTTGAACGCGCAGTGCTTTTTGAAAATGCTTGAGATGTAAGAATGTTTTTCAGAATATGGTGGATATGTTTTTATAAAAAGGTGGGTTAATACACCATGTTAATATATACTACTAAAAATTGCATTTGTCGTACCGGCAATTACGTAAATATTTCTTCTTTTGATGCATATTTACATAGACACGATTCAATGTGATATCTACACTACTTGCATTTTCTTCTTAACATGTTCCATCCTGGTATTTTTACATACTAACGCCTTCACTGTTAAATTTACCGTCCCTTATAAAAATTTGATCGCTTAATAACAAAGTTAATTTTATGTCTTGGCGTTTGCATAATAGCTTGTATTATCATGGTTATTGTATGGTTCATTTATTGATATTAAGTGCTTGTGTTATGTATTTGTGTCATTAGGGATTTAATTTTTCTGTATCGGTTTCATGTTCAAAATAGAAGCATTATATTTTCAAGATTATAATTACGTTGGAGTAAAAAAAGTTAATACAAATTCAAATGCGAGCGCAATTCAATTATTCGAAATGATACAAGAAATTACCAAAGTTAGATTCAAACGTGCTGTTGTTTCTGAAAATGCAATCAACCTTGGAATGGATCGTATTCATGCCAACTTGTCCTCGCCCGATCAAACTTAATTCCTGACGGTATGACAGCCGGGGAGAACTGATAATTAACCTGCAATAGGATAGTGAGCCAATGCAGGATAATCGGTACGTACAATATAATTAGCCGCTTTTGCGGCTAATTATATGGTAGAGATCCTGCTTGCTACGCACACTGGTGAAGTACACTTAATGACATGGCCTCTTCGAAAAACGTAACATCATTTTCGGGCATAATCATGATAGGAACAATTTATTACATATAGGAATGACAACCTATATCTGTTGCATACTATTATATTGCATACCTACTTTATTTCAGTTACTACTTTATTACGACACCTGGGATATATTATGCTGGAGAATATGCAAGTATTGTTGTCAACATGGGTGAGAAATTACCGAACTCAAATGTGACTGCTATATTGAAAGACTTAAGTGGAAATGTTCTTTCACAAATATCAAAAAACATCTTGAAAAAACATGAAGTGCTACGCCTTTATGTTCCCAACTTAGTGAAAGGAAAAGTTATGCTGTCAATCAAATCAGAGAAAGGAGTGAAATTTAATAACGAGGAGAAAATTTCTGTCAAAGCATTAGCAGATAAAATGTTTATTCAAACTGATAGACCCACATATAAACCTGGAGACAAAAGTAAGTTGATTATATTTTTGGGTCAGCTGTGGAACAACATTTAAAATAAAATAAAAACTTGACACGTTTCTCAAAACTTAAAGTTTCATGCACATTTGCAATCACCTACTACTCAACTGATGATTGCAAATGTGCATGAAACTTTAAGTTTTGAAAAACTTGTCTAGTTTTTATTTTATTTTACTTAAAATATATATAGATATATATAACATTTGTACTAAGTACTTTCAGTTTTATTCTTCTTTAACCCTATTATACCTGGGGGGGGGGGCACAAAGTGCCCGCGGCCTTTTTGACTAGGCATAACTTTAGATAGACATGTGATTAAGTGCTAAAATTTTGTGACTATTCCTAACTTTTATTATGGCTTCTGATGAAAAAAAAAATTTTTGGAAAAATTTTGTACTTTGCTGGGGGTATTGCATTTTTTGGACGGGGGTAAATTTTTTGGAACTTTGAAAACCGTTGACATTCATGTAAGAATGTTATAAGATGTTGTATTGGGTATATAATTATTTATTACATGTATGTTGGTTACTAAGTGGTAACCAAGGTGTTGCTAAGGTGACATATGGTTACTAGGGACAAAATGCAGACCAGATTTGAAGGAAATATCGATCCAACAAATTGACGTCATTTCAGATCCCAATGACGTCATTATATTGTTTTCCTTACCTCGATTATCTTTCAATGTCCTGTTCTACATATATGCCAAGTTTAATGACATGAGCATCAATATTTCTGGTAGAACGGGTCTTTTTATCTTTATCGTTAAAATAAGAATTTTTTTTGCTGAAATGACGTCATTTTTTATCCCAATGACGTCATTAAAATTACTTTTTTCATGTGAAACACATATTTTGGTATTCATTCCACAAATCTACCAAGAATCAAGGCCATATCATTAGTAACATGCGAGAAATTAAAACGTACTGAAAAATTGGGAAAATGACCATTTTTCACATGTGTGACGTCATTTCTAATCCCTATGACGTCATCAAATTATTTTTTTTACCTGGATTGAGTTTGTACTAAGACATTCTCCAACTGAGCCAAGTTTCACCACTTAAGCACAAGTGGTTCAGGATTTATGGCCCGCGGGCACTTTGTGCCCCCCCCCCCAGGGTTACAAGGGCCAAAAAAGCCCAGGTATAATAGGGTTAAAGAGTGCTCACTAAGTTAATAGAGCCAATATACTGTGACAAATGAAATAAAAACTGGCTGAAGATTGTGTTTAAAGAACACATGAAACTTTGAGTTCCAAACGAAGTTGTTTTTATTTCATTTGTCACAGTATATAGATATATATATATATATTTCTTAAATTTTACATCATCTCACTAAAAATAATGAGAACAATTTAAGTAAAATGACAGAACTGAACTTTTTTTTCCTAAAGAAATTCTACAAACAAGGTACATCTTTAGGCAGAGCTTCACACAGGATAATTAATACTCAAAATGATTTGTTTGTAGTACGTTTTAGAGTGGTTGTTGTTGACAGAAACTTAAAACCGCCGTCTAGACAGGTACTGACACGGATCTTAAAATCCAGTTATATGTTTCCTAATATTACTGCTTATTTTTAGGCTATTGATTTAATTTTGCACCGCAGTGCTGTGTTTACTTTTTTAAACAATGCATAAAGTGAAACTAAACTTTTACAAGCAATTGTTTGAATTCAAGATATACATGCATTGTTCTAATTTATATTATAGGTTGGATATGAAGTGTATATCACGGTAGGCTTTTTTATTAGTTTTATCATTTGTTTTCTTTTTAATATTGTTTAGCTATGCTTAACAATTTATGATTGTTTTATGTGCAAAACTTTGGCTCAAAAAAATGAGAGCATTGTAATCTTTAGGTGGACAGTACTTTTTCTTTCACACTTTTACATTCTTTCACACTTTTAATTTCTTTCACTATATAATTATTATTTCAAATGACAAGTTTTTGAAATTTATAGGTCAAGCAAAATCTTTGGCACTTTATAGTTTTTGCCACTATATATGTAATATATTGTTAAGAAATTTATGTTATTATTTTTTTCTTAACTTTTTAGAATGCAGGAGGATCTCGAGTTATGCAATGGTCTAACGTAACATTAGGTAAAGGTAGTTGTTCAGTTTGATGTTCTCAAGCTAAGGTGGTAAACTAATTAATATACTAATATATATACCCAGAAATATTACTCGAGGTCGACACCGGGGTAATATTTCTCGGAAGAGATAGATAAAACAGTTTATATTGTTCTTCCCGATTTCATCGTCATTGTCATTAATCTCGATTTAATGTACATTTACCATGTTTGCATATCATATGTCAATATGATATGCCTTTTCCAGTCTTCATCTGTGCTTTCTCTAAGGAAATATCACTTCTGTATATTTTCTTACCAATTATCCTCTACAATTCTCTTCAAGTGCTCAACTCAAGTGCTCCAAACAACTTCTTACCTAACAACATTACTTTTTCTGAAATTGTCTGGGAAAGCAAGCATCAGTTGGGTCACGCCCTGAAACAAATCCAAATGCATCTTGTTTGTATCAATTCCTTTTTTAAATAACTTGTCAATCACTAATTCTTAAATTTTTATTGCCTCGCGAAACTGAAAATACCTTGCGTAATTTGCAAAAAGTAATTCCCTTACTGTACTTAATCAATCATTTTCGCCTCTACTGTCACCTTCCTCACCTCTAAGGGTCACAACAAATCAATTAACTCCTAATAAGGATAACACCTTCATTTATAATATGACTGGCAATGCTGTGATATGGAAAACTCCAGTGCATCTTAACATTCTCGCCATTTCTGCTGCAACATCTTATACTCCTGAAGCAGATCACTCTCATTTTCCTAACAGCCTCCACTACGAATTTTGACCATATACATGGCTTTTAAGGTTTTTCGGAAAAGTCTGGGTAAAGGCCCACCTCTTCGAAATTGATGCAAAAGGAGACATGTTTGCCAAAAAACTCAATACAAATGTTTGTTAGCACACTAGAGGAAAATTAGGTATAATAAAAATTAGGGGTAAAACATTTAGTTATAAATGAAGAAAGATTTGCTTTGAAATTGGTAACTAAAAAGCTTGCAAAGAGCAAAATAAAACACGTTATACTTCAGAAGTTATTACAGAAAAGTTGGGTGGGGTAAGGGGCTAAAAAATTCCCCCACTGGCGCAAATCGGATTATTCTGCATAGCTAACGTCTTTTTAGACATATTATCCTTATCCCACTCAAATGCAGTGGTAGGTAACTCCTAATAATAAGTCTTTAATAAAGCTTTCTCGTCCTGTGTGCTAGCTAATGCACCTTGTTCGTTAAATATGCACCTTTTTACCTACTACATCTCGATTAGTTTTCTTCATTTGGTTTCTATCTTAAAGACCACCTCATTAAGATTCCCCTTTCAACACATCTGCAGATCTGCAGATCTGCTTCTGATTGGTTTGTTAGAGAAAATATTTAATTGCATCGCGATATTGTTTTGCCTAATGTGGAAATTTAAATAAAGGGAATTTATTTGTACACATTTAATTATGTGCAGATGTGCATCGTGACACCTCACATCTACAAACCCTCACATCTACAAACCGTTTTGACTTTGCTAATCTTGTATTGGAGTTCGTTTGCCTGAACAAAAATGATTTTATTTTAGGTATTATTAGTCTTGAAATGCCAATATCGGTGAAGCCAGTTCTTGGGAAATGGCAGATTACAGCTTCACAAGGGGTTAGAATTATTATCTACTGTTATATTAATACACAGGTTCTCACAAATATATTTAACAGAATATACTTCAGTTTTAAATTTGTATTAGTGGACTTTTAGTAGCATTTAAAAGCCAATAAAATGATTTTATTCAGCCAAGAAAGAGGAGATGGTAATAAGGCTTTTATTTTGAAAAACAATCATTTCACATTGTGTGATAAAACTAATAAATGCCTTCACAAATTAAATTTAACAGATTTAGCTGTATTTATGTATGGAGACTATAGCAAAAGAGGCGTTTTTACTCAAATGCATTTCGCTTTCAGGCAACTAAAGTTAAAAAAGTTATCACGGTTAAAAAATATGGTACGTACAATCTACTTTCATGTTTTACAATTGGGTACTTCAGATACTTTGATTAGTTTAGTTAACAAATATTTGACCCTGCTGTGCCTAATCACAACCTCAACTGAATAA
The DNA here is from genome assembly GCA_030067915.1 of Hydractinia echinata. Lineage (NCBI taxonomy): Eukaryota > Metazoa > Cnidaria > Hydrozoa > Anthoathecata > Hydractiniidae > Hydractinia > Hydractinia echinata. The sequence goes on along the minus strand of JASGCC010000076.1, from coordinate 1,182,292 downwards.
ATGTGTCATTAAAATTTCTGGAATATTAGTTTTTATTGCTTTTCCTTACTTGGTAATTACTGGCATTGATACTGCCGAAAGGTAACCTTGTATTTGTTCCTAACGAACTTTTAGTGTTGTGCGACGACTAAAATTGTTTTTAGTGCTTCCAAAGTTTGAAATTACCATACAGTCGCCATCATATTTGACTATGTTTACGAAAGAAATCCCAATAACTATATGTGCCAGGTAAATTTTAGATAAATTTTTTCCTTTCCAAATTACTCAATTATGTTTATTATCACTAAATATTGTATTGTTTTTAAGTTAAATTTCTCTGTTTATGCTGTTTATATCATTTCACAAATTAATTAGCGAGCATATTAAAATATGTATATAATCATCGAAGGCCGTATCAATGCCACTTGCTGTATTTATATCTTGAGCTCTGCGGAATAGCACGAAAAAGAAGAAACATTAATTTATGTAGGCCATCGTAACACAGCGTAAACAGATTAGGTTTTTCAGGTTGTTAAACTTGCTTGAATAAATCATGTGCTATAAAAGATATATAATACTAAACTGAAGAGAATTAAAAGAAAAAAAACGCGAAAATAAGAGTTGTTCTTGGTATGATTGTGACAGCGTAGGTACATCTATTATTGGGGTTAGAACCAAATCATAATTTTTGTCAAATTTTGGATTTTTGAGAGAAAGTAGATGAAGGAGAAATGTAAAACAACAACTGTTAGTCATGGGAATAACGCAACTATCTGAGAGTAATGTAAATAAAATCTATGTGTCACTATATGTTACCTAGTTTGACAAATTAAGTATTACTTTTCTTTAGCTTAACTAAAGATATTGCTTCAGTTTGTCTGTTCAGTGGTCATATAATAACATTTTGTTTTATACCTTTTTTCAGCAAAATCGTTTTTTGTTGTAATTCTTCTCCAAATTACCTGTTTTAGCCACATGACCTTCCCTCCCCGGAATATTAAACTATTTTATGAATACACGATCTCTTTTTAATGACTTTGCTTCAAAGATATACATATGGAAAATCAGTTGTTGGAGTGTTAAAAGCAAAAGCGTGTTACACAGCTGACAAAAAATATGATGCTCAAGAAATAATTAACGCAATGCAATGCACGGAGATTTCGAAACCAGTATGTTACGTTTTATTATTATAATTATAATTATTATTATTTTCATTATTTTTCTCTTTTATGGAACAAGAAACAACAGTTTTTACAAATAATACGGTTGCAAAAGGGTAAATATAAATAAGGAATATTTTAAAGATAAAGTTTTATTATTCTGTTTCTGTTATATTATCTATCTAAAAAGCATAAAAATATCCATCTGTCAGTTAAGTTTGCCCGCAACTAAAGCATTAAAAAACTTAAAATCAAATTGTCACAATATTTCACAGTGAAAATATCCTACAAAGAGTTAATCCCGCTTAAAATGACAATTTGAAATATTTCCCTTGTCAACTTATAGATTGACGGATGTGTCACCACCACATTTGACGTGAAGGAAATAGATGTCATTGAGTCAGGACCAGAAATTGAATTTTCAATGACTGTTAATGTTACTGTGACGGAGACTGCGACTGGAGTACAACTGCATAAAGTTCACACAACAAAACCATTCTCTGATGATGAAGTATCTCTGTATTTTGATGCTCCCAAGTATTTTAAACCAGGCGTTATGTTCAAGGTGAAGGTAAGATAGCTTTTTCATCTTAAGGGCTATTTATATTCTAATGCTTAATATCATATGATCGGGATAGGAATAATTTATAAACAGATTTTTGACTGCCCTGAAGGTGTTCATCGTCTGTCCGTTAAGGGTGTTAGGGTTTTAGTCTTTCCCAAAGCACCCTGAACACTTCTAATTTTTAAACTTGTTGCTTATTCCGTTATTTTGTCATCGAGTACTTACTAATAACTTTTACAATTGAAAGTAACAAAATTGAAAACCGCATAACAATAATGATAACAATAATAAGAAAACAGATGCATTTCTTTACACCATCTAATTCATTATGTAATATAAAAATCCACTGTTGATTGGACAACACGTTTAACCCTATTCGGTCCGGGGTTTTTCGAACATATTATGACCGGGGGGGGGGGGGCGGAATCCGCCCCCCCCTTAATAACTTTTCATAGCGTTGTTCAAATTGAATCAAACTTGGCACACTTATAGTACGTCATAAAAGGAACAAAATGGCGGCAATAAATTTTTGCTTGCGTCAGCACATTTTCTGTGACGTCATCAGAAGCTTGAAATTTGTTAAAAATGATACTATCTGCTTAAAAGTTAATTACTTTTGTTCCAGATCGAATTTTGGCATTCTGTTTGAAGTTTCTGAAAGCTAAATAAAAGTTATTTAACATATTTTCCGGTTTTTACGTGGATCGCATAAAAAATTGCCAAAAATTGCCCGAAAATCCGGTTTTTTCCGATTTTCGGGTAAAATCCGACAAAATTGGGAAATCGGATTAATCACGTGTCCAAATTATGCAAAATGATTCTTCTTAATAAACCAAAGTTGTGTTGCAAGTTTCAAGTTCTAAGGATAATCATAACAGGAGTTATTAAAATTTACCCATTATAAGGATTTCATAGAGATTTTTTAGGGGTAGTTTCGAGTAATGGCCAATATCAAAGCCTCTGAAAGGTATGGGACCTAAAGATTTGGCATGCAGGTGTCTAATAGATAAATAATGAAAGTCAATAAGTTTCATAGCCATATAACATAGCAATAAGGAGTTATTTATAAAAAAACCGTCAGGGGGGGGCGGAATCCGCCCCCCCCCCCCCCCCCCCCCCGGACCGAATAGGGTTAAATTGTTAATTCAAAATTAGGCCATTTATATTTAAAAGTTTGTTTACCGTTGATTTTTAGATTTAACAGAAACTTTGGATGAGGGTAATCGCCCTATAATAATAGTCTAATTCCGTGTTTCTGTCTGTAACAGGCAAAGTGGATGTATTCATTTTCCTTTGATGTCGCTGAGAAATGCATGTCTTAAATGTTAATCGACAAATTTAACGTCGCAACATCAATAACACTAGTTTAACGTCAATATCTTAATTAATAAGGCTTTGAGGGCAAATAACTTGAAAACGGGGTGGTGACGCCAGTTATGTTTTAACGCGTGGGTAACTAGGGACATCCTGGGAACAAATTGGGTAAGTTTCTCAAACCTGGGTCCTTGAATCCATTTCGGAGTGAACTGCGCTATATGAGGAAGACAACGGGTATACAATTTTATGGTAAAAAATGTGTGCATTGGTGGGAGTTTATTGTGTTTGAATTATTATATCTCTTTAACCGCTGATCAAAACCATGCAATTGTACACCTTATGTTGATCAGCGTTTTAAGCTCTATGCAATGCAGATAACAAGTGCTAAAAAAATTACAAAATAATTTCTTTGTTTATCGACGGGTCATTGCTGACGAATTTAAATGACGGATCTTTTTTATTTCTTTTCTGCCGAAGTGGATTTTTGTTCACAGGCCTTATCGACTATTACATAAATAATTTGCCAAACAATTGACCTTATATTTCCCAAACGTTGTGTCATGTCGTAAACTTACCCTGTAAAGTGGTTTTTGATTATAATTATAATTAAATATAGAATTAGTTACATTTCAGTAGCTTCTATTGGAACCATCTAATACAGCATTGCTTTCAATTGAATTTTTTTGATCTTACGCGTAAATTATAAAAGCAAACATTGCTTATTGTTATTTGTACATAAATTATAAATTATTTTCTAAGGGTAAAAACTTGTTTATTTGTGAGTTGATCGTTTCACATTGATTTCTTGCTGTATACGAAGAAAATAATTAAAATCAGCCGAAACAATAGCGACCGAACACCGATTCTTTACCGAAAATTCATTAATTTATAGAAAAAATAAGTACTAAATTAAACCCAGCTTGCAGCAAAATTTTTATCAAACTGTGCTAGAAGGAAAAATACAGAATAATCTTCAAATATAAATTTCATATCTCAGGGACACAATTTACACAATATACGCTTCAAAAACTACCTTTATCGTTTTGTAAGTAGGCAGATAAACTTCACCAGCAATAATTCTTATAATTAAATCAAATGTTCTCTTTATATTCAGCATAGTTCATAATATGTTTTAGAAACTTCTGTTTTGTCGTTGGTATCACTTCGGCATGTAAAAATACAGCAAAAAGAGGCGCAACGGATAGGTTTGAAAGGAGCGCAAAAACTATAAAAAGAGATTTAAATAAAATTTAAATGGGCATGATCTAGAGAGCTTTTTTTAATCCTCCATGGTATTACCAAACCCCGCTCCACAAAAGGTCACACTCGCAAATTGCTGTTCCTTTTTTAAAGGTGCTTTAACAGTCACACATTAGATTCCACAAAACAAAACATTGATGTCACTGATGTGAAGCAGAAACAGTACTGTTACAGGGACGTTATAAAAATCTACACGTTCAATTGTTTGATTTATTTTACATACGTTTAATCGCTAGTTAACTTTTATTTAAAAAGAGGGAAATTTTCCCAAGCACACCCTAAACGATTTATCAATGAATCATACAAAAATGACACCCTTTTTCAATAAAGGTGAGACTACAGAGTGAGTGTGGACCCTGACTTTGCTTGTCACAGCAGCAGTGGGGTCCTTATATAAATTATTCAGTTAACCAAAACACTGACTGACCTAGCTTTATCTTTTTTTAATCTACTTGTTAAAACAACTATTTTGTGACTAATATAGTTTGCAATGCAGACTAGTGGCTGAGCAGAGTTGTGGGAAGTATGCTTGAATCATCCTTGTCCCAAGGATTGTTTGCCTGACATCAAAGTCGCTAGTGCTTACTTGACGGCTAACAAGACCTTGGTACAGGCTGCTTTTCAGAACCAGTATATCTGTTACTATGAATAACGAATCGATAAGGCCCGTGGAAAAATCCACTCAGGCAGAAGATTAGGTTGTTTTATAGGTTTTGCTAACGTCAGCAGTGCATATACACAAAAAAATTGGCGAAATGTAGCCTGTTGCCAGTAATGCGTACAGATTAAAAAGCTGATAAAAATAATGTATAGAATCATATGTGTTTGCAAACGCATAAGAGGATATAAGCGTTTTAAAATTTTAAAATTTTGCTGGCGTCAGTAAAGTGCTCTAAAGTAAAAAAAAAATCCACTTAGGCAGAAGTACATTGGAAAAGAGAATCGTAAATTGTATTTTGATGACGTCTGCCAGGACCGTCAATACACAATATCTTTTTCCTGAAATTTGTTGACACGTTGCTTCCAATGTGTAGAGCTTGAAAGGCTAATCAAAATAATGTATAGAATCATGTACAACACCAACAATAATAATAAAGTCAGAAAACACATCTCAAATATTTACATCTTATAAAGTTGTCGCGCCGTAGTTTAGTGGTTATAACTCTCGTACTTTGTGCGAGAAACCGGGATGCGATTCCTCTTGGCGGCGGTTCAATATGGGCAATTGAATATTACCATAGCCCCGGGTTAACTCAAGCCATTTGAGGGAAATTATTGAGATGGCGCACTGTGTGGGCCCGTTGGATGTTGCAGGCAAGTTGTCTGGCAGAGCGATGACCCTAATGAGTTTGCGTAGCTCAAAGAGAGCATTAAATACTCCAGGACTTCTCATCAAAGCCATGGCCCCTCCTGGAAATAATAGACAGGGTATATCCCTCGATATTTGTGAGGCTAACCATGTAAAATATGCACATCTATATCTCTAGTGATTACGTTTGATTACGTGGAAAGCCTTTAATGTTTCAATCAGAAGTGTCGAAAAACATCAAATTTATATCTGAAAGATCATGTATTCGATTGCATACTATCCTGTTCTCCCAAAATATACACAAAATGTAAAAATTAACTGGTTAAGAACACTAAATTTTTTTTCTTAATATGATGATCTGTAGTGACCTTTACCAACCATTTTACACGTAAATGTCAAAGAGTAAATTTTGAATCAACAAAGATATTTTTTTTAGAAAACATAGTGTATATACGGTCCGTCCTCACAAAATGTAAAACAGATCGGTTTTTGAGGAGCACATTTAAATCAACAAAAATCAGTTCATTTAGCATGTTCTATATTGCCATTGTCCATAAATCTTCCACAAAAAGGTTATGAAACAGATCAGGCATTTCATAAAATATAAAAAACAAAAAAGTTTAAGTCAGATAAAATTCTTAACAAAAACGTGAAACCATGGAATTTTCTTCCAGCAAAAATGAAATCACATACAGTTTAGTTTCCCCCCATCAAAAATTTATAATACGAAATATAAAATTAGCTTACACAACAGCCTTTAGTGGAGTCCAATTCCACAAAAATTTGTTATTTCAGTATATTACATGTGGGTTTTTTCCCACAAAAGCTTACACAAAATTTTAAAAAACAGCAGTTTGCAACACAGACAAAAACACGAACAACCTTACCATCCTCTCATAAATTAAAATAAAGTCATAAACCCACTTAAATTTACAATCAAATGTCTACAACCCCCTGTAAAAATAACCTGGCATTTTACATGTATGCTGACAAAAGTTTAACAGGGTGTCAGAAACAAAACAATAAAAAATAACTTAACACACACGCTTTAAATTCTGAAAAAATTTATTCCACTTGTCATATTGCACGTGGTCGCCTTGTGAAGTTTACAGGAAATGTGAAAAGAATTATACTCTATGGTCATAAAAATACATCACACTATTCTGCAAAAGTTCAAGTCTTTGAAAGATTTTGTAGGTAGCTAGCTAGCCTGTTATATCATAATTCGTGCTCATAAAAGAAGAGAAGTTTGGAAACTAAAGTGGCTAGCTATAGATAATTAAAAAAGAGAAATAACAACATAAGTCATAGGTTAGAGCTAGCCATCGGATGGGATGAAGCCTTAAAGTTAACATTAGCTAGATAACAGTAGTCAACACACCCAGTTAAATATACTTAAACTAGGAACACTTAGCTAAAACTAAAGCTAGCTATTTAATGCTTAGTAAAACAGATATAAAGAGAAACAATAGTAATGTAAATGTAAAAATAATAACATTACAGTGAGTACAACAATCCAAAGTTTTCCGTTTGTTAGTCAGCTAACAGCTTTATGTAGCATTTTGAATTTTAGGACTAATACATCAGTTACGCGCCTGGGGATACATTAATTATGCAACAAAAAGTAAACAAATATGCTGGCTAAATTTTTTAAAAAAACGCGATTAAATATAAAACTTTAAGAATTTGAGGCTTTAAGTGGCTTTTCCTGGAAAATGCGAGTCTGCTTGCTCCAGCGACATAAAAACCAAACGTCTAAATATATCAAAGTTCTTACTATTTTTGATATCAAATCCACTTCAAACTCTAGCCTTTATTTTCTACTTCTAACTTTACTTTACTTCTAGGTCCACTTCTCACTTCCAACTTCACTTTTCTACTTCTTCACTTGGACTTTTTTGAACTACTTTTTTTACTCTTTTCAAGATAAAGGGATCGTTCTTTTACGTTTTTTGGTGGCGAGAGGACACCATTTTTCGAAATTTAGCCGTTACATTTATTTTCGTAAATCAAATTCAGTCGTTTTCATCGCGTGATGTAAACAAAGTAAACTCGCCAGCAAAATGGACCAAATTTTTTCGGCGACCTCAAACAAAATTTTGGTGACTTCAAAAGAAAATGAACACATCCACTATGACCGTCACATCCACTTCGTACTATTATAAAGACTAGTCGATAAAGCTGTGGAAAAATCCACTGAGGCAGGAAAACAATGAAAATGAAGCGTCATTTGAATTTTGATGACGTCAGCAACCCATCCCCCCAAAAAATTGATTTAGAAACTTGTTTTTACGTTGCTTTATTGTTTAGAGCTTAAACTGCTGATGAAGAAAGTGTATATGACCATGTGCTTTTGATGAACGGTTAATGAGATATAAGGGTTTAAAAATTTGGCTGACGTCAAAACCCGAAAATATTTTTTAGAAATTTGTATACCTGTTGCCTTCATCGTAAAGATCTTGAAACGCTGATGAAGAAAATGTATAGGATCATGTACTTTTGACAAACGGTTGCAGAGATATTAGGGTTTGAAGGTTTTTTTTGATGACGGTATCAACCCGTCTATTCCGAAACGGATTTGGGGACCAAGGTTGGGAAAATTACCCAAATTGGTCCTAGGTGCTTCCTAGTTACCCATGCGGTGAAAAATCATTGACATCACCACCTCGTTTCCAAGTTATTTGCCCTTAAAATGTTAAGTGCACTGTTATTAGAATAATCACATAGTATTCAAAAATTTTATGTAACTTTTGCTGATAAATCCAAATATGCCACTCATTTTCCCCAAAAGTTGTTTTATTTCCTCTTTAAGCATTTAATGATGTTAACCCGGATCCGAGAATTGCTTTGTCCCTTTTTATTTTAATTTTTTTTATAATTTACGGCGCCGTTAGTTCTAGCACCAAGTACAAGTGTTGTCTCAGAATGTCTTTTTATAACGCATTTAGTGAGCATGACGTAAAAAAGGAAAAACATACAAAAAAGTAAGGTTGGGTATTTGTGCCTTAAGCTGAAAACATCGTAATGGTTACAAATATTATTGGGGGCGTTAACAATTTTATAATTTAAATAATGTATATAGCTAGCCATCCAGGTAGCCATTTCGTAAACACTTTCCTAATCCTTACACAGATTTTTGAAACTTTTGGGCTTGGGGTTAACCAAAAATTAGAAAAAGGGCTGAGCTAACTAATAGCTACAAATGTTCTGGTATCTAGCTAGTTTAATAGCTATTATCAAAGTCAGTAGTTTTTTTTCTACTAACAATAAGGTAGAAAAATTTATATTTTTACAATGTTGATTGTCACAAAATGTAGCCTAGATTAGCTAGTTAGCATTGCTTTCCTCAGTTTTAGCTATCCAAAATACAACAATTCTTACCAGACATGTCTCGTATCCAACATCTACAAGATTTCAAACACAACGCTTCAATTTTTGTTGATTGGACTTCGTTACATCTAGATTATATTCAACCGTGGAGTGCTTTGAAATGAAAGTTTTGACCAAAGAAGTTTTAGACCGGCCAGCTTAGGGACGTTCCTGCTGTATCTAAACAATACATTGTTTGTAGCAGGCCTGCAATAATAATGTTAATACTGTATTTCTATTAGCTAAAAATAAAAATATTCCTATTGGTTTCTCAAAATCATGCAATTTTTAAGGTCCCGGGTAAATGGACTAGCAACTCTACGCGTCCAGGCTCTGCGCTATCTCTATCTGTTTATCATCTGGCGATAATAAAGATTCCACCTAGTGTGGCGAAAATCAAGTAAAACTGTTTTAACTGAAATTCTTCTTCTCTTCCTATTAAAGCACGTACATGATATTTCTTTAGATATTTCTCTGGAGTTTTTAAGTATATTACAGTCAATGTAATGGTTCCTGCAGTATCTGTTACTTTTATTTAGATATGGTAGAGTGGCAGGGCTGTCAACTTGCAATCATAAGGTTGCATGTCCCAAGTGTCCTGGTGTTGCCAGCCCATTTGGAACCCTTAAATGACAGCCGATTGGCTAGTGGGGCAGGAAAGTTAGAGCATTACTGTACGCATATCTAGCGGGTAATGATGTAGCTTAGGTACCGTTGAAGTACATTTCAACAAGAACGTATTAATTTCGCCACTAACTTACGGTTTAAAATTTCTAATTTGACCTGCACTGTACATAAGACAACAATGCTAACCTAACAGCCAGTGACATAAGGAAAGTTTCCACATGCAACAATCATCTAAACGGTACACACTTTACTTCTTTCACAGATTAATGGTACGGTTTTACCGATGGAGCTGAAATTTGGAATCTGGGATTTTTAGTTAGATCAAAAAATCTGACACTATCCAGATAATGCCAAAATGCGGTTATATCTTAGATATAGATAGATAAATGCGGATATTTTACATGGCAAACCTCACAAATATCAAGGGTATACCATATATATTATTTCCAGGAGGGCCCATAGCCTAGACGGGGAGTCCAAGAGTATTTAATGCTCATTTTGACCCAATAGGGTCACCGTTCTACCAGACAACTCCCTTCAACATCCCCGTTACTTCACCCAGGGTTATGGTAACATTAACCTTCCCAAATTGAATTACCACCAAGCCAAATCGGACGCTGGTCTTCCACACAGAGCCCGAGAGTTTTAACCACTAAGCTACGGCGCCACAAACGTGTGACACACTCATTTTACGGAATGCCTTTTCTCATTTGCCTATGTGCTTCAGATTATTGTTCTACGAGGCTTAGGCTGGAAGAACTTTAAAAGAAGTTCTTTTCTTGTTGCTGTTTTAACTAAGGATACTAGGGAAGTTACAGATTGTATAGGGAGTTTTTATCATCTGGCGGCATTTTAACTTTGCGACTGACCCGAGAAGAGGTGATTTAGGATAGGATATCTTGTTATTTTTTATCACTTACCAATACATTTAATACCATTTTTTGTTCACATGCATCATGGTCATCTTTATCGAAGGTCTTATGTGAAATGTAAATAATAGCCTTATTATTTTAATGTATGTTGGTGATATCAAAAGAAATTGAACATGTCCACTATGTCTGTCACAGGCAGAGAGAAGTAGCTTGATAATATAAAACGATAAGAGATTAGAGGGGAACAAATGTGATTATAAATTATTAAACAATTTTAGTTACCGTATTCAAAAAATGGAACATGAAGACACGTCACTTTTTTATTGAAAAAGTTGACCAATGCATTCATTACGATTTGACATAATTTCAGTGAACTTATAACATTTTATACTAACCTTGAATATAAATCAAACCATGTTGCTTCATTGTAAAAATACATCAACTGAAAAAGCCTCAATAGCTGCGGGTATCATAGGAATAATATTCAATGATGTGTACCGCGCTTCCACGTCAGAGCCAAAATAAAAAACAGAGATATATTCTAAGTCCCGTAGCAAGCAAGCATAAAGTTAAGACAGATCACGGCCTTGCTTTTCAGGAGTTATTCCCAATAAATAAAATTAAGGAATTAAGTTCGTCTCTCCTCTCAACATTTCACATGTACGTAATTTGTGAGTAAGGGCTTGCGGAATAACTGGTGTTCATGCGTTCTCTAACATTGCGAACACCTGCTGATCAAAACTTCAGAAGACTGAGTTGATTTTGAAGACCAGACCGACTGGCTTGGTCTGCTCAATAAAAAGTCCTTACTATTATTCAACTTTATATGTAAAAGGCACTAAGACTTACTCTACTAGTATTGAAAATATGACGATTCACATAACAATTGTGAATTTTAACCTAAAAGCCTTTCAGAACGACAACGCAGCAGACACTGCGTTGTCGTTCTGCAAAATAAATCAGTCTGTTATAATATCAGTTTTGTTGAAATCTTTGATTGCTGAATTGTTTATGATTGAGTATTTTATACATTTGCTAACATGGTTGCTAAAGTAAAAAACAAAACATATATTTCTTCTGTGATTGTGATAGCCATCGACCCATATACACAAAATAATTAAAAAGAAAAAGTTGAAGCTCAAAAAAACAAACGTGTTGGGCAACATGTGACGCAATCTACCATAGAACTTTCAAGCTGAAATGGCTGAGTGATGTGGAACTAAGCGCATAAATGTTAGATAAACTGCCAGCTTATTGTTTGTTAGTCTTACGAAAAAAACTATCCGAATTCCAGAAAAATATGAACAGGATTAATTATATTTTCTTAGTTATTTATCACCACACCTGATGGACGCCCAGCATTAAATAAAAATGTCAAACTTGAGTATTCGCAACATGGAAAATACATCAAAACATTACTACATGTGACTAACGGAGTTTACACGTTCAATGTTTACCCAAATGAGAAAGACCGTATAATTACTTATGAGGCTACTTATATAAAAGTAAGTACATTAGCTCTGGATTTCTTGTTTGTAAAAATGTTATATTGTAGTTATCTTTGTTATACTAGAGTTAAATCATATTCCGCGAGGTGGTTGGCAGTTTTAAACACATTTTGTGATATTCTTTTAGGTTGGCGTTAATAAATATGTTTGGGTTAGTATATTTTTTGCACTTCTTAACATTCTTTTTTCTGCGAAACAGTATTTCGCTGTTGAGGTTACCCATTTTAGGTTGTCAGTAAAAAATTTCAAAATATTGCATATGTTAAACAATAAACTAGCCTAAATTTGTTTTTAAAGTATTTGTGTAACTTGTCTTTTTAAAGTATTTGTGTAACTTGTCTTTTTAAAGTATTTGTGTAACTTGTCTTTTTAAAGTATTTGTGTAACTTGTCTTTTTAAAGTATTTGTGTAACTTGTCTTTTTAAAGTATTTGTGTAACTTGTCTTTTTAAAGTATTTGTGTAACTTGTCTTTTTAAAGTATTTGTGTAACTTGTCTTTTTAAAGTATTTGTGTAACTTGTCTTTTTATGTTTACCTACTTATTCTGCCGAAAAAACTTATTTTAAAAGCATATTTTTTTATGTTTTTTTTAATTTTTGTGATGTTATATATGAAATGAAAATTAACAAACTAACAATATTCAAATAATGTAGTGATTTTCTGTACCTTTATTTAGGAACCCCGTAAAGATATAATATACCTTTTTGAAACGTCTAAAAAATGGTTCTCACCGAGTTCAAGCTATATTCATATTCAAAAAACAAGAAATCTTGTGCTTGGAAATACTGCAGAAATTACTGTACTCATTGAAAAACATGGCGAAGTTCATGGAAAGGATATGCACTACTTGGTAAAAATGTGCAATAATAGGGGTGGTGTGAGGTATTTGTGTGTGTTTGGGGGGAGGGAGTAGTTGACTGACTAGTTCTTTTTTTTTAAAGAAAATAAATACATATGGAAAGTCTTACCAACTTAACATATTTGACATTAGGATTTTATAAAAAAATAAAATTAATAAAAAAATAAAAATAATTACCCCTAAGAAACTGTTAATATTTGTAGTTGATCTGCAAAGGAAAGATTGTGTTGTCTGGTCGAAGAATAGTTAACCACAAACATGTGCATATCAGTTTTTTGGGTAAGCACGAAATGTTGCCTGTCTGTCGAATGTTTGTGTACTACATCAGGAACGATGGAGAACTTGTTTCTGATTTCCAGAAAATACATTTTGACATGTCTTTAAAGAACAAGGTTAGTGAATATATGTCTTTGTTAATGCGAACTACTTATTTGTGTCGTGTTTTATTGAATACAAAATATAAATTGCAGCATACACTGCAAGTGCTCTATTTATACACTTAGCATTTTTTTAATTGATCATTTGAAATTTAATTTATTTTTCTACCATATATTAACATTGCTTAACCGGAAACTCGCTTGAAATAATACGTTTCCTGCCAATATATTTACAAGATAACACAAATATAGTCCAAATAAGTGAATATTTATGTACTTAACAAGTTATTACCACAATATGTTAAAACGTCGATATTTCGATTTATTGCAAAACAATGAATTCAAAATTAATAATAAATATCTAGTAGTCTTCACACAGTGCCGATAAAACATTTAGGAAATATTTTTATAGTTTTTTATGTTGTCGTTTATATATTTCACGAGCCTTTAGGTATTGTTTTTTTTTAGAGCCTTTGCAATATCTTTCAACAAAAGTATAAATCATTGTAATTTGATCTACTCGGCTGACGATTGTTCAATTTCAGACACGTTTCATTTTGTTTAAGAGTCAATAAATTATTGCAAGATAATATTATGTGATTATGCTGTTTGATTTATGACAAATTTCTTAATTATAACAACATGGACGGGTTCATTCTTGTCACTTATTGCAGAAAGGTGTTCTCTACATATAATCAAATTAAAGAAAAGACTCCTTCAATGTGCTACAAATCTAAGCTTATGCATCTTAATTAAGTTTTTAATAATTTCTAATGACTATATGTAAAGAAAAGAATAATTGAACTGCAAATATTGATGATAAAGGTTTTTGCTTCCATTAAAATTACTCCTTTGGTATGAATACATGAACTTTTTTCAACCAAATAGAGAGAAAAACATAAGATTTTTGCACTGTAGAATTGAAAAATATGTAAAAATTGCACTCGTTTCTTGATAAAAAATATAGCATATACTTGTGATAGATGAGCCAAGCAAAATGCGGGGAAAACCATATGAGAACGACGTAATGTATTATTCTTTTCTTTTTGATTACCTGGATTTTAAATATGATGGTAAATGGTGTCAATACATTTAGGTGTCAATATCATTCTCTGATAACAAAAAAAAGCCCGGCGAGAAAATAGAAATAAAATTGAAAGCGACTGCTGGCTCCAAATTTGCTTTGTCAGCTATCGATAGAAGTGTCCAGTTGTTGGGTGCTACATCTGATCTCAGAGAGAAACAGGTGAGTACTTCATCGTTATCTTTTTCCCTTTTAAAACAATAATTGAATTAGTTTGCTAAGTGATCAGTGTGTTTCAACAGGTGCAGTTCTGGATAAATCTCTAGAAGTCACAATATATGTTATTCAGTAGCCCCGAGGCTCAGCATGATTTCTCATTATTGATCACTTCTACGGTTACTTTTATTCAACCTCACTTACGTAGAAACCTTTTATCTTCTGTTGTTGTTTTTTAGGGTTTGGTTTTCTCACCTAAACAAACATACAGTTGACTCTCTCTTATTCGAATTTCAAAAGAGGATAACTTTTTGTTCGGGTTATAAAGAGATTCGGATAGTAGAAAATCTCTCTTATCCAAATTTTAGGTTTAAAGGGTGAAAATTCGGTTTAGAGAGAGAAATCGGAAAATTTTTGAAGAGTTGAGAAAAAGGCAAAAATGGTGAAAAATAAAAAAGAACGAGCAAGTTTTCTAAGATTTTTTTTTTCCTAAACTTTGTGCTACGATCTATATATTGCTGAAAAAGTGTTCAATCTTTGATTATTTCTTGTGTGATAATTTGTCCAAATCAAGGACACGACCTGCACGAAATTGCATCAATGTTTTAGTTGGTCATTCGTTGTCGGAATCATTGTCCTAAATATCGTTGTCAGCATCACGTCCACTTACTTCGGCAATAATGTCTGCATCAGATACGATACCAGATACGCTGATCTCTAAGTCAATATCACAGGGTCGTATGCGGTTAATTTGGAGTACACATTGAACTATTCTTTCAACAATTGAAGCTCACCTTGTAAACTCTCCATGACATCTTTTTCATTTAAATTCCCAAATGAGTCTTCATCATCGTTAGGCTTCTCGACATATTTTTTGAAGCAGTTCAAAAAAGTTTTATCAGGAATAGAACCCCACGCTTTGTTATCTGCATAGAGTCACTTAGCCATTTTGAACAAAAATGACGCAGTTCTCATAAAACTTCCTAAAATGGAGGTGCATTTAGAAAATTAGAAAATATAAGAGCTTCTTAACGAAAATTGAGGGTGACTTTGAATTCGTTTAAATTATAGAAAGATTCGAATAAATAGAGATTCAGACTGTTTAATAGGCTAAGATGTGACAGGGATGGCTTTGTACTTATTGATGTGGATTTTGAATGCTTATGATCATTGGGGTGTACTCTTTTTTTTTTATAAGAAAAACTTTATCCTGATATCATTAAAAAAATTTTCCCTAATCGGTTACTTACTATAGTCTAGAAGTTCAGCAGAAACTTGATATTTTAATTCGTATCAGTGTACTAATGTAGATTCATTAGGTCAACTTTAAAACACAACTGTTAATTTGTCACTTCACAGATTGTAAATATATTGAACGCACAAGATTTTGATAGTAAAATTCTTCAAGGCAGAAAAAAATTGGATACTTGGGAAAATGGCTCAAAGTCAGATCGGAATGTATGATAGCAGAGAGGCGATTGAGGTTTATGTTTTATTTTTTTGGCGTATATTTTCTATTTAATTTAATATGCTTACAAATTAATAGCCATTGTTTGAAAACAATGATACAGATTATATATTGTCAAGGTCGCAACTAGGTAAGTTTTTATTTTAACAATGCATGTAAATCAAATTTATGATAATTGATATTTACATATGAAAGAAATGTTCCCAAGAAGTACATCACAAAAAAAGTGTGATATCATATACTTGATAGGCAATTTGTAATATTATTGAAAACAAAGGTCACGTGGACTGATCTTGTGGTGTGCGGTATTAGTTTTTCACATTGTAGAATTAATTTGGTTATGTCTGCAAATGCATTGATTTTAAGCACTCACATTACCAGTTTTTGTCTGTATTTATAATATCATATTTAATGAGGTTGTGAGCAGCGGCCTGCTAGGTAAAAACAAAAACAAAGTCGATGGATGTATGCATATTTTTTTCTGTTAAGGATGCTGGTTTAATATATTTTAGCAATGCAAATGTTGATTTGTCACATTGTCGTAGACGGTACAAAAAAATAGGTACACTTATTTTCTTTTTCTTTTCATAGTTTAGGCGATAATTTCTAAGTACATAGAACCATCATTTAAGTTGCTTAATTTTTATGTGGCCAGTGCATTAAAATTAAGAGACGTTTTTGCAAAAGCATATTTTCCATAGAGTTTCTGCCTAAAACAATAAATAAAATCTTTCCACTCTGTGAAAACTTGATTAGTGAAATCATACATGACACATAGACCATGTAATATTCTCACCTTTAAATTCTTTTAAAAGTGATCTCAATCCAGTTCCCATTCTTTTTGTTATATGATTCACGCACTCATGTTTTTCGATATTCACCAAAGGTCCATATGGCATCAAACTTTCTACCGATCTGAATGAGGAATCACCGTCGCCAATGAAAGGTAAATAACGAATGTTGTGTTTCTCTAATGACCGCATATACATCTCGACGACTCCGTCTGATTCTATTTTCTAAGAAAAAAAACACAACATTTATATACAGCCCAAACTTCCAAATTTTTTCCCCATTGATTTAGTTAGAAGTATTTAAAAACAATCCCTGGGAACAAAGTTGATCACACTAAATAACAACTTACACGAGGTTCATGATCACAATACCAATTGAGATAATCCAGTTGACTTATTTCATTAGTGCTTTTCTTATCTTGCATTTGATTACAGAGTCTGCAATAACTATTTTTGAAAACAACATCTAGGACTTGCCCTGTACTATCGGCTATTGCGCCAGCAATTCCCTGAAAAGATGTCCAACCCCTTTTCTTCCACGAACCATCAAAACACATAGCGACGTTCACGGGCTCGTTTGTATCTTCCACACCCGCTAGTTCTACTTTTCTAGTATATTTCGCAGCATTTGAAAGGTTTTCCTGAAGTGTATCAAAAGCCTTCAATTCTAGTAACTTTGTTTGTTCTGCAAAGCACGACTTCGATAACGGTGTTGCTAAACCCAAAACAGAACATATTTTCTCCAACCCATTCCTACCTTTTCCAATAACTCTTGCACCAATTACGCTTTGTCTGTTGATGTCATAGGTATAACTAGATTTCTCAGTTGTGTAAAATCCCTTACTCGAGACTGAACTAATACAATGTTTATTCACACAAATGAAATGAAACTTCGTACCCAGTCCCGCTCTGAAAGATTTCTCTTCACGAACCTCTAATTTATCATGGCACATCTTACATACAGCAACATCGCTTAAGTAATTTTCCAAGGCTTCGATTGATATTATCCATTGATGACCAGCCTTGGAAAATTGTTCATCATCCATTACCTCGATTTCACTTTCTGATTTTTCTTCTTCGTCAGACGAGCTGAATTCATAACTTCCAATTTTGCTTTGACTGGGAGAAGCTTTTTTTTCCTTTTCAAAATTAGCTCGGATCCCTTGTTCTCGCAATAATTTATCTTGATCATACCAAGATCCTTTATCCAATACCTTTAGCTCTTTTTGTTTCTCTGAATCAAATTTCCGTTGTTTATTTTTCCTTTTTTTTCTTGAAGTTTTAAATGGATTTCTACGATAATTTGACGATTTCGAAGACATTTTCACGATAACAAAAAGAAATTTATAATAATAAAAAAAAATGACGAAATGCTATATTATATAATTTAACTTTTTTCCAGTGCTTTTTGTCTCGCTTATGTCTCACACCTTATGCATAAATATAGCGTAAACAGAAAGTTCGCAATGCTGAAGGTCACATTATTTTTAGTAAACGTGAGTCATAACTCACTTCGTGCACAGAAATATTTGATCGCCAGAACAAAGACATATGGAGTGGAATATTTTGTAACGCTAAATCCTTCAATTTTGAGGAAACATTTTGGAATAAAAATTAGTTCATTGGAAAGAGCAGTTTTAATAGTAAAATGTTCCTTAAAAAAAAAAAATGTAAAAAAAAGTAATTATTTACCATACCGCTACCTTAATATTATATAATACTATCTAGAATATTCCATTTCACGAGCGGCATTGCGGTGGAGGAGAATGGATATGCTTAAAAAAAAAGAAAAGAAAAAAGATAAAAAAGACGTTGCTAAAGTTAAATAAGGTCAAACTTTCCAGCAGCATGGTTATGGT